>CP092870.1:56811025-56825721 GCA_030710605.1 Cordylochernes scorpioides
TAAAGGCTAAATGTGAATAAATCTGTGGTCAGCAAAATATGGAAACAGTTCATTAAGACAGGAACCATCAAAAGAAAAGAAGTTTCTGGTAGAAAAAGAAAAACAGCTACCTCTGAAGACCGTTATCTGGTCGTAACTGCCAAGCGCCATAGGGAGATGACAGCTATTCAACTCTCTAATGAACTCTCAAGTGCTACTGGAACGAGAATTTCAAGACAAACTGTTTACCGAAGGCTTCACGAAGGTTCTCTTTATGCAAGACGACCAATGGTCTGTATTCCTTTAACCTCTGCTCACAGCAGAGCCCGCTTGAATTGGTGCTTTGAACATCACGCCTGGACTCATGATCAGTGGGCCAATGTTCTCTTCAGTGACGAGTCAAGATTTAGTTTGAACACAGATTCTCGACGAGTTTTCATCTGGAGGGAGCCTGGAACCCGGTATCATCCCAGTAACATCAGGGAAATAGACAGTTTTAGAGGGGGCAGTCGCTTAGTCTGGGCTGCCATCAGTTCTAGCAGACGCACACCCCTCCACATTTTTTCTGGGGGCACTTTAACTGCCCAAAGGTACAGGGACGAGATCCTTGAGCCCTATCTAAGACCTTATAGAGATAAAATTGGTCACAATTTAATTTTTATGGACGCTAATGCTCGTCCGCATAGGGCTAGGCTAGCCAATGAATATCTCCAGAGTGAGAATATTCGAAGGATGGATTGGCCAGCCAGCTCTCCGGACCTGAATCCAATAGAGCATGTGTGGGATGCTCTAGGGAGGCGTATTGGAGTTCGTCACCCCTCTCCCAGAACCCTCGTTGAGCTAAGAACTGCTCTATTGGAGGAGTGGGGTTTACTACCCCTGGACCTCCTCCAAAGCCTGGTAAACAGTATGAGGGCTCGCTGTGAGACCTTGATAGCTGTTAGAGGTGATCATACTCCCTATTGATATCTTATTTCTTTAAGATCTGGAACCTTAGCTTTGGGTATGTTGGTAATAATTTGCATATTTCATAATTTCAAATATTTTTTTAATTTTCATTTAGCTAGTCAAATTCTCCATAGTTTAAACTACTTGTATACTAAATTTTATATTTGTTAATAAATTAGCTTTTGAGAAATTTCAATATTGGTTAAGTTTCTTATTTTTTGGACACCAGTGTATATATTTGTTTTTTGGTTATGCAAGCCCTCAATATATAACTAATCTCGCTGAAATTTGAACAGGACAGAGAGTTAAATCTGGAAGAGCTTTTTGTCGCACTTTTAACCAAGAAAAATTATAATTAATCAAGTACTGAGCTACAATTATTTTTTAGCCAGAAATGATTATGACAATATTGCTGTATCATGCTTGATTGACATAAACAAAATTATTTAGGGGAATATTCACTAAAGCAGACCACGGGCGAAGCTGATAATAATTTTTAGTAGGAAGGAACAAAATCTACCAGCGAAACTTTCACTCGAGCAGAAGACACACGAAGCCAGGTCATCTTTATATATAAAATATCGTTTTTTCGGCCTTTTGGCTAAGATCATGTAGTATATCTCTAGATATTTTTATTTATATACAGTAATCCCTCGTTATCACGAACTCGGATTATACGAACTCTCGGTTTGCGCGAACCGTTTCTTTTCCCCCGTTAAATTTCAATGCGTCCCAAAGAGATTTTGCCGGTTAAGACGAAATATTCGGTTATGACGAAATACGAATTAAATTTAGCCCCCAGCAGAACTAATCAATCGGTTAAAACGAATTCTAATATGTTTTTAAAGGCGAGTTATAAGTAAAACAATAAACTATTAAAACAACAAAAACGCCGTTGATATCAAGTATTGGCTCTCTTTGTCTTTTGTGTAAACATTCGTCCTTTGTTTGTTATGATGACTCATTTTCTATGAAACCATCCCCTTGGGGTCGTTCCATGTACTCAATCAGTGGAAAATTTCGACTCTATTGTGCCAGTATTGCTGTTTTTCTCGACTGATAAACAGCTGATTCGTTTTCACTTCCAGAAACAATGCTTGATGAGCCTGAAGAATGGACCAAACTCCTTTCAGCTACAAACCCAGCTGAGACTTTGACTTTCCTGGAGTATGTTGCCCTGGATGAAGGGTTGGAAATTTGCGGTTCACCCGAATTAGAAGAAAAGAAGAAAGAAGAAGAAGAAACAGAAGACGATGAGGTGAAAGAAGAGATAATGATGCCTACTAGAGGGGAAGTAATCGCGGCCCTCGAAACCCTCCAGAAGCTGTCCAAAACCTCTGCGGATATTGATGTTCATTTTGAAGATGACCTGGATAAAATAAGAAGGGAGTGTCTGAAACAGTGCCCAATCAAATACCATCAAAAAACTATAACATACTTTCTGAAGCCTGCAGAGAAAACCCAGATATAGGATACTCTATGCATACTGCATATGCTGCATACACATAAACATTGTATGCACCAAGTATATTATGTAAGTTTTTTCTTTTGTTGTTCTTTTTTTATTTGTGTTTTAAAATAAACTTGTATTCTCATGTTATTGCCTTACATTGTGATTTTATTATCCATATTGTCTTTTAAAATAAAATACTTTATGTACATACATATACATAATTGTTGTTCCTTAAAATTATAAAATATATCCATTAATATTGTTTTCAAATGAATTTATTCGTTATTCCTCTGAAATGTAGTTTTCTTACTCATCAGTAGTACATAAGTACAACCCCCGGATACCACGAATTCAATTCGTCTAACACGAATTCGGTTTATACGAATTCGGTATATATTCTTTTAAGACGAAAATGGTATTTCGTTCTCCCGTTGAGTTCGTCTTAACGAGGGATTACTGTATATCCTTTTAAAATTCTATTCAGTAGAGAGAGAGAGAGGATACGTTTGCTCGAAAAATATATTTTATATATTATATAAATATACTAGCCGAATCAACGGAGCAACGCCCAGGTTTTACCCGATTAAGTGTTTTTATTCAAATACTATTCGTTACTATTATGAATTGGCGAGGTGGATGTCACTTGTGAAACGTCCCGCTCCAAACTTTGTGTATGAGAAGCTATTTTTATAGAGAGATGATCTGGCTTAATGTCTTCTGCTCAAATGAATGTTTTTCTGTTAAAATTTTGTTCCCGCTTTTTAGAATTTTCCCGGTATAATTTTGTATCTGATAATCAAACATGGTACAGCAATATTGTCATAATCATTTTCTGACTGAAAAAAACAACAACTATTTTTGCCCAGAACCTGTCAATTTCAATTTTTATTGGCTAAAAATGCGACAAATATCACTTCCAGAGTTTTCTCTATGTCCTGTTAAAACACGTTTCACATGTACATTAGGTCAGCTGATATTACCTCCCATCTTCACCGCTAGAGGCGCTGCTTGCGAGCGAAAGAGCAAATTTACAAATAACTCGAAGAATATTCGGGATAGACACCTGGAAATTTCTTTATAAGTCTTACCAGACTCTACTATATATACTGTTAAAATTTCAGTCAGATTAGTTACGTATTGTGGACGTGTATAGCCGACATAGGAACAAACACACATACATACATACATAAACTGACTTTTATATATATAGGGATATACAAGTATCAAAGTCATCAATTTTGTCATCGTTTGCTTTTGTGAATGTATTTAAATAATGGATTTCATATTTTTCATTAATTTTTGTTCTGGCCTTTATTTGTTTAAATCTCTTTTTAAAAATCGTTTAAAATGCAGTCGCAATCATAAGCGAACACATATGTTTGACTAATATTTCCATATGCTCTTTTATTTTTTTACAGAAAAATATTTAAATGCCAGTATTTTGGATTAATTTTTTCATAAACCTTTTTTTTTATTCTTACTGAGAAGATGGGCATCGCAGTCAGGATTCTTTACAGTCAGTCACTCAACTCAGGCAATTTCAAAGGTTAATGGGGGTTTGGTGGAAAAGCTGTCGTCTATTTAAACTATATTAATTTTGAAACAACTAAATGGATTGCAAAAAATAATTAAATCAAATACCTAAACACTAATATAATACAATTTTTGCCATTACACACTTTTTTTCCTGTAGTTTATGTGTTTCTTCTGTATTGCTATTCTATGGCACTTCTACTATTTATTATTGATGTACTTTCAGTATGAAGGATACTTCACTCAGGGGATTTTTCGGGCGAAGCCGGGTCATTCTTATAGTACTGTTATACGTGCGATTTTTGAGAATTATATTAATTAATTTGTTTGATAATTCTCCTTAGCCAACTCTCTTAAATATTAAGTAAGTAAAATTAATTGATATGCATGCTTGTTATCAAGAGTTTAAAAAAATCTAAATATGGTATTAGCACATCATACTAAAAATCAAATGAATAAAAAGGGGAGAGAAATAAAATTTTATAATTTTATTATTTGTAAATACCCATTTTATTAGGTTGGGAAATTGACAAAACTTATTAAAGTTGTACCTTTTAGCATGCACATCGTAATTAATCAAATAATTCTGAAATATATTTGCTATACAGTGACTTTTTTGAAAGCCACATGAGAATCAAGTATGGACAAAATTGTCCCTGTCCCTTTCAAAAAATAAAAATAAAAACAAACTACCGGCATTATTGAAGACTTTCCACGTCTGCAAGTCTTGTCCATGATTGTATAAGTGTGTACATATTAAATAATTACACTTTTCAACCTTTCATGCATTTTCCTCTGAGCAATTATTAATTATGATATAGTTAAAACGTTGTCTCAATATCATGTCAAACGTAAATATCATTGTATATACGTAATATGGTAATTTATATATCAGATATTTTCTTCGAATCTATTGACCCAAATAGATACTGACCTATATATATATATATATATATATAAGAGAGAGAGAGAGAGAGAGAGAGAGCTCTATCCAAATAGAAACGTGTTTATTTATTTAAGGTGTTATATCTTTCTTTGTGTGAGTTCGATGCCAATCCATTCCGCACCTAAATTCTCCGTCGCGGTCGGCAAATATTTTGCGATTCAGGCCAGATATCTATCGGGCTGCTTCAAAAAAGCATCCAATTTCCAAAATTTGTATAAAAATCACTTCTTTAAAAATGTTATTTTCAAATTGTGTGTGTTTGTGTGACTGCGATTTTGATTAATTCAAAATAACACATTAATCACACTAGGTCAGGGGTCTACAACCTGCAGCTCGCGAGTCACATGCGTCTCTTTGGATGGGAAGCTGCGGGTAGTGCATAAATAAAAGCATTATTCATGCGAATACTATTTATTATTGTCAAGAAAAAAATGTGTGGCTCTTTGAAATCATTGAAATTTTGTAAATTTATTTTTTGACCTTTCGACTCAAAAGTTTACAGACTCCTGCACTAGGTATTATCAAGGTTCTCTCGGCTAATAATAGAGAAGTGTGAGGAATAAATCTCTCTATATATATATAAAAGTCAATGTCTGTCTGTTTCGCGATAAACTCAAAAACTACTGAACCAATTGTTCCAAATTTTGCATGTCGCTTTTTATAAACCTGAGGAAAATTTTCGGCTACATTTTATTAGTATTTTTGGCTATTTCTTTTTTTCATTTGAAGAACTTTTTTTTTACGCGGAGTAAATACGAGGCGAAGTAACAACACGAGGCCAATTAAGCGATCAATGAGCGTTCTGCATTTCTTTTCAAGTTGCTTCCGTACATTTTTTAAATATCTTTTTATACGAGTGTCACTCTTTTTTTACAGAAGTATTGAGAGAAATATTTATATTACTAAGTTACGGTAAGTGCACACAATGCAATTTAAAAAAACTTTACAAGATTTGCGTTACTGTATGTAAACAAGGGTTTCGTATTTTTTATTAATTTTTGTTCTGGCCTTTGTTTTTTTTTTATATATATAATAAATAAAAGTTACAGTCAATATGATATAATTCTTAAAATTAAACAAACAATAGTCAATATGCAAAAAAATACAAACTAACTTAATAAAATATTCTAATATCAAGCAATATGCAGTCTCTCCTAATATTTAAATGTACATATTATTAGCATCTTAACGGCGTTTATTCGTTTTTATGTACTCCTGCAGGAAGGCAGAAATACTCGAAAGTTCGATATTGTTCTAATAAAGTGTAAAGAATATCCAGAACTATTCTTTGCGCGGCAGTAAATACGAGGCGAAGTGACAACACCAGGCGAATTAACCGACCAATGAGCGTTCTGCATATTTTCCAAATCGCTTGCCCAACTTTTTTTTTTTTAAATATCTTTTTATAAGAGAGTGGTACTCTTTTTTTACAAAAGTATTTAGTATTAAGTATTGAGATAGAAATTCGTATTACTAAGTTACGGTAAGTGCACACAAAAATGCAATTAAAAAAAAAACTTTACAAATCTATCGTTACTATGTACACAATGGATTTCGTATTTTTATTAATTTTTGTTCTAGCCTTTATTTTTTAAAAATATTTTTACTAAAAAAATCATATGTAGTGAAAATTAATATGAATTACTGTCTCATTTAACAGCCAAAACATGTGTTTGTCTATAATCCATATACCCTTTGGTTTTTATCAGCCTTAAATATTAACATGGCTATTTTGGCATTAGGTTTTTTTTTTTAATATTATTATTTTTTGCTGACATGTTGATAGGCCACTACATTTTACAAAGTTACGGTTAGTAAACAATGCAGATTTGACAATATTTACAAACTTTTATTACTGTATGTAAACAATGGGCTTATGTTTTGTTATTCTTTTTAAAAAATCATATGTTTCATTGATAGTTTAAAATTTAGTCTGTTGTCTATATAGATAATACCGTAACAGAGTTTTCCATTGTAAAGTCCTGAGCTATCTCTTCCGAAGATTCTGAACTACACATAACGATCTATATACCAAAATTTTCGTTATTTTTTTCTTCGTATGATAGGCCTGTTTTTATTTTCCTAATGTTAACAGTTATTTTTATTTTTTAATTTAATCTATTTTACAATCGTAGATTTTTTGCATTTATCATCATCAATTCTTTTGTTTTGAAATGCGTTCTTTTGTTTACCTTTTACTAATTCTTATTTACTATTTTTTACTAATTTCTGCTTCATTTGATTATGATTATAATTTGTAAGTACTTTGTTATAATTTTTCATTTAAATAGAGCTCAATTTTTGTGTATGTTTCTTATTTGCATTATCTTTCCTAATGTCTTTGGCAACGTTTTTTTTTTCTCATAAATAGGCTGAGGTTATATTATTTTTCGAATTGTAGATTGAAATATTTATTTATGTCTTTCTTTTGCTTAATTATTTCTTCTTTATATTTGTTCTTATTTATTCTTTTTTTTACTCTTTCACAATCAAATTTTGAAAATGGCTAAATGGCCCCACTTCTCCCTATTTGCTTTTGCAGCTTTTCTTATTAAAACTTAGAATTAAGCTTTGCTTTTTTATATACATGTTTATTACACATTTAGCAATACTTTTTCTTATATTTGCTCTTATATTTGCTCAAATTTTGAAAATGGCTAAATGGCTCCACTTCTCCCTATTTGCTTTTGTAGCTTTTATTTAAAAAAAAAATATTAAAACTTAGAATTAAGTATTGCTTTTTTATATACATGTTTGTTACACATTTAGCAATATATATACCAAAATATCTTTTTGAATACTCAACTCTTTTAGTGAATTTTTGTCAGGGGGGCTGCAAAAGTGCCGTACTTATGCAGTATTTTGATGCTTTTCCTGTGACAAGGATAATGAAATTTAAAATTAAGCTTTGCTTTTTTATATACATGTTATTTACACATTTAGCAATATATACACAGAAATATTTTGGAATATTTAACTTTTTTGGTGAATTTTTGTCAGGGAAGCTATGGACTGCCGTAATCATGCATTATGTTGATGTTCTTCTCATAAAAAAAATATTTGGGATTAAAAAAAAAATATTAAAACTTAGAATTGAGCATTGCTTTTTTATATACATGTTTGTTACACATTTAGCAATATATATACCAAAATATTTTTTTGAATACTTAACTCTTTTAGTGAATTTTTGTCAGGGGGGCTGCAAAAGTGCCGTACTTATGCAGTATTTTGATGCTTTTCCTGTGACAAGGATAATGAAATTTAAAATTAAGCTTTGCTTTTTTATATACATGTTATTTACACATTTAGCAATATATACACAGAAATATTTTGGAATATTCAACTTTTTTGGTGAATTTTTGTCAGGGAAGCTATGGACTGCCGTAATCATGCATTATGTTGATGTTCTTCTCATAAAAAAAATATTTGGATTTGGAATTGGGCTTTGCTTTTTTGTATACATGTTTTTTACATATTTAGCTCCATTTTTGTGTCTTATTTTCTTTTTTGCAGTATCTTTCATAATGCCTGATTTGATTACTTGATCTGTTATAGTTTTTCATTTGAATTTTGCTCCATTTTTGTGTCTGTCGTTTTTTTTTCTTCTCATAAATAGGCTGATGCTGTATTTGTGTACTCAATTGTTGCTTTTTGTGTCTGGTTTCTTTTTTGCAGTATTTTTTTGGAATCCTTTTTTTTTTCTTCAATTGTTACCTCACATGCTTGGAATTTTCTTTTTATGCCTGTCCTGCCTTTCAGTTTTATAGTTTTCCTCTGCTTGGTTCTTATTTTACCTTTTTTTTTCAGCGTCTTCTGTCATGCCTCGAAAAGGCCGTGGAAGACTCACTCCCCTAACCGCTAGGCGTGCTAATATGAATCGCTGCAGGAACAAAACCACGATTGCTATTTCTCCAGTTTACTTTTTCACCAATGTCTATAATTTTTCACCTGAAAAGATTTTTTATTTTATTTGTTATTCAATAAACTATTATCACTTATTTTTGGTCTTCTTTTTATTTACTTATTTTACTGGGGGTTGGTGGAAGGATGGTTTAAGCCGTTGGTTTTCGACTGCTACGACCCGGGTTCGATTCCCGCATTGGGCACTTTTTTCTGAAAAAATAAAAAAAAATGCTCCAATGGCTTCCGATTCTTGCAAAAGTCCAACCCCACTAAGCAAGCGCAAGTAATCAAACGGGGCTCTGGCACATTTGTAAATGCAAAGTCGAACTGCTTTTCACATGTTTAGACATGTTGTGTACTTACAGTAAAAGCAGTCGCCTACTCTACCCACCATGATTATCAAGGCCTGTACCACGTGTACTAGCGATAAGCAAAAAAAAAAATATTTTACTCATTGATCTATACATACAATTATTTGCATACAATTATATACATACAAATATATGCATACAATTATATACATACAAATATATGCATACAATTATATACATACAATTTTCTACATTTTTGCACTCTGCAGTCTGATATGTTGTTAATAATAGGGGTTTTAGACAAATATCAACTGTTGAAATTTGAATTTCAAAATAGTTGAATTATCGAAAGTGTCGAATTAGTTTGTCATATGATAGGCCGTAGGTCGAGACATCAAAAATGGTCGAATTATCGTGTGTTCTTTTAATTAGATTATATTGTATATATAAAAAAATAGAATTGTTGTTTTTAATGAGGTCTTTTAAATGAATTTATTCCTTTAATATGTTGTCATATCTGCAATATAGTTGTGTTGTTTGCAATTTTCTTTTTTTTTTTCCTTTCAAATATTTGTGTCCACTCTGAAATATAGTTTGTGAATTTATATTCCAATTTATTTTCTTATATATATATATATTTTTTTTTATTTCCAAAATATTTATTTAGACTTTCACCAATGCCTTTAGGATCTTTGTGATGGAACACGTATGGTGTTTCAGCGCATGTGCTCTCATGTCCTTGAAGCACATATACTGACAGTGCCCAAAGTTGAACACACTGTATAGTGTCTGAAATATCTTTGGCCCCTTCGGATACCAACCTTCGCTTCATTCTAGAGAGGCGTTAGTTTTCACTAAGGTTGGCTTTTGCTATGACTATAAATAAGGCTCAAGGACAAACCTTGGCTACAAGAGCCTGTGTTTACGCACGGACAACTTTAAGTGGCTTTTTCAAGTGTGCGAACATTGGATAGCATACATGTAAAGATGACCCATATCTTTTGGTCCTTCAGATTTCAGACTTCCATTCATTCTGAATATTTGGGTTCTTCTTACAAAAGCCTGTGTTTAATTTTAAAGTGGCTGCCTTCGCCTCTGTAATACCTTTTTACCGGTAAATTTGTATTTAAACAACAATCAACCTTGAAAATTTTATTTTTAAAATGGTCGAATTATCGAAAGTGTCGAATTATCGATAGTGTCGAATTATCGATAGTGTCGAATTATCGATAGTGTCGAATTGCAGTTTGTTTATTTATTTTTCAATAAGGGCCTCTTATCTTATCTGCAATATAGTTGTATTGTTCGAAGCACATATACTGACAGTGCCCAAAGTTGAACACACTGTATAGTGTCTGAAATATCTTTGGCCCCTTCGGATACCAACCTTCGCTTCATTCTAGAGAGGCGTTAGTTTTCACTAAGGTTGGCTTTTGCTATGACTATAAATGAGGCTCAAGGACAAACATTGCTACAATAGCCTGTGTTTATGCACGGACAACTTTAAGTGGCTTTTTCAAGTGTGCGAACATTGGATAGCATACATGTAAAGATGACCCATATCTT
This sequence comes from Cordylochernes scorpioides, assembly GCA_030710605.1. Taxonomy (NCBI): domain Eukaryota; kingdom Metazoa; phylum Arthropoda; class Arachnida; order Pseudoscorpiones; family Chernetidae; genus Cordylochernes; species Cordylochernes scorpioides. Next base: position 56,821,665 of record CP092870.1, read on the forward strand.
TTGGTCCTTCAGATTTCAGACTTCCATTCATTCTGAATATTTGGGTTCTTCCTACAAGAGCCTGTGTTTAATTTTAAAGTGGCTGCTTTCGCCTCTGTAATACCTTTTTACCGGTAAAGTTGTATTTAAACAACAATCAACCTTGAAAATTTTATTTTTAAAATGGTCGAATTATCGAAAGTGTCGAATTATCGATAGTGTCGAATTATCGATAGTGTCGAATTATCGATAGTGTCGAATTGCAGTTTGTTTATTTATTTTTTAATAAGGTCCTCTTATCTTATCTGCAATATAGTTGTATTGTTCGAAGCACATATACTGACGGTGCCCAAAGTTGAACACACTGTATAGTGTCTGAAATATCTTTGGCCCCTTCGGATACCAACCTTCGCTTCATTCTAGAGAGGCGTTAGTTTTCACTAAGGTTGGCTTTTGCTATGACTATAAATAAGGCTCAAGGACAAACCTTGGCTACAAGAGCCTGTGTTTACGCACGGACAACTTTAAGTGGCTTTTTCAAGTGTGCGAACATTGGATAGCATACATGTAAAGATGACCCATATCTTTTGGTCCTTCAGATTTCAGACTTCCATTCATTCTGAATATTTGGGTTCTTCCTACAAGAGCCTGTGTTTAATTTTAAAGTGGCTGCCTTCGCCTCTGTAATACCTTTTTACCGGTAAAGTTGTATTTAAACAACAATCAACCTTGAAAATTTTATTTTTAAAATGGTCGAATTATCGAAAGTGTCGAATTATCGAAAGTGTCGAATTATCGATAGTGTCGAATTATCGATAGTGTCGAATTGCAGTTTGTTTATTTATTTTTCAATAAGGTCCTCTTATCTTATCTGCAATATAGTTGTATTGTTCGAAGCACATATACTGACAGTGCCCAAAGTTGAACACACTGTATAGTGTCTGAAATATCTTTGGCCCCTTCGGATACCAACCTTCGCTTCATTCTAGAGAGGCGTTAGTTTTCACTAAGGTTGGCTTTTGCTATGACTATAAATAAGGCTCAAGGACAAACCTTGGCTACAAGAGCCTGTGTTTACGCACGGACAACTTTAAGTGGCTTTTTCAAGTGTGCGAACATTGGATAGCATACATGTAAAGATGACCCATATCTTTTGGTCCTTCAGATTTCAGACTTCCATTCATTCTGAATATGTTGTCATATCTGCAATATAGTTGTGTTGTTTGCAATTTTCTTTTTTTTTTTGCCTTTCAAATATTTGTGTCCACTCTGAAATATAGTTTGTGAATTTATATTCCAATTTATTTTCTTATATATATATATTTTTTTTTTATTTCCAAAATATTTATTTAGACTTTCACCAATGCCTTTAGGATCTTTGTGATGGAACACGTATGGTGTTTCAGCGCATGTGCTCTCATGTCCTTGAAGCACATATACTGACAGTGCCCAAAGTTGAACACACTGTATAGTGTCTGAAATATCTTTGGCCCCTTCGGATACCAACCTTCGCTTCATTCTAGAGAGGCGTTAGTTTTCACTAAGGTTGGCTTTTGCTATGACTATAAATAAGGCTCAAGGACAAACCTTGGCTACAAGAGCCTGTGTTTACGCACGGACAACTTTAAGTGGCTTTTTCAAGTGTGCGAACATTGGATAGCATACATGTAAAGATGACCCATATCTTTTGGTCCTTCAGATTTCAGACTTCCATTCATTCTGAATATTTGGGTTCTTCCTACAAGAGCCTGTGTTTAATTTTAAAGTGGCTGCCTTCGCCTCTGTAATACCTTTTTACTGGTAAAGTTGTATTTAAACAACAATCAACCTTGAAAATTTAATTTTTAAAATGGTCGAATTATCGAAAGTGTCGAATTATCGATAGTGTCGAATTATCGATAGTGTCGAATTGCAGTTTATTTATTTATTTTTAATAAGGTCCTCTTATCTTATCTGCAATATAGTTGTATTGTTCGAAATTTTATTTTCTAATTTGTTAATTTTTTCTTTTTTTTTTCATTCTAATAATATTTATTTAAATCTGATAATTTTTATTTAATGCAATTTATTTAATAATTTATTTAATCCAATGTCTATAGTTTCTTCCCTGAAATTGCTTACCAAACATGAGTCAGTGTTTCCTCAGTGTTAATAGTTGGAGTGTTAGAATGCGGAGAAGCAAAATAACTCCCTACTGAATTTCTCAATAGTCTTACTCCCAGAGGAATGCATCCACACCAGTTAAACTCTAGGTTGGTGCTATTGTTATGCTTCTGAGAAGTTTTAATCCTAAGCAGGGTCTTTGAAAATGGTACACGTGTGGTGATACTGTGCATGTGCTCTCATGTCCTTAAAGTAGTGTAGTTCTGTTGTTTGCACTTTCATTTTCTGATTTGTTAAAATTTTTCTTCTATAGTTTCTCACCTGCGGGTCCTTCGGGGAAACCTGGGTCGTTGCCCGGGTCACTCGTTGTCATATATTTGGCTAAGTTCCATGTGCCCTTTTATTTTTTTACTGAACATTTATTGACATTTATTAACATGACTGTATTTTGGCTTGCATTTTTATAAGCCTATTTTTTTCTTACTGAGAGAGATGGGGAATTATATTAGAGAGCCTGTCTCCTCACCCTTCCAATTATTTTACTGTTTTATTCGCTTGCCATTTCTGTATATTTAGTTTGTGTATATTTACTATTATGCTGCTTTCTTTTTGTCTACGCGGAAATTAGGCTAGGGAAAAAAATAGTTGAGCATTCTAAAGATTGACCTGTTTGACATGTTTTGCCCTTAGTTTTTTTTAGCCTTATTTTTTATCATTTTTTCAGAAAAACATCTACGAATGTTTGACTGGGGTCTGAAAACATTAGATTACAGGCTGCTGGCCAGGCTTGGTCAATCACGGTCACTCTTCTCAAGCAATTTCAATCCTTATCCCTTTTTACCCAAAGAGTGTAATAGACCTACAGAGGATGCACCACTATATATAAGAGTTAACACGCTGGGGCGGGTACCTCGGAGGTTGGGTGGAAAATCTGCCAACTATTTGAACTATATTTAAAAGACCTAAATGGATTGAAAAATAAATAAATAAAATACCTAAATACTAATATATTGCATTTTTTGACATCACACATACTTTTTGCCTGTGATAATGTATTACTTCGGTATTGCTATTCTATGGCTCTAATAGTATTTATTAGTAATGTTCTTTCAGTGTGAAGGAAATTGCACTCGGGGGAATTCCCGGGCGAAGCCGGGTCATTCGTCTAGTATCTACTAAATTATAATTTACACCTACTAATTTTTTTAAATAAAATATTCGTGTGTGTTGATAAAATTACAGAAGTTAGGAATGTATACCCTTGCTGCTTAGTGAGTGTTTGCGCCTAGTTATGTAAATAACTCGCTAGGCTGCATTGTTCTATAATCATGTAAATTTTTATTTCTTTCTTTTAATTATGTAAATATATATGTATATAAAATGAGTGAAAGATTCAATAAAGTCAGTCAGTCAGTCAGTCAGTCAGCAAAAACCGAGTGAGGCGTCCTTTCTCTATTCAAACAGCTTGCTACATCGCAGTCTTGCGAAAGTAAAAGATTCTCGGTAGTCAATCCGCCGGTCTGGTCTTGTAAAGTACAGTCAATAACAAGCTCTGCCACATATCGTCATCACCTGAGACCAGAATACCCTGAGACCTGACCTATCTCCTGAGACCAAGCTGAGGAGCTATAGGAAGTCCTGGCTAACCAAGCCAGGAACCAAGCTCCAACAGAGAGAGTTCAACAACATTCGTTATTTCATCTACATAACAGTAAATACATGTAGACTTAAAGATTTAAAATTAATCTACTTATCAGTATTGTTTCATATTTTTAATAACTATTAGAAATACAAGTTAATAACTCTAAACCCAAATAAATATTTATCTCATTTTACCATGTGTTTCTAATCTATAATCCAAAAATTGTACCTTATCATTCATATAACTCTTTGATAAGAATTGTTTTGGCCCTTTTGACTCCAGAGATAATATATAGTAACGTAATAATCCTTTTTAAGGAAGTGGAGATAAAGA
>CP092870.1:56826147-56984436 GCA_030710605.1 Cordylochernes scorpioides
TAAAAAGCATAAGGTAGCTCTCCCGTCAAAATTAACGTCAAAACCAGACGTCATCTATTGACCATCGTAGCAAACTAGCGGCCTCAGGTCGGTGACAAAGCCACAACACCAGCTTTGGTGAACTGAGAAGTGTCCACCTAGAGACCATGGTTTCAGGCTAATGGCCCTTGTCAGTCTAGGATGAAATATAACTATAATTCTCTAAATAATTGTTCAAATAATGTACTTTTTAATTGATAATTTTCCGGAAATATATTATCACTGAATAATTATTTTAAATATTCTGTTGTATATCATCATAAATATTTGCATAGTCATCACCCCTTACCATGCTTGTATATTATTACTTGTAAATAAATTTTTAGAAATAGTTTGCATTTTATAAATAAATTATTTTTACTTAAACTTTTTTTATACTCCTTATCACTACCGTGAAAATATTGATCTATAAACTAAAGGTCATCTCTCCTGTCAAAACCAGACGCCATCTATTGACCGTTACTACAAACTAGCGGCCTCGGGTCGGTGACAAAGCCATATCACCTATTTTTACCCATAGATATGACTTAACCACTTTACCAGCTAAACATCTCTTTGACAGATTGTGAAGATTTCGTTAGATCCCTTGTGGATCTCATGGAATAAAGTCCGCCCTAGACTGACGAGGGCCATTAACCTGAATCCATTGTCTCTAGGTGGACGTTTCTAAGTTTTCCAAAGCTGGTGTTGTGGTAGCTTTGTCATCGATCCAAGGCCGCTAGTTTGTGGCGACGGTCAATATAGGCGTCTAGTTTGACGTTTATTTTGACGGGAGAGGTGCCCTATGTTTTTATAGATCAATTTCCTCTCGGCAAAATTTCCATCTTAATTTTTATTAGTACAGTGTACACCTAGTAGTGTTAGACGAAAACAAGCTTGTCGGGTTACAGAATCCTTCTAACATGGGCCGTCAAGGGGTGGTTTTTCCAATGCAATTTCCCTTGACTAATGAGTTTAGCCATGATGGGGGTATAGTAAAAGGGCATGTTGGCCCGAAAGCTAGAGATATAAAAATGGTACAAGCAACTTAACCCTGGATTATTGTTAATTTTGTTAAATTGTAAAGACAGGGCTGAACTTGTATTATAAGTGCGAACGTGAACTGCTCTCTATATACGTAGACATGTACACTTACAGTAAAAGCAGTCGCTTACTACTTGGTGGAAGGATGGTCTAAACCATTGATTTTCGACCACCTAGACCCGGGATCGAATCCCGCATTGGGCACTTTTTTTATAATAATAGAAATGCTCCAATGACACCCGATTCTTGAAAAAGTTGAACCCCACCAGCAAGTGTGTAAGTTAATACAAAGCAATAACGCGCCATCTATATATAACGAATGGAGACATTAAGACGTGAATGTTTCTTTTCATAAATAAATCAAACTTCTACTGTCCTTACTACGATGAAAAAATATTGGGAGGGCTTGGTTCATCAGTGGTGAACCCTCCCAGCGGTTTCGTCAATTTAATTTACAATCTTTAGAGCTCTAATACTGTATTGGATCATTCTGTTTATATGTCACACTTATTGTTTGTGTAAGAGCATTGCTCGATGCGAATATTTAAATGTAATTCTACTGTCTTAAAAAAGCTTATGTCCATAGTTTACTTTAATACCATTTCTAAGATTCTACCCTTCAGTGTAGTATATGAAAGAAGAATGATCCGATACAGTATTAGAGCTCTAAAGAAGTGGTCTGGTATATTAAATTGGCGAAACCGTTTAGGGTCACCACTGATGAGCCAAGCCCTCCCAATATTTTTTCACCGCAATAATGCCAATAGAAGTTTGATTTATTTTTGAAAAGAAAAATGTGTAAGTGCAAAAGTCGAACTACTTTTCACATGTGTAGACATGTGGTGTATTTACAGTAAAAGCAGTTGCTAACTACCCACCATGATTATCATGGCCTGTACCACGTGTAATTTGGATTTTTACCAACACCACACTTTCATTACTCAAGTTTTTAATGATCGTGCGTTTTATGTTATAGGAATTCAGATAAGGAAGTATTTATATAACATCTATCACAGAAAAAAAGTTAATGGTTATACAATAGCTGAATAAATTAGATCTCAATGATTAATTACTCATAATGAATAATTACATTTATGAAATTAATTGACATCTTTTGATAAAATTTGTGATAATTATCTTTTGGCAATGTATTTCCTTTCACATATTGTAGCAAAGTATTCATTATTTTGAAAATACAGAAATCCATATTTAAATCATTAGATAATAAAAAGACATATATTGGATTCAATAAAATATGTATTTGCCAATATTTCGGTTGGCTGAACGCCAAAGCTTTATCAAGGCATTACATTTTTGTATACACAAACTTAGCCCCGTATAGTGTTATAATATCACAGTTGAATATGCGGCGCCGAGTTTGTTTATCCAAAAATGTCATGCCTTGATAAAGTTTTGACGTTTATTCAACCGAAATATTGGCAAAAATATCTTCTATTGAATCCAATATATGTATTTTTATTATCTAAGCATTCATTATATTCTATGTACATATTATTAATTTTGATATTTATATGATTTATATTCTAATACTCTGGAAACTTCCCTCATTGTATCTTATAAATGTTGATTTGTACCTTAAATAAATTGCTGTGTCATCCTGAGGTTTGTCTTTCCTGTTTTTCTACGTTACATTTTGTTGGAGATGCTGGGTAAATTAGGGAAGACAAACTGAAGATAACCGAGAAGACTTTGAGGCCATGGGTGCTGTGATCTACATTTTCAGAGACTGGCTCCAGGATTCCACCGCCGTGTCAAAGCCAAGACTTCCCTCCAAGATGACAATGTCCCTATAGACGATAAAACGCGGAAGACGCTCTTCACGTCACAAGACAAAAGATGCCAAGCTACTAAAGACAAAGTTTCAGGACTAAGGGATTCCTTGGCAGAAGCACGTTAGATCCATGTCAGTATCTACAATAATTGCTAGCTGTGGGTCACATCTCCCATAGGGAAAGAGCTATGTAGCAAAGTTTTTATTATATTTTACGTACAAATTATTATTTTCTTATATTTATATTATTTATATTTTGCTACTCTGTAAACTTCCCTTATTGACTAACTTGTATCTTATAATTGTTGATTTGGGTTTGTGTCTTAAATAAATTGCTGTGTCCACCTTATACAATATTATCTCTACAGACCTCACTGAAATGATAAAAGTTATTGAATGAGAGAGAGAGGGTTTGGTTCATCAGTAGTGAATCTTCTCAGCGGTTTCACCAAATTAATCTCTAGACCGCTCTACTGTCAAATTATATTGACAAATATTTGCATTTTTAAAAATCTTATCTCAGATTTTAGTGGGAAGGATTTTGTTATCGTTTGATAGTGAACCAATCTCTCCCGCCTTCTCATTGGACGAATGTGACCATGTTTGTATATATAAGGGGGCTATGATATTGCGAGGAATCGAGAGGAGTGTATTGGATTATCGTGTGGAGACGTTTAAAGTGTTCTCTGCGTGCTATATCCGTGTCTGGCAATCTCCTCACATACCTGTGTAACCCCGGTCCGATCCCTACCAACGCAACAATAAAGATAAGTACTGTGTGTGTGTGTGTGGTTTTTTTAAATTTTATTTAACAAATTATGATTTATTATTTACCTTTTTTTTGTTATACTCTTGAGTGTACGCTTTTTGTGTATTTAGTTACTATTACTTTAGGCCCTAGTTTATTGCATTTTGTGTTAACCCGTACAAAGTAACTTTTGTCACTACTATTGTATTGGTTTGGTTTTCTTATATACCCTGTATTTTCTATGGAAGACAACATGGTAAATACAGAGTATATAGGAAAACAAATCAATACAATAGTAGAGCTATCTAGAGATTAATTTGGTGAAACCCCTGAGAGGGTTCACCACTGATGAGCCAAGCCTTCTCAATATTTTTTCATCGCAGTAAGGACAGTAGAAGTGTGATTTATTTGTGAAAAGGAACAATCGGTCTGGTAGATTAAATTGACGAAACCGCTGGGAGGGTTCACCGCTGATGAGCCAAGCCCTTCCAATAAAAGAAACATTCGTGCTTTCAAATCCTTTCATTATATATATAGATGGCGCGTTATTGCTTTGTGTAAATTGAGTGACTATAAAATTTGGATGGAACTGTGTAGGAATTCCGTTTGGAAAAATAGTTAGAATTGTATAATATGCATTATGAATGGATTTATACATAGGATTTATCCCTATATATATAAAAGTCAGTGTATGTATGTATGTGTGAGGTATCTATGTCGGCTATACACGTCCACAATACGTAACTAATCTGACTGAAATTTTAACAGTATATAGAGTAGAATCTGGAAAAACTTATAGAGAAAATTTCAGGTCTCTATCCCGAATATTCTTCGAGTTATTTGCAAATTGCGTTGCAAATTTGCCTTTTCGCTCGCAAGCAGCGCCTCTAGCGGTGAAGATGGGAGGTAGGTAATATCAGCTGACCTAATGTACATGTAAAACGTGTTTTGACAGGACAGAGAAAAATCTGGAAAAGATATTTATCGGATTTTTAGCAAATAAAAAATAAAATTGACAGGTTCTGGGCAAAAATAGTTGTTTTTTTAGTCAGAAAATGAGGATGACAATATTGCTGTATTATGTTTGATTATCAGATACAAAATTATATCGGGAAAAATTCCAAAAAGCAGAGACCACGGGTGAAACCAGTTCATTTTTTTGTACGCAGGAACAAAATTCTAAGAGAAAAACATTCATTCGAGCAGAAAACAAATGCCAGATCATCTTTCTATAAAAATATCGCTTCTCAGACATAAAGTTTGGAGCGGGACGTTTCACAAGAGTGACATCCACGGCGCCAATTTATAATTGTAACGAATAGTATTTGAAAATCAAAATAATATAATTTTCAAATATCGTTGTGAAAATTTACATTTTTATTTTTATATTTTAAAAACACACAAAGTTTGGAGCGGGACGTTTCACAAAAGTGACATTCACGGTGCCAATTTATAATTGTAACGAATAGTATTTGAATAAAAACATTTAATCGGATAAAACCCGGGCGTTGCCCGGGTCATTCGGCTAGTAATAAATATAATTTGTTAATTGGAAGTTAGTTTGGAAAAAATATAGCTGCTTTAACCGATAATTATTAATTAATATATATAATTAATGATTTAAAATTTTGTTTCATAAAGTTTATGGCATAGCTTTTAAATGAATGATGCTTGAAATAATAATTTTTATTAAATTTAATCTGTTTGAATAAAATATATTTTCCCTAAAAATTTAAATACTTGTTTAATTTTTGACAATTTCAAATAAGTAGTAATGGTATATATAATGTTTAGAAGTGATTCATTTATTTTAATTGTTAAAATTTTATTTTTATATGAAGTTACTGGCGTATGTTTTAGAAGAACTTTGAGATGTGATGATTGTAAAAATTATGAAGCAATCATGATGACTTGGCAGTTTTTCTTTATGAAAGTATTAATTTGGTGAAATATACTTTATGGTCATTATCTATAGATTTTGATGACATACAGAAAAACTAAAAGCAGATACGGAATCAAACACACAACACACAAAAGCCTTTATTAAGGACTTGCCCCATACAGATTCTCCCAATTGGGTAAGGTAATAATCATCTTGTGTTATTTACATAGGTAATAAGATAGAAATTGAACTGGCTTTACTCTTCATCTCAAAGTCATTCACTTGTTGACTGGTCCTTACATAATGATGATCTAAAAAAATTTATAGTAAGCTATTGCCTTAGATTTGTTTGCTGATATTTTTGAAAGCAATACGTAGGGTGAAATGTTGGTACATTTAATTTGTTGATAACGATGATTCAGAATCAGCGCCATTGGATTAATCAAAAAGCATTTTAAATGCTCAAACATCAAAAACTTTTAAAAATTTTGTAGACCTGTGTAATTTGTGTAATTCTTGATGTTTCAGTTGCTCGTCACTCTCCTTAGGGGAATGTTTAGAGAATTAGGAGTATCATTGCCCTGAAGAATAACAGCTAATTACTGAAATGTTGAGAATTAGACAAATTATTGGTTGAAGTAGCTGTATTTTTTCCAAACCAACTTCCAATTAACAAATTATATTTATTATAAATCATTTGTATTAATCCATTTATAATGCTAATTATACAATTCACACTATTTTTCCAAACGTAATTCCTACACAGTTCCATCCAAATTTTATAGTCAATCAATTTGTCACATCACACGGCCAGAAATACTTACATAAAAGAGATCTATCAGAAACACCACATTGTTTTTGACAATTAAAGCAAATTTATTGACAACTCAGTCAATATTCACAGATTGAGAAAGATATCGCAAAAATAATTAGAGAAAATAAAAAGAAAGCGAAAAGCGTGTTCGAACCAGGTACATCAGATTCTAAAGTTTAAAATACCAAATTGCTCCTGCGGAGAAACTGAACAAACTTCACCTTATCTATGACTGTCCGAACTTAACAGAAGTGAAACATCGATTGTTCCCTGATTTAAATGTTTTAACTCTCTTACATCTTTGTCTATATAAATTTTATGAACTCTGTCGATTAATACATGTAAATTTGTAAATATTTAATTCTAAATTTTAATTTGTTTTTTGTTTGTTTCCTCTTTAATAGGCGCAAATACTACAATATCGCGCCTGGTTGATTAATAAATATATTTTTTAAAAAAAGATCTTCAAAAGTATTGTTTGCATTGTACGCAACACTATTATACATAATTATATATATATATTTTTTTTTTACAAGGTTGTTCACTAAAGTTCGTAAACATGTTATGATTTATATTATGCAAGTGTTTACGAACTTTTGACACTACCTTGTAATTCTGAAACATGGCCCACCTACTGATTGGCCACCCTTGATATAGAACATCAGAGATTAAATCATTCTTCTATAAGAATTCTGTTAGAAAATCACTAAAGTTATCAATATTACAAAGGTTGTCCTAAAAGTTCGTAAACATATTATGATTTTGATTTATATGTTGCAAGTGTTTATGAACTTTTAGGACGACCTTAGTAATATTGGTAACATTGGTAAATTATAACAGAATTCTTATAGAAGAATGATTTAATCTCTCATGGAATGGGGTATAGGGGTGCAGCTTTCGTTGATCATGGCACCATGATCCAGGCACACTTTGGTGAAAGTCTGACTTTGCCTGGATTTAATCTCTGATGTTCTATATCAAAGGTGGCCAATCAGTAGGTGGGCCAAGTTTCAGAATTACAAGGTTATCTTAAAAGTTCTTAAACACTTGCAAAATATAAAGCATAATATGTTTACGAACTTTTAGGACAACCTTTGTAATTCTGAAACTTGACCCACCTGCTGATTGACCACCCTTGATATAGAACATCAGAGATTAAATCATTCTTCTATAAGAATTCTGTTAGAATTTTAATAAGGTTACCAATATTGCAAAGGTTGTCCCAAAAGTTCGTTAAAACTTGCACAACACTTTTAGGACAACCTTGTATTTTATATGATAACTAAATAGTGATGAATAAAACTTGAATTTTGACTTTATTTGCAATTAGAACTTAGTTTTAATCTAAATAAACGATAATTAGTCAAGAATAAAGGCGTTATAAACATGGATAAGTAATACAAAGATAACATAACTTCGGAAGCTGTCAACATAGATATTTCTTCACAGATATTTGTATTTATGGGTGTGATAAGACTTTGGTCACCTACCTTCCAGATGACAGATGGTAGACTGACCTGACTCAATAGACAACGCCGAGATGATTCTCATTGGCTAGTGGGATAACGGAGGCCACGCCTACCAGCCAATAGGAACGCTGTATTGTGATTGACAGGTTGAAACATGTGGGTGTCAACAACTAATGGAAACAGTCAACATATGACATGAGGATGTTGTTAGAACTTTTATATTTAGTAAATTGTGATATCTAAAGGATACGGACAACTTCTCGCGTTTGAGGATTCGAATTTTATTGAAAGTTTTTCACTTTTCTTTTATTATCACATTATTAATTGTTTATATTTTAGTTCTTCAAATTAAAGACACTTCGACCAGTAAATCTTTTTTTTATTATCTCGACGTTTCGACAAAATTCTTTTGTCCTCGTTAGCAGCGAACAAAAATTAAAACATTTGGCAAAGCGTTAGAAATTATTTATTAGCCGAAATATCTTTAATTTGAAGAACTATGAATGTAGGCCAGGCAGCCTCTATCTTTACGTTTATATTTTATTTACTGATAAATTTTGGACAATTTTAATGATATACTGAAGATTTTGTGTAGTACGTAGATCTTATTTTTCTTGAGTGCGTATAAGTTGATGCATTTTGATAGAGGTTAATGACCTAGTCAAACTCTGATGTCATTGTTCCGGGCTGTATATTGCTATCTTGATCTTTTCTGAATGTGTATACAAGTTCATTAATGCTGGAAGTCAAGTTCAGGACATGGTCAAATCTTGATTTTATCGGTATGGATGTGTATACAAGTTCATTAATGCTGCTAGTCATGTTTAGGACAAGGTCAAATCAGGATTTTATCGTTCCTGAATGTGTATACAAGTTCATTAATGCTGGAAGTCATGTTCAGGGCATGGTCAAATCTTGATTTTATCGTTACTGAATGTGTATAAGAGTTCATTAATGCTGGAAGTCATGTTCAGGACTTGGTCAAATTTTGATTTTATCGTTCCTGAATGTATACACAAGTTCATTAATACTGAAAGTCATGCTCAGGACATGGACAAATCTGGATTTTATCGTTCCTGAATGTGTATACAAGTTCATTAATGCTGGAAGTCATGTTCAGGACATGGTCAAATCTTGATTATATCGTTACTGAATGTGTATACAAGTTCATTAATGCTGGAAGTCATGCTCAGGACATGGTCAAATCTTATCGTTACTGGATGTGTATACAAGTTCATTAATGCTGGAGGTCATGCTTAAACATGGTCAAATCTGGATTTTATCGTTACTGAATGTTTATACAAGTTCATTAATGCTGGAGGTCATGCTTAAACATGGTCAAATCTGGATTTTATCGTTACTGAATGTGTATACAAGTTCATTAATGCTGGAGGTCATGCTTAAACATGGTTAAATCTGGATTTTATCGTTACTGAATGTGTATACAAGTTCATTAATGCTGGAGGTCATGCTTAAACATGGTCAAATCTGGATTTTATCGTTACTGAATGTGTATACAAGTTCATTAATGCTGGAGGTCATGTTCAGGACATGGTCTAATCTTGATTTTATCGCTCCAAACTGTGTTCAGAATGTAAATTTTACATTATTTGAGTCAAAAATAGACATTTTCGGTTCTTTCAGCAAACTGAAGGATTTTTTTTTTTAATTTGTTTACATCATCTCTCATACCATGTGTTAGAACACATGTAACCTTGTTTGTATATAAAAGGAGTTCAAAGGTCATGCGAGAGGTTTTTTCCCCGAGTAAGGAGGTCTGGAGACGTTTAAAATTCTCTCTCTGTGATTAGTGTGCTGCTACTTTTTTAAATTGGCGAAACCGCTGGGAGGGTTCACCACTGATGAGCCAAGCCCTCCCAATATATTTTTTCATCGCCGTAAGGACAGTAGAAGTTCGTTTTATGTATAAAAGAAACATTCGCGCTTTTAAATCCTTTTATTTTATTTTTTCAAATCTGTTAACAAAAGTTACTATTACGGGTTACCACACAAAAAATACAATATACTAGGGCCTAAAGTAAATGTAACTTGATACACAGAAAAGCGTACACTCAAGAGTACAACACCAACAACAAGAAGGAGGTAAATAAAACTCACGATTAGTAAAATAAAATCAAAACAGTATTTATCTTTATTGTGGCGTTGGTAGGGATCGGACTCGGGTCACACCGGGATGCGAAGAGATCCCCAGACACGGAAAAACCACGTAGAAAAACACTTTAAGCATCTCCACACCAATTCTCCATGCTCTGGGACCGTCGCATTCCTTTAGTCCCCTCTTATATACGGACATGGCCACATTCGTCCAATGAGAAGGTGTGAGTGATTGGTTCACTAACAAACGAAGACAACATTCTTCCAGCTAAAAACTGATCAGAAAAAACTGAAAATGTTTGTCAATATAATTTGACACTGTGACTTCCAGCCCCTCATGCAAGCATATACTAGTATACTAATCTGAAAAATGCTACAAGGGTGAAATTTGTAGTTTGATCAGGTAGATAAATTAAGAAAAAAGGCATTTCCTTATCGTGCAACTGAAAGTTGCTGATGGCTTGCGTCATCTATCGGAATAAATATCAACTAATTGTTGATTTTTAATTATTCCAGAATTGGCCAAATACTTATTCCGATAGATGGCGCAAACCATCAGCAACTTTCAGTTGCACGATCAGGAAATGCCTTTTTTCTTAATATACTAATCTATTTATCGTGTTTTTTTTTTTTTTTTTGCCTTGTTGAGACCCATTTTTATATGGCAATAAAGCACCATCTATACATAGGAAGCAAAACTACAAGGGTCATTCCAAAGGTTTCTGCAATCACTTATTTTTATTGAAATTGCAACTTTCATATTTTCAGAGTTTCTCAAAGTATTCACCCTTAGCACCTATACAATATTTCATCCGTCTCTTCTTCTTCTTCTTTCTTATCTCTACTCAATCATATTAGGGTATCAAACTTGTAGAGCATGAGACTTGACAACCATCATGACTGGGTGAAGTAGAATGCATCTGCCTTTGTCATTAAGACTGGAAGTACTACTCGGTGGCAGGCCGACTTAGCTCCAAAAGAAATGGCCGCCTTTGACATGAGGAAAAGACGCCATTTGCAGCTGCTCCTAACATGGAGTACAAACGCTGCTCATCCTGTATCTCTGGATTAGGAGTCCTTACAGGGTACTATCAGCTGGGCCAGTTGAACCCAGGTTTTTTAGTGAGCTTGTTACTGCTCCCCCTCCTCCTTTTTTATCCGGACCGGCAAAGGCGGAATTAGATTTCATCCGTGAAAACCAATTATAGAAGCACTTACACCAGTTATCTTCGGGGATGGAATTTATGGCACTTTGTATTAATAACGAATGTTACCTTTCTTCAATTACATAAAACAGACTTCTACTCGAAATTTTTCGTTGCACGATCCAGAGATGTCTTTTTATTTCTTAAATCATCTACCTGATCCCAGTACAATTTCACTTTTGTACATTTTTCACATTATTTGTCGTTTTAGCAAAAGTTAACCTTCAGTAAAAGTGTTCACTGCAGGATTCGAATCTAAGGTCGCTTGGCTATCGAAAAATGGACGTTTTATACCACTTATCTATCGACCTTCTGGAGCCATTAGTAAGTATGGAGAGGGAAATTTCTACCGTAAAGAACTTGAGTGAAAGTGATGTCGTTCTTCCTGATGCTTCAGTCTTCCAAGAAATGTCGGTCAACCCGAGTGGACATCGTCAGATTGAACGGTCAGTTTAAATGAAGTCTTTTTGTACCTTTCACACAAAACAGGCTTTCAATACTGTTGCATCAATTTTAATGCTTCCTACATTTATTCAAAATATTCTGTGATATTTAATATTTATCTAAAACAGTTTATTTAGATTATCATCATTCCTTTTTATAGTTTCATTTATTTTGTAATATTTTATTGTAAATATATCTTGATTGGTTATTGGAGCGAGAGAGGCCCTAGACCGAGACTGAGGATCACGACCTACGAGGAAGACAACGAATAAATAAACTTTGAAAGGTAATTTATTTTTATTTACTTTTATTCATTTGCTTTGAGTATGGAAACCCGCTCGGTGTATAACACCAAAAAGGAGGAAACCAAGGTCGATGACCCTGCAAAGCTGCAACTTGGTGTAACAATACTTAACGATAAAAAATATATTCAATATATGCAGTTAAACCTGTCTATAGCGTCCCCTCTTGAGACTCACCAAAATAGAGTGCTATAGAAAGGGGGTGCTATAGACAGGTCACTTTTAATGTAAATCGCATCGTAGTGCATATTTAAAATCGAGCGCTATAGAGAGGGAGGCGCTATCTAGAGGGGGCGCTATAATCAGGTTTAACTGTTTATATAATCAATTAAGAGATAACTTCGCTATAAAGTATAAAATATAGACAGTATCAATGCGTTTCTTTATTTTTCAAAGTAAAAGCTTTCGGATCTTTATAATCCTTCCACAGACATAGCTATAAGTTGAGAGAATGAGTATACATAAGTATTATGATGCATTAGCGCGCCATCTGTTATGAAAATTCGAAACTATTATAGACACGTATGATTCTTTTAAAAACTAAACAATATCTACTGCCCTTACTGCAATGGAAATTAATGGGAGGGCCTGGCTCATCAGGGGTGAACCCCCCCACCTGTTAATGTTTGTGTTGAGTTTTATTAATGGTTGTCTATCATTTGAAGATACATTGGAAACGTTTTATTACCTGTAGGGTTATTTTATCTTATACCTTGGAAGGTGTTATCCTTTTTTCACCATTATCTTCTTTTTTAGTCTTCTTCTTTCTTATCTCCACACTGGGTGAAGTAGAATGCGTCTGCCTTTGTCATTAAGACTGGGAGCACTACTCAGTAGCAGGCCACTGACTTAGCTCCAATATGAAATGGTGACATGAGGAACAGACACCATGTACAGCCGCTCCTAACATGGAGTACATCCTGTATCCCCTTTGTCATTAAGACTGGGACCACTACTCAGTAGCAGGCCACTGACTTAGCTCCAATATGAAATGGTGACATGAGGAACAGACACCATGTACAGCCGCTCCTAACATGGAGTACATCCTGTATCCCCTTTGTCATTAAGACTGGGAGCACTACTCAGTAGCAGGCCAAGGACTTAGCTCCAATATGAAATGGCGACATGAGGAACAGACACCATGTACAGCCAACATGGAGTACATCCTGTATCCCCTTTGTCATTAAGACTGGGAGCACTACTCAGTGGCAGGCTACTGACTTAGCTCCAAAATGAAATGGCGACATGAGGAACAGACACCATATACAGCCAACATGGAGTACATCCTGTATCCCCTTTGTCATTAAGACTGGGAGCACTACTCAGTAGCAGGCCACTGACTTAGCTCCAATATGTAATGGTGACATGAGGAACAGACACCATGTACAGCCGCTCCTAACATGGAGTACATCCTGTATCCCCTTTGTCATTAAGACTGGGAGCACTACTCAGTAGAAGGCCACTGACTTATCTCCAATATGAAATGGCGACATGAGGAACAGACACCATGTGCAGCCGCTCCTAACATGGAGTACAACCTGTATCCCCTTTGTCATTAAGACTGGGAGCACTACTCAGTAGCAGGCCACTGACTTAGCTCCAATATGAAATGGTGACATGAGGAGCAGACACCATGTACAGCCAACATGGAGTACATCCTGTATCCCCTTTGTCATTAAGACTGGGAGCACTACTCAGTAGCAGGCCATTGACTTAGCTTTATTATGAAATGGTGACATGAGGAACAGACACCATGTACAGCCAACATAGAGTACATCCTGTATCCCCTTTGTCATTAAGATTGGGAGCACTACTCAGTAGCAGGCCACTGACTTAGCTTTAATATGAAATGGTGACATGAGGAACAGACACCATGTACAGCCAACATGGAGTACATCCTGTATCCCCTTTGTCATTAAGACTGGGAGCACTACTCAGTAGCAGGCCACTGACTTAGCTCCAATATGAAATGGTGACATGAGGAACAGACACCATGTACAGCCGCTCCTAACATGGAGTACATCCTGTATCCCCTTTGTCATTAATACTGGGAGCACTACTCAATAGCAGGCCACTCACTTAGCTCCAATATGAAATGGTGACATGAGGATCAGACACCATGTACAGCCAACATGGAGTACATCCTGTATCCCCTTTGTCATTAAGACTGGGAGCACTACTCAGTAGCAGGCCATTGACTTAGCTTTATTATGAAATGGTGACATGAGCAACAGACACCATGTACAGCCAACATAGAGTACATCCTGTATCCCCTTTGTCATTAAGACTGGGAGCACTACTCAGTAGCAGGCCACTGACTTAGCTTTAATATGAAATGGTGACATGAGGAACAGACACCATGTACAGCCAACATGGAGTACATCCTGTATCCCCTTTGTCATTAAGACTGGGAGCACTACTCAGTAGCAGGCCACTGACTTAGCTTTAATATGAAATGGTGACATGAGGAACAGACACCATGTACAGCCAACATGGAGTACATCCTGTATCCCCTTTGTCATTAAGACTGGGAGCACTACTCAGTAGCAGGCCACTGACTTAGCTCCAATATGAAATTGTGACATGAGGAACAGACACCATGTACAGCCGCTCCTAACATGGAGTACATCCTGTATCCCCTTTGTCATTAAGACTGGGAGCACTACTCAATAGCAGGCCACTCACTTAGCTCCAATATGAAATGGTGACATGAGGAACAGACACCATGTACAGCCAACATGGAGTACATTCTGTATCCCCTTTATCATTAAGACTGGAACCACTACTCAGTAGCAGGCCACTGACTTAGCTTTCTTTTTTAGTTGTTATTCCCATCCAGTTGACTTTATGTTCAGTACGGCACCAGGGGACTCCGATCCTTAAGTTTATTGGTGGTAAGGGCAAAATTCTTATGAATGAAATTATCATATTCTACTCATAGGTTTTTCCAGACTATCGGGCTATATCCCATAGTTTGTGGTTTATTTAAGACATGTTCAGAATGTGTCAGTCTGTTAACTTTGGTGAAAAATATAGAAGTGATCAAAATTTCCTTCATTCCTTAAATTTATAAATATATATATATATATATATTTGAAAATAGAGCAATCCATAGATAAATCTATTTATATAAAATTGAATGTCTGTCTGTCTGTACTCTATAGATTCAAAAACCATACATCCAATCGCCGTGAAATTTTGGGATATTATTAGGTATATCACCGGGAAGGTTTTTGAAAAATAATTTCATGAATATCTTGAATATCCTTAGAGTTATTTGCAGATTTGTAGATTTAACTCGCAAGCAGCGCCCCCATTGTGACGATGATAACAAGTTTTCTTATCACTAAGTTTGTTATCTTAAATATTATTTATCAAAAGTAAGATTATCTCAGGATGACACGGCAATTTATTTGAGACAAGAATAATGATACAATTCCAAGGCGAAGATACTATTCCTTTAACTTCCAATTACCGAGGGAACTAATTATTATTGATTTTATTCAACTTATCGAGTATTTTTCAAGGGACCGGGAAAAAAAATGTTCACTTTATCGAGAGATTCAAATTTACGAGTTTCAAATTATCAAAATATATCTATTTTTAAAATAAGTTTATAGAGAATTGTTTTAACAAATGTTCGCATATATTGGATCAAAAAATAATTTATTTTACCAATATTACAGCTGGCTGAACGCCAACCTTTAACCTTTTTAGTTTAACATTTCTTTTATATATTTTTTGTTATTTTATACGAAAAATCTTCTTACACATAGTACAAATAATTTTAATATATAAAATAGGCGTTATTGTTAATTTTCAAAATATTGACACCTATATTTTACAAAAATTATTTTGTCCATGATATAAATGTACATATCAAATTTTTCTCCCCATTGAATATAACAAAATATTTTTAAAAACTTAATGCTGTTGACGTTATGTGGCGCTGAGTTTGTTGTTGACACACTTTAAAATGTTATAACACCTTGATAAAGGTTGGCGTTCAGCCAACTGAAATATTGGGAAAATAAATGATATTTTGATCCAATATATGCCTTTTTAATTTAAAATATATATATTAGGTCTTTATTCTTGATTTTTATCATGTTTGAGAATTTTCCGATTTTAAAAAGCTAATGTCGAGCTCGTACATCATCTCTACTGCTTGGTGAAAAGTGGCCCCGCCGTACTACCGACAAGCCCCTACACCACCAGTTACTAAGTGTAGGGAAACCTCCCCGCCATAAATTATCCACAGTGACACCGACCTCCGGTAATTGTCCCAACCACGGCTGTAAAGGACCTCATAAAATCGTCTCAGATGGAAAGAAAAAAAAGAAGATATTTTTAATAAGAATTATAAAACATGTCTACATAATGTAATCTCATCGAGGAAAAAGGAATAATCTATATATATAAAATTGAATGTCTGTGTGTGTGTGACAATTTTGACAATTAAAAAATATTTATTGTCATCTAGACAATATTACATATTTTCAAACAAAAGTAGAGAGAGAAAATATATACAAAAAGAAAGAGAGAAAGAAAATATATACATATATGAAACTACAAGATGATGATGGGAGATGATGGAAGGAAACCTCGACGCTGGAGGGTCCTGGACCAGGCGATGAGCGGTTCCTCCACCGATTCTCCGAGCCCAACCTGGACAAAGTAGCGATAGATTCGCAACTTTGCCGACGCCAGGATGGAAAGGGCGTCGTCCTCAAGGCCGGACCCGCCGAAGATCCAAGCCTGCAGGTCAGGGGGCCGCCCTATGATGTTGAAGGCCTCTCTGATGAGAGGCCTGATGGAACGGCAGCACCAGTAACGGTGGCCGAGGGAGCGGTCGATGGACCCGCAGGCAGGACAGGAGGGGCCGACCGAGGCAGGATGGGCTGGATGGGGCAGGGCGTGGAGGGCCAACTTGAGGACCGCGTCGGCCTCGTGGCCCGAGTAGGCGCCGCGCCGCAGTGAGGCCCAGTCGATCCTGGATGGTGGTGGACCGATGGTGGGCGACCATCTCGAGGTAAACCTTGAGATGGGCGTGGCGGCGAGGCGCGGGCGATCCAGGGCCCGTCGGGCCGAGCGGGTCGTGAGGCCGTTGAGGAACGGCGTAGCCGTCCCTCGCAGCACCACGGCCGCAGCTAAAGAGCTAGATGAGGGTGCAGACTCCGCCCCGAAGCCCACGGCGTTCTCGGAGGTCAGCCTCCGACAGAAGGCGCCCAGGGCCGCGGCGTCAGCCAGGGCCGAGCGCGTAGGTCGGGCGGTGAGGTGGCCCTCCGCAAGAAGGTCCCGGACTCGGGCTCCGCGCCAGCGGGCAGGGGCCAGGAGGTCGGGAGGGCGAAGGAACCGGCAGCCACCGATGATTGGGATGTCCAGCAGCAGGGATACGGGGACCGCCTGGTGATTGAGGCTCAGGATCTTGGAGGCCTCCTCCCACAGCTTCAGCAACCGGAGACGGCGGGGCTGGAGACGCGTGCCGTCTGGTGGAGGACGGATCCAGGCCTCGCTGCCGCTGGCGACCAGCCAGTCGAAGCCGTTCCTGCCTCCGCGGAGCACGACCTGCACACCCTTGAGGCAGGCGAGCTGGAGTTGGGTTGCCAGGTCGAGGAGGCCGAGGCCTCCGATGGCTACGGGCCTCGCCATGACGGCGGCGGGAAGCCACGCCGTGTGCTCGGGCCCCCAGACGAACCTCGCTAGTCTGGCCTGCAGCTTGGCGATGGTCGGGGGTGATGGCAAGTACCCGTGCAGGTGATGCTGGATAGTGGAGCCCACCAGCGAGTTCGCCGCTCTAGCTCGTCCGACGAGGGATAGGCCGCGGGTGAAGGGCGTCCATCTGCGGCAGGCGGACTCCAGGAGGGCGAGAAGATGCTGCTCCTGATGGGCTACGGAGCTTCTGGGGGCGATGTCGAGCCCGAGGACCCTGATGGAGGTGGTCGACCAGGAGGCGCCGAGAGGAGAGTCGCCGCGGTTGCGCCAGGCTCCGCACCAAAGGCCCGCGCTCTTCCCGAGGTTGACGGCGATACCGGAGGCCCGCTTGAAGTCTTCGAGGACGGTCGCCACCCGCTCGAATTCTTCGTCGCGATGGAAAAGGAGGACGATGTCGTCGGCGTAGGCGATGACGTTGCCCACGCCGAGGGTCAACTCCAGGCGACGAAGCAGCGGCCCCGTAGCGATGCTAAAGAGGGCGGCACTCACGGCGCAGCCCTGCCTTAGGCCGTTGAGGAGGGGGAAGGCGGTGGTGTGAAAGCCTCCAGCCCGGATCGTTGCGTCCGCCCCGGCGTACAAGATGTTAATCCAGCCCATGAAGGCCGGCGGGAGGTGGAGGGACGTCATCAGGGACTCCAGGAAGCCGCGGTCCAGGGAATCGAAGGCGGACTCCAAGTCGACGCCCATGACGGCCAGCGGCGAGCCCATGGCGGTTGCCTCCTCAACAGCATCCGTCACCTTGGCGATGTTCCAGGACGGGGACCTCCCGGGGACGGCGTAAGTCTGGCATTCCGGCACAAGGGTCCGCAGGTGGGGCTTGAGGCGCCGGTGAAGGATGGCGGCCAGGACCCTGTAGTCGGCCGAGGGCAGTGCGACGGGCCTGTAGCCTTCAAGGACGCTACCTCCGCGGGCCTTGGGCACGAGGCAGATGGAGCTGCGCCGCGTCGACGGAGGTAGGGCACCGCGGAGCCGTGAAGCCGCGAACACCCGGGCCAGAGCTTCCGCGAAGAAGTCCTCGTTGAAGGCGACGAGGAGTTCGCACGGCAAGCCGTCCCAGCCGGGGGCCTTTCCGCGAGGGAGGTGCTCGATGGCGTTGGCGATCTCGCTGGGGCTGATGTCCGGCCGGTGGAGCGGGTCCTCCTCACTCAGCTCGCAGGTGGTGGTAAGCGCGCTGCTGGCGATGAAGGCAGCTCCCGCAGCTGGATCGGTGGTGGGACGGGCGAAGCGGGGCCGGAAGGTCGCGAACGCCCTCCGCCGAAGCTCGGGGCCCTCGATGACGTTATCTTCGTCGTCCCTGATGACGCTGACCGGGCGTCGGAGGCGGATGGCGCGTGCCAGGTCCGGCAGCGATGGGTAGTCGGCCCGGATGGAGGAGGCCTCGAGCTGCGCCGCGATGTAACGTCTCGCCCTGTAGACGTAGCTGTCGCTGGCAGCGTGGCGTGGGTCGTGCAGGGATCTGGCCTCCGCCAGCAGCCCCGCCTTGATGGAGGTCCACCTATCCCAGAAGGTCCCGTCGTCGTCATCGTGCGCTGCGTCTTCCTCCAACTCCCGGATGTAGCCAGCCAGATGTTCGAGAGCAAGGCCCGAGCGGAGCATTGCGGCCAAGCGAGGCTGGGTGGGGGAGGAGACGGCGGTGGTGGGCGGGCCCACCTGGAGCAGCACGAGGCGGTGGTCCGAGAGGTGGTAGTGGCTGGTCGCGTAGATGGACACGCGATCCAGGACTCCAGCAGGGACGAGGATCCGGTCCAGGCGGTTCGATTCGACTTGGTCGCCGTGCATGGCGACTCTGGTGGGAAGGAGCTCCAGTTGCCGGTTTCTTTCCCGGGATTCATGCGCCAGATGAACGACGATGGCCGTCATCTCCTCGCCGTGGACATCTATGGTTGCCAAGGCGATGTGGCCCGGCCACAGGACGCGCTGTTGTATCACGACTACGCCTGGCCCGAAGACGCAGGCGAGTCCGGATCCCGAGATGGCTACGGGATGGGCCAACACAACAGCGTTGTAGCCGAGGCAGAGGTCTTGGCCGCTGCCCAGATGAAATGCGTTTGTCTCCTGGACAAACGCGATGTCCACGTGATGTTGTCTGAGGAGATGACAAAGGGCAAGGCTCCTCCCCCGAGTGGCGAGCCCTCGCGCGTTGATGGTGGCGACGCGGTGGTTCATTGGCGCTGTAGGCCACGCAGGAACTTCCTGGTCTTCTGGAGGGTCTTGCGGATGGTGGAGTTGGAGTCTGGGCACGAGGCCTTGAAGGTTTCGTGCAGCTTGTCGAGGGTGGCGACCTGTTCCTCTGTCAGCGTGGGCGCTATCCTCTTCATGGTGGTTTCAGAGGTGAGGAGCTGCTGTGCGTCCTTGCAGTTAAGGCCGGGCAGCTTGTCCCAGTCGATGGAAAGGGTGGGGGTCTCCTCGATGTGCTTCAGCAGCTGTTTGAGTGCGGATTCTCCCCGGGCAGGCGTGGAGGGAGGTGAGGTCATCTTCTCCACCGCCATCTTGTGGTCGAGCGAAGGGATGCCAGGCTCGAGGGGCCGCGGGGCAGCCAGGGGAGCAGGGAGGGCGGCAGGGGCGGGCTGGGCGAGATCCATCGGTCCGGCAGGATGGGGCGCCGAGGGGATCGCCGGTGCCTCGGTTGTTGTCTTTGCCGGTGTTGCGGGCGCAGGTGCCGGCTTCCTTCGCTGCTGAGGAGGAAGAGGAGGAGGAGGGGGGGGAGGCCTTGCGTGGGTGGGAGACGCTGCTTGCCTGGGGCTGCCGTTCCCTTTCCTGGCGAGCGCTGGGCAGTTGGCTCTGCGGTGGCCCTGCTTACCGCATTTGGAACACTTGATTCCAAAAGAGAGGAAGGCCGATAGGGTGTCACCCTTGGACTGGACGGTCATTCGGGTGGGCAGCGTCTCCAGCCTTACGCCCTCGTGGAGCAGGATGAACGCCTCCCGGCGGCCGTCGCTGAAGGCGTACTCCTCCATTTTGATCATGATGGGGGCGATGGAGGTGATGTTTCCAAATTTACGCAGGGCCTGCACGATGGTGGCGTCCTCTACAAAGCCGGGGAGATTGGCCACGATTATCCTCTCGGCCCTCTTGCGGAAGGGGAAGACCTTGAGGAGTGTTCCCTCGATGTTCAGGCCCTCCTCCACCAGACGGCTCGCAAGGTTCTTGCTCGCGAGGCCCACGATGTAGTGGCCGTTCATCCTATTGAATTGTGTGATATTTTTGGGCCCTCCGACCAGGTTGCCAATTGCCTTGAGGTAGGAGTAGTCCGGGATGTCAGGGCACAGCTCCACGAAGATGTAGTTCTCGTGGTTGGTGGTGGCCTGCCTCGCCCTGGCGTCGGCGATGTTGGCGCGTGTCGCCTTGATCTCCTGAGGCGGCACTGCTCTCGGCCCTGTTGGCCGCTTCCGCTGCTGGGAGCTGCGCTGCTCTCCAGGCTTGTTGGGCTGCCTTGCAGCGTGCTCAGGTGAAGTTGAGCCGAGGCGCCTCTTCTTGCCCTTCACGACGATGAAGCCCTCGTTGTCATCCACCTCCGCCATCTCGCTGTCGGCCCAGTTGAGCGAGGCCGGGCTAGCTGGAGTTGCGCTGGTCGTAGCAGCAGTCTTCGGCGCCGTGACGTCACCACGCTCGGCGGCCAGATTTGCATGCCTTCCGCCTGCCGGCGAATTTGCATTTCTTTGACATTCAGTAGAATTTTCGTTAGATTTCATCTCAATGTTGTTTTTCGGCGATAATTCCTCGCCTGGTTGAGACAGGATGCTGGGCCTTTCAGGCACTTGTTCAGCAGAGCCTGGGCTACCTTTCGGTACCGAATTCGGCATGTTGACCGACATCGACACGCACTCCAGAGGCGAAAACGGCGGAGCTCGTGAAAGCGTGGCCGCACGCCCGAGTGTGTGTGTGTGTGTGTGTGTCTGTGTGTCCTCTATGGATTCAAAAACCATACATCCAATCGCCGTGAAATTTTGGGATATTATTAGGTGTATCTCCGGAAAGGTTTACGAAAAATAATTTCTTGAATATCTTTAATATCCTTAGAGTTATTTGCAGATTTGTAGCTTTAACTCGCAAGCAGCGCCACCTTGCTTAGGCTTAGGTCTGCCCCCCCCCCGTCCGGCCGCCGGCCAATTGGTTGGACAGTCCAAGTTCCCACCGACCAATCAGAGGGATCAAGAGCCCCCCCCCCCCCCCCCCCCGTCCGGCCGCCGGCCAATCAGAGGGATCAAGAGGTCCTGGCGCGCGGGGGACGGGTGACCTCCGGGAACTACGTCCATCTTCCATAAACGACCATGATTTTATTCAACTTATCGAGTATTTTTCAAGGGACCGGGAAAATATGTTCACTAGATAAAACGATGATTTTGTAATGTAGAAAATTAGGAAAGACAAAATTCAGGATGACACGGCACACAGGGACCGGGAAAAAATGTTCACTTTATCGAGAGATTCAAATATACGAGTTTCAAATTATCAAAATATATCTTTTTTTTATAAGTTTATAGAGAATTGTTTTAACAAATGTTCGTTAGAAAAACCTTTACTCGGGTAAAACCTCGGGCGAAGCCGGGTACGTCCGCTAGTTTCTAAATATAATGCAATAATGTTCACTCTATTTAACTAATCAGAGTTCAGGTTTTGTTTTCTTTGTTATCTTATCAAAATCATTCAAAGAATAACAATCAATACCTGAAATATTTGTAATTACTTCTGATTATTCGAAAATATTCAACAAGACCTTGTGAAATGAATGAAATTACTACAATTTGGTAAATTTCGAATATTAATATGCTATTTACACGAAGTTTGATTACCTATTCAATAAACTATATAACAAATGATTAATTTTCTTAATTATAACAAACTTTTATATTGTTTTTACTTCGATTAAAAAATATTGGGAGGTTTTGATTAATCAGTGGTGAATTCTCAAGCGATTTCTCCAATTAAATCCATCAGAGGGTTCTTTAGAGATTTAAAACTTTTGTTAATTGAGCGTAAAACACCAACTATATTGACTTAATACTGTATAGGACGATTCTACTTATCTATGCGGCATTTAAGGATGGATAATTAGATATGGTATTTAAGTTAACTATGGACATAGGATTTTAGGACATAGTGTGTAGATTAAATATGAATCTATACATATTTTTAAAAGAAACATTCGTTCATAATATAAGTTTATTTTTAAAATTACACTCGATGATAAAATCTAAGGAAGTTTCATATTTTTATGTCGCCATTTTTTTTTTGTAGTTTATTGCGTCTTAGGAGACAAAGGCAATTTTGTTTACACATGGTTATCTCGTGTGTTTTCAATAAAGGACACTGTAATATCTTTCGGAGTTTTTGTCTGAATCCCGATATACATGCTAAAAGTTACAACTTCCTTAAGTTTTGTCCATGAGTGTATTTTTCAGAGCTATTGTCCGAATCCCTATATACATGCTAAAAGGTACAACTTCCTTAAGGTTTGTCCATGAGTGCATCTTTCAGAGTTATTGTCTGAATCCCGATATGCATGCTGAAAGGTATAACTACTTTAAGTTTTGTCCATGAGTGTACCTTTCTGAGTTATTGTCTTAATCCCGAAATTCATGATAAAAGTTACAACTTCCTCAAGTTTTGTCCATGAGTGTGAGACAAGATGGCTGGAAAAGAAATGCGACCAGAAGACCCACTTAAGGCCATCGTGGGAAGCAATAAGCATCAAGTGGAACGATGAGTCACGTACAGAGCCAATCGTCTGATATATATTATTTTGGTTTTATAAAGATAGAAATATATCAATTAGATATTTGAATAGCCAAATTTAGAATTCGGGCAAAAATTTCCTTTTTATTTTAGGTTTTGCAAGCTCTTTCGAGCAAATATTGCTTTTCAACGAGAAAATACTATTGTTTGCAATATCAGAATTATATTTTCACAAAAATAGTTGAAAATTCGCAAAAATATCATTTTTTGATAATGTAAACAATATTTTTTCCCATTGAAGAGCAACATTTGCTCGAAAATGAACTTGCAAAACCTAAAAAAGAATTTGTTTGCCCAAATTCTAATTTATGCGTCTATATCATACGCGTCTATTATTGCTTCGAATTTTCATAACAGATGGCGTGCTAATGTATCATCATATTCTATGTGTTATGAAAAAGGAATCTCTTTATCGTTCAACTGAAAGTTGCTGATGGCTTGCGTCATCTATCGGAATAAATATCAACTATTTGTTGATTTCTAATGATATTGTACTGGGATAAGGTGCATAAATTATTAAAAAGACATCTCCTTAGCGTTCAACTGAAAGTTACTGATGGCTTGCGCCATCTATCGGAATAAATATAAATTTTTGTTGATTTCTAATGATATTGTACTGGGATAAGGTGCATAAATAATAAAAAAGACATTTTCTTTTCGTATAATTGAAAGTTGTAAGTATGCACCTTATCTCAGTACAATATCACATTTGTACTATTTTTTTTTTCACATTTTATTATGTTTTGAAAATAGAGCAATCCATAAATAAATCTTTAATTAAAAAGGCATATATTGGATCAAAATATAATTTATTTTACCAATATTTCAGTTGGCTGAACGCCAACCTTTATTTACAAAATTTATTATGTCCGTAATATAAATATATATTTTTCAGAAAATAAAGCAATCCATAATTAAATCATTAGATAGTAAAAAGGCATATATTGGATTGAAAAAAATATTTGATGCCAATATTTCGGTTGGCCGAACGCCAACCTTTATCGAGGCATTACATTTTACTATCTAATAAATATATATTTTTAATTTTGTTCCCTTCTCATTGAATATAAGCAAAAATATATATATATATTTGAAAAAAAAACTTAATTCTATTGACGTTATGTGGCGCTGAGTTTGTTGTTGACACACATTAAAATGTTATAATACCTTGATAAAGGTTGGCGTTCAGCCAACTGAAATATTGGTAAAATAAATGATATTTTGATCCAATATATGTCTTTTAAATTAAATATTATATAATGTGTGTATATATACGACATTTGAAATTATCCCGCATGTGTTTCTTTTGAACGAAAAATCGAAATTTATTTTAAGGAGAAATAACGATTATTTCTAACCTTAAGGATGAAGTATGAAAGGATGAATTGTGAAGAGTAATGATAAACGGAAAAATGAAGTGTCTAGGACAATTGAAACAAATTTTATTGACTTTTTGTCAATAATCTACATTAAAATGGAAATGAAACTAAAAGATAGATGATCATGCGGGGGATGTGCCCCGACAAGTGAGCCTTCTTTCCCAGGATGAAGTGTCTAGGGATGGGAATCGAACCCACAGTGTTCCGTTCAAAAGAAGCACATGCGGGATAATTTCAAATGTCGTTTACAATCATAAGCCGCATTATATTGTATTATAAATTATATTATGTGTGTTAATAAAAAGTGATGATGTTTTTAAAATAGATTTACAAAGTTGATTTTAAAATATATAACCTGAATTTGGTCTTTCCTAATTCTCTACGTGATATTCTGGTAAAGAGATGCTGGGTAGATTGGGGAGGATAAACTGAAGGTCGCTGAGAAGACCTTGAGCTCAAGGGTGTTGTGGGCCACATTTTACTGCCACTGACTTTAAGATTCCGTCTCCGTGTCAGAGTCAAGACTTCCCTTTAAGATGACGATGTCCCTATAGACTCTATAACGACAAAGCAGCAAGAAAAAGAACGCACAGTTTACAAGAAACACATTTTTAAATACTCCAAAAGATTTCTTGATAGAAATACTTCAGATCAATTTCAGTAATAACAAGATTAAAAAAGCATAATGAGCATTGATGTTTCTTTTTCATATAAGAAACATTTCTGCACCCAAAATAGAGAACATTACGACTGCTGTGATAGAAATGTATGGAGACATCTGAGGCTTTTCATTGGACACGACAACAACATATATTTGACTCAGAACAGCAGCTTTACACCCCAAGCACATTGCGACTGCTGTGATAGAAATGTATGGAGACATCTGAGGCTCTTCATTGGACACGACAACAACAGAAAATTGACTCAGAACAGCAGCTTTACACACCCAAGAACATTGCGACTGCTGTGATAGAGATGTATGGAGACATCTGAGGTTCTTCATTGGACACGACAACAACAGAAAATTGACTCAGAACAGCAGCTTTACACACCCAAGAACATTACGACTGCTGTGATAGAGATGTATGGAGACA
Source organism: Cordylochernes scorpioides (assembly GCA_030710605.1). NCBI lineage: Eukaryota > Metazoa > Arthropoda > Arachnida > Pseudoscorpiones > Chernetidae > Cordylochernes > Cordylochernes scorpioides. The sequence goes on from CP092870.1 coordinate 56,851,905, forward strand.
TCTGAGGCTCTTCATTGGACATAACAACAACAGAAATTGACCCAGAACAGCAGCTTTACGCACCCAAGAACATTGCGACTGCTGTGATAGAGATGCATGGAGACATCTGAGGCTCTTCATTGGACACGACAACAACAGAAAATTGACCCAGAACAGCAGCTTTACACACCCAGGAACATTGCGACTGCTGTGATAGAGATGCATGGAGACATCTGAGGCTCTTCATTGTACATAACAACAACAGAAATTGACCCAGAACAGCAGCTTTACACACCCAAGAACATTACGACTGCTGTGATAGAGATGTATGGAGACATCTGAGGCTCTTCATTGGACATAACAATAACAGAAATTGACCCAGAACAGCAGCTTTACACACCCAAGAACATTACGACTGCTGTGATAGAGATGTATGGAGACATCTGAGGCTCTTCATTGGACATAACAACAACAGAAATTGACCCAGAACAGCAGCTTTACACACCCAAGAACATTACGACTGCTGTGATAGAGATGTATGGAGACATCTGAGGCTCTTCATTGGACACGACAACAACAGAAAATTGACCCAGAACAGCAGCTTTACACACCCAAGAACATTACGACTGCTGTGATAGAGATGTATGGAGACATCTGAGGCTCTTCATTGTACATAACAACAACAGAAATTGACCCAGAACAGCAGCTTTACACACCCAAGAACATTACGACTGCTGTGATAGAGATGTATGGAGACATCTAAGGCTCTTCATTGGACACGACAACAACAGAAATTGACCCAGAACAGCAGCTTTACACACCCAAGAACATTACGACTGCTGTGATAGAGATGTATGGAGACATCTGAGGCTCTTCATTGGACACGACAACAACAGAAAATTGACCCAGAACAGCAGCTTTACACACCCAAGAACATTACGACTGCTGTGATAGAGATGCATGGAGACATCTGAGGCTCTTCATTGGACACAACCACAACTTTCTACTGTCCTTGCTGCGATAAAAAAAAATAGTGTGAGAGCTTGGCTCTCAGTAGTGAACCCTCTCAGCAAATTCATCAATTTAATTCCCAAGACCTCGGAACTTTTAAGAAAGTTCTAATACTGTATTGGACGGTTATTCTTTTATATTCGACACTGTAGGATGGAATACCAGCGATGGTATTTTATAAAACTATGGAAATACAACTCCTGAATAAAACTTAAGGATGTGGAATGTCGCCGGTCGGTTTTTTTTTTTTCAAAGAGACAGAGGCAATTTTGGTCACACTTGGCTATCTCGTGTGTCTTCAAAAAAGGTCAATGTGTATTAAATATCTTTCAGAGTTATTGTCTAAATCTCGATATACATGCTAAAAGGTACAATTTATTTAAGTTTTGTCCATGAGTGAATCTTTCAGAGTTATTGTCTGAATCCCGATATAGATGCTGAAAAGTACAACTTCCTTAAGGTTTGTCCAGGAGTGTATACTTCAAATATTTCTAGTTTTAAGAACATCTAATTGAAAGTAATTAAATTTATACCCTATTTCAACGCAATTTAGTCCATATATAGGAATCATTATTTTTTCTGGGTAAATCAGTTCTCAAAATATTCTTTAATCAATCTTTAATCAAGCTCCTTCAAAATCACTTCTCCATATATTTTTAAAAAATGTTATCACTTTGTTTTTATTTATTTCCATAAGTGTAAGTCCAACACATGTTTTACGCATGTAGAAAGCAATTAGACTTTAACACTTACAAGTGTTAACGACTATAATATTCTTCTTGGTAAGTTTTAGACGACAAGACGGAATAAAAGAAGAAGAGTTTCTTTAATAGACATATATCGAAGCAAGCTTTCGGGCGAAAACCCCTTCAACAAGCGTGATTACAGTAACAAACGTGGTACTATAATGCAGGTACAATGGCAAGAAGAGAATATATCCACATAACTATTTACATATTTGCGGAATAAGTTATGTAAATAGTTATGTTTATATATTCTCTTCTTGCCATTGTACCTGCATTATAGTACCACGTTTGTTACTGTAATCACGCCTGTTGAAGGGTTTTTCGCCCGAAAGCTTGCTACGATATATGTCTATTAAAGAAACTTTTCTTCTTTTATTCCGTCTTGTCGTCTAAAACTTACAAGTGTGTTTGAGTTCAGTTTGGTTACTTACACTACTGGTGATGTTGAACTGACAAAAGTAAACCTTCACACGATAACACACAAGGTACAATTTACTAGGGCCTAAAGTAAGAATAACTTAACACACAGAAAAGCGTACACTCAAGAGTACAACAATAAAAGAGAGGTAAATAAAAACTCAGGATTTGTAAAATAAAAACGAAACAGTATTTATCTTTATTGTAGCGTTGGTAGGGATCGGACTGGGGTCGCACAGGTATGCGAGGAGATCATCAGACACGGATAAATCACGTAGAGAACACTTTAAACGTCGCCACACAATAATCCACCACACTGGTCGCTCGCAATACCATAGCTCCCTCTTGTATACAAACATGGCCACATTCGTCCAATTAGAATACCGTGAGAGATTGGTTCACTAACAAACGAAAACAACATTCTTCCCACTAAAAACTGAGATAAGATAAAACTTATAACACAATATAATGCGGCTTGTGATTGTAAAACGACATTTGAAAATTATCCCGCATGTGTTTCTTTTGAACGAAAAATCAAAATTTATTTTAAGGAGAAATAACGATTATTTCTAACCTTAGGGATGAGATATGAAAGGATAAATTGGGAAGAGTAATAATAAACGGAAAAATAAAGGTTTCCAGGAATGGGAACTGCTTATGTTTGTCAATATGAATTGACAGAAAATTTACAATAATCGGGAGCTATTAAAGCATTTTTTTTTTAAATCTTTATCAACAACAACAAAAAAAAGTGGTTGAAGAGGGTTTCGAACCTTGTTTGTAGCAATCGATAAACCCACAGTATATACCATTCCCCCACCAAATTCTATGATCACCAAATGACGGATTATTGGGAATGTCCCCAGAGACCTTCTATTCAAAGAATGACTGAAACCAGGAAGTATTTCAAAACAGACGATCACAAATTGCGGTGAATAAATCAGACGAATAATGTGATCCTTCACGTAACTTGGTTTGTGGAAGAAGAGGTCAGAGATGTTATCAGTATTTCGTAATCAAGGGAGGGCCTCCTTCCCCCTGGGGTGTAGACAAGGGGTCTATTGTGTCGGGTGAACGCCATAGCACCCCTGTCACCTCATATCTACCATTATATCTGTCAACGGCCATTTAGGCTTATAAACAGATTCAATCCACATATTCTCATGATCAGTAATGGCCAAAGCCTTGCAGAAAATTGACCTAGAACAGCAGCTTTACACAACCAAGATTGAAAACATTGCGACTGATGTGATAGAAATGCACGTAAACATCTCTTCATTGGATACAACAACAATAGAAAATTGACATAAAACAGCAGCTTTACGCACTCAGGATATAGGATATTGCGACTGCTGTGACAGAGATGTATGGAGACATCTGAAGCTTTTCTTTGGGCACGACAACTAAAAATTGGCATGGACCCAGAACAGTAGCTTTACACACCCAAGATAAAGAAATTTGCGACTGCTGTGATACAAAGTTGTCCCGAAAGTTCGTAAACACTTGCAAAAAAATTGAAATACTACTATTATTAGCGTTAATATTATTCGCCGTTATATATAATCTTTGTATTATGTATAAGTAATTGTATTATTATGTATTCGCCATAATAATATTATTCGCCGTTATGTATAATGTCTTTGTATTATGTATAAGTAATTGTATTATGTATTATTATGTATTCACCGTAATAATATTGTGGCGATCTTTTCTTTAATTCTGTCGCTGGTAAGCCACGAAATCACGAAGCAAACTCAAAAGTAATTTTTATTCAACACACTGTCAAATAGAAAAAAGCCGACAACAATTATATGCTTTATCCTAGCTTACTCTAGACAGTCAGCCAAAAATAATAAAAACTAATTCTCAAAAATTTACATATTAGAAGGCGCAACAATTGACGTCAAATATTTACATAGATCCAAACAAAAGAAAAATAATTAATAGAAAACTAGTTAGAACATTTAAATATCTACAAAATAGTTGAATTAAAATACTTTGTGACATTACTCCCTCTTCGGAAGAACATCGTCCCGATGTTTAAATTCATCCGTAGAAACACACACAGTCTCCAGATATTCATCGTTCTGGGTTTCTGGATCGTTGTAAGGCTTCATTCGTAAGACATGTACAACATCTTTGTACTTGGCTTTTCTCCGATATTCATCCACCGTTGTAACTTCGTAGTTGACATCTGATAATTTCTTTGCTATTCGGTATGGACCAAAATATTTCTTTAGGAGCTTCTCTGATAAGCCAACTTTGCGCACCGGTGTGAAGACCCAAACAAGGTCGCCGACGTCGTAATAGACGGGCTTATGCCTTGAATCATAACGTTCTTTATCTATGTCCTGCGCTTTGAGTGTTTGTAAGCGGGCTAGCTGCCGTGCTTCTTCAGCGTCCATCATCAAATGACTTATATGCTCGCCCTCCTCATAATCCGGCTGGTAGGGAAACAGAGCGTCCAGCATTGTCTCCGCCTCTCGACCATGTACCAAAAAGAAGGGTGAGAAACCGGTAGTTTCTTGCCTTGCTGTATTATAGGCAAAGGTGATAAAAGGTAAAACAGAATCCCAGTTCTTTTGGTCCACGTCTACGTACATCGAGAGCATGTCAACCAGGGTCTTATTTAATCGTTCAGTCAAGCCATTGGTTTGGGGGTGATAGGCCGTTGTAAAGTAATGCGACATTCCACACATTTTTGTTAGTTCGTTGACGACTTTGGCTTGGAATGATCGTCCCCGGTCCGTAATCAGTTCTCGAGGAGCTCCATGCTTGAGGACAACGTCGTTCACCATAAACTTCGCAACCTCAACAGCTCCTCCGGTCGGTATGGCTTTTGTTACCGCGTATTTCGTAAGGTAATCTGTACAAACTATCACCCAGCGGTTGCCATCCCTAGTCGGAGGAAATCTCCCCAGCAAGTCCATGCCTATCTTCTGGAAGGGAATGGAAACAGGGGCTATAGGCATTCCCTACAATGTCCAACATAATTACGAACACTTCTATAAAGACCAGGCCAAAAGAATCTCCTGCGTATTCTGTCATACGTTTTGGCAAATCCAAGGTGTCCGGCTGTAGGGGCATCATGGGATGATCTAAGGACCTCTAGACGTAAAGTCCTCGGAACCACCAGCAACCAAGGTCGTCCCAAGGGATCATAATTTTTCTTGTAAAGTATGTTGTTGATAATGACAAATCTTTTATAATTCGGGTATCCACAATTTTCAATTATTTTTGTTAATGATGGATCTCGTTGCTGCTCCTTTTCAACATCACACAACACTGCCAGACAAAGTATATCTTCCTCTGTTTCTTCCGCAGTATCTGGTAGAGGGCTTCTAGAAAGGCAGTCTGCATCCTTGTGCTTGCGACCATTTTTATAGCAGACAGCGACCTCATATTCTTGGAGGCGCAGAGCCCATCTGGCCAGACGTCCAGAAGGGTCTTTCAAATTCGCTAACCAGCACAAAGAATGGTGGTCGGTCACAACAGAAAAAGGGCGCCCAAACAAGTAAGGCCGAAATTTGCTGATTGACCAGACCACTGCCAAACACTCCTTTTCCGTTGTTGAATAGTTTTTTTTTTCGATTTGGACAGTGTTCGAGATGCATATGCAATTGGCTGTTCACACCCATCACTTAGCTGTACCAAAACAGAACCAATACCAAAGCCACTCGCATCGGTATGGACGTAAATTGGCGCGGCCTCATCGAAGTGGCCCAATACAGGTTCAGAAGTCAATGCCGATTTTAAATTATTAAACGAATCTTCTTGTCTGTCATTCCAACTGAATTGTTTTCCTTTCTTTAGTAATTCGTTCAGCGGCCCTGTTATGTCAGCAAAGCTCTTGATGAATCGGCGATAGTAGGAACAGAGACCCAAAAAGCTTCTGACTTCGGATACATTCTTTGGTCTTGGAAAATTCCTCACTGCTTCTACTTTGTCTGGGTCTGGATAAATCCCATCTCCATCTATTAAGTGCCCCAAAACCTTCATACGTCTAGATCCAAAATGACATTTTTCCAAATTAAGTGTGAGACCTGCTTTTGAAAGACAGTTCAGCACCATTTCCAATCGCAGTATATGCTCTTCCATTGTTTTAGAAAACACTATGATGTCATCCAGATAGCAGAGACAGATGTTCCACTTAAGTCCACGTAGAAGGTTGTCCATTATTCTTTCAAAGGTCGCGGGGGCATTACACAACCCGAAGGGCATCACTTTAAATTCGAAGAGGCCGTCTGGGGTTACGAAAGCAGTTTTTTCACGGTCAGCTTCATCGACTTCGATCTGCCAATACCCTGATTTCAAGTCCATGGTAGAGAATACAGAAGCTCCCTTTAAAGAGTCGAGGGTGTCGTCAATTCTGTGTAACGGATATACGTCCTTTCTGGTTATTTTATTTAGGCGGCGGTAGTCCACGCAGAACCTCCAGGTTCCATCCTTTTTCTTAACTAAAACGACAGGAGATGACCAGGGACTATCCGATGGTTTTACTATTGCTGATTTGAGCATCTTGTCCACTTCTGTTTGAATAACGCCCCTTTCATAAGGCGACACTCGATAGGGTCGTTGCCTAATAGGAGCATGATCTCCTGTGTCAATGCGATGTTTAACGTCCAAAGATGTTCTTTTTGGGCCTGCCTTCTGGAGCTCAAATACGCCTATGAACCTCCTAAGGACATCAAGTAGTCGGTTCCTGTCTTCATGGGATAGGTCAGTATCCATAAGAGACACAAGCCTATCCAAGTCTCCAGTGTTTTGTGTGCTGCACTTGTCTTCTTTCTGGTTAAGATAATCGTCGTCTCCATCCAAGCAGCATACATAGCTGTTGTCTATAATAGATAATTCAGCCACTTTCATACCTTCAGGGATGATCTTAGCATAGTTAGTCCCATTCACCATCCAAACCTTGCCCCTTCCGTGGTTGAGACTAACAATAGAGGCAGGAATAACTATTTCCTTTTCCAACGTTAGACCCTTAGAACACGTAATAGCAACTTCCTGAACTCCCGGGACGTCGCTACAGACAACCGTTATCTGTTTGATTAAGTTAGGTGGAATAATGTTATCCTTCAAGGTATGAAAGGTGTCCACTGGATGGGGTTCCTCTTTCATCGGGGCGTCCTTCAGGTAGAGTTCATAGTGCTCGCAGTTAATCTCAGCCTGAGTTAGTTTGAGAAAATCCCAACCAAGGATCACACAATGACTGCACTGTGAAAGTACAAGGAACTCGAATGGTTGGGTTAGTTCATTTACTTTAATTCTTAAGACACACTTTCCTAAAGCCCTGACGCATTTGGAGTTAGCTACCCTTATAATTGGTCATAGGGGTTCATAACATAGGGGTTCTTATGCGGCAACGGAAATCTTCTGATATAACTGAATAGTCAGCTCCAGAGTCCACCAAGGCTAGTACTTCAGTTCCATTTATAGTTACGGTTATAAAGTTCTTCTTTAGTTTGGCAACAGTCGTCGTCGGAGGATTTGAAATTTGTGCGGCCTTACCTCCTACGCAGGTCGCGGGATCTAGTTTCCCTCATTTCCTCTTGAAGATGAGCGGCTGTTCATCCTAGCAGGCGATCTAGATGTTCGACGTCCTGTGGATCGCCCTCTCCCTGGGTAGGGGGAGTCACTCCTAAGTCCACGATTGGGGGGTGACCATGAACCCGTTCCGTCCGCCTTTGGCATATAGTCCCCCAATGTCACTGGTCTTCTAGCATCTCTCCTTGTGCGAACATTGGCGAATATTTGTCGCCTCTCTCGACAATACCTGACGACGTGGCCAGGTCGCCCACAATGGAAGCATACTGGTCTGTCATCCGGTGTACGCCATTCCCGGGCTTTGGGCAAACTAGCGGAAGAGTTGTAAAAAGTTCTTCCAGCTTGATCATACGTTGGGGCTGGTCTAGGTTGTTTCATCATAGGACTTGTAGTGGTCCTGGAAATCGGCGCCAGATTCTTCTTTACCTCTTCCCTTATTATTTCCTCTAGGGAATCTGTGGTATGCATGGGCTGAGCAAAAGCTCTCTGAACTTCCTCTTGGACGATCCTTCTAATCAAAGAAGAAAGATCGTCTTCCTCGCAAGCCATGGAGGTCACATTTGGGAGTCTCTCAAATTTTTTTGTCGTTATTCTTCGTTTCTTTAATAATTCTATTTTTCTGCACTGACTCAAGAACTGTTCCACATTATCAACGTCCCTGGCAATCAGTATTTGATAGACGTCCTCCGCCACTCCTTTCATTAAGTGTCCTAACTTGGTTTCATTGTCCATCCGGGGATCAATCAATTGGCACAAATAAAGCACGTCTTGAATGTAAGATTCAGAGGATTCGTTTGCCTTCTGTGCTCTAATCTTCAGAAGTCCCTCAGCCTTCTTTATCTCTTCTTCCTGTTGTCCGAAGGTTTCGCCGAGAGCCCTCTGAAAAACCTCCCAGGATGTTAGAACATCTTCATTATTCTCATACCACTGCCGTGCAGTTCCGGCCAAAAAGAATATGGCATTCGCCAAACACATAGGATTGTCCCATCTGTTATATTGAGCTATGCGCTTGTAATCTTTTAACCACCTCTGTGCGTCTTCACTTCCATCTCCGGAAAAGGTAGAAGGACATTTTGGTTGCTGCAACGAGAAGTATGCTGAGGGGACTTGAGCTGGAGTTTCTTCTCCCGATTCGCTCTTTAGCATGATTGGCCTTGTTTGATGAAGTTCGGGCTCGGGTGGTAAACCCTTCAATCTGAGACTTCTTCTTAAATTTATGGGATCAGCCGTTTTTCTTTATTTATTTTTTCAAGGCTTTACCCAGCATCTCCACCAAATTGTGGCGATCTTTTCTTTAATTCTGTCGCTGGTAAGCCACGAAATCACGAAGCAAACTCAAAAGTAATTTTTATTCAACACACTGTCAAATAGAAAAAAGCCGACAACAATTATATGCTTTATCCTAGCTTACTCTAGACAGTCAGCCAAAAATAATAAAAATTAATTCTCAAAAATTTACATATTAGAAGGCGCAACAATTGACGTCAAATATTTACATAGATCCAAACAAAAGAAAAATAATTAATAGAAAAACTAGTTAGAACATTTAAATATCTACAAAATAGTTGAATTAAAATACTTTGTGACAATATTATTCGCCAAGTAATAAGAAAAACAACGTTTTAAGAAATAAATGAACTCTTGGGACAACCTTATAAAGATGCATAGAAATATCTGGAGCTCTTCATTGGACACGACAACAACAGCAGATAATTGACCCAGAACAGCTGCTTTACACACCCAAAATAGAGGAAATTGCGACTGTGCTTTGATAGAGATGTACGGAGACATCTAAGGCTCTTCATTGGACACGACAACAACAGCAGAAAATTGACCCAGAACAGCTGCTTTACACACCCAAAATAGAGGAAATTGCAACTGCTGTGATAAAGATGTATGGAGACATCTGAGGTTCTTCATTAGACACGACAGCAACAACAGAAAATTGACCCAGAACAGCAGCTTTACCCACCCAATATAGGATATTGTGACTGCTTTGATAGAGATGTACATAAAAATCTCTTCATTGGACACGACAACAACAGAAATTTAACATGGACCTAGAACAGCAGTTTTACACACCCATGATAAAGGGCATTGCGATTTCTGTGATAGAGATGTGTATGGAGCCATCTGAGATTCTTAATTAGAAATGACAACAACAACAGAAAATTGACCCAGAACAATAGCTTTACACACCCAAGATAAAGAACATTGTCAATGCTGTGATAGAAATGCATGGAGATATCTGAGGCTCTTCATTGGACACGTCAACAAAAGAAAATTAACCCAGAACAGCAGTACACACCCAAGAACATTACGACTGCTGTGATAGAGATGTATGGAGACATCTGAGGCTCTTCATTGGAGACGACAACAACAGAATCAATACAAACGCTCACTTTTGTTCAATCACTATTATCAGAAAAATACAACTTTAAAAATAATCAATGAATTGAATTAATAACGATTACGTAAATCACTGAGAAAGTTTTCCTTTCATTTACTAGCTGATGGGGTTGGACTTTTACAATAATCGAACGCCATTGGAGCATTTTTTTTTCAATCAGAAAAAAAGTGTACAATGCGGGATTCGATCTCTGGTTGTCAGCGGTCGAAACCCAATGGTTTAGACCATCCTTCCACCGACCCCTAGCAACATAGCAATAAGATAGTGATCCTTCCATGTTTCTGTTAGTGCCAAAATGCTGTATTTTTTTATATGTATAAATAGGTCAAATAGAAACATCATTTTTTCTAGGAGCTCCGCCTTTGCTGGTCTAAACCGGGATGAAAAAGGAGGAGGGGAAGCAGTAACAAGCTCACTAAACAACCTGGGCTCAGCTGGGCCGGCTAATAGTACCCTTTAACGACTTCAGGGATACAGGATGAGCAGCGTTTGTACTCCTTGTTAGGAGTTGAAGTACATGGCGTCTGTTCCTCATGTCAGAGGCAGCCATTTCTTTTGGAGCAACTGTCAGCAACAATTCAGTCTGCCACTGAATAATACTCCCAGTCTTAATAATAAAGGCAGACGCATTCTATTTCACCAAATTATGATGGTTGTCAAACAGACACCATTAAGGGTCACAATTTGATACCCTAATATGATTGAGTGGAGTTAAGAAAGAAGTTCCATTCTAGGCCATTAACGTTCGACACATCATTTGTGTCGTTATTCAAATGCAGAAAAAATGTGTCTATTACATCATAGTTAGAAGCCAAATTGACCTTTTTGTCTGAAAAAAAAGCATAAATGGTTGAGGCCTAATGCATGACCTATGTCGATATAGAGCAAGCAGTTAGGGAGAGAGCATCCAGCCCGGCATTCCTGCCGCAGAAGAGATAAGCCGGCGCCAGTTCCTCCCTCCAGACATCCCCATCGCCATCCAACATGGCTGATTAGCTCAGAACATCGCCACATTTCCTTATTGCAGTTGCCATTGGATTTTCAACTCTTTGCGGGGAAATACAATACTCTTTTGTTAACGTGAAACTTCTTCCTTATCGATAATTTATCCTTCTTATCCGATCCTTTATTGTGATTATGATTATCTCAGAACCACAATATATATATATATATTTTTTAGTGGTAGGCCTTAAGGAACATGCTATCATCTTAGCTGAGAAGTACGTGGTTTAAGTGTATTTCGTCGACTGCGAAATGCATAGTGTCGTTTTGAGACTCGCTAACGAAATTCTATCAATCTCTGCAGCATTGGTGAAGGCTTTATAGACACTCGTGGACAAAAGGAAGTTGTACCTTGTAGCAGGTATATCTGAATTCAGACAATAACTCTGAAAGATACACTCATGGACAAAACTTGAGGAAGCTGTACCTTTTAGCATGTATATTGGGATTCAGACAATAACTCTGAAAGATACACTTATGGACAAAACTTAAGAAAGTTGTACCTTTTAGCATGTATATTGGGATTCAGACAATAACTCTGAAAGATACACTCATGGACAAAGGGAAGTTGTACCTTGTAGCAGGTATATCGGAATTCAGACAATAACTCTGAAAAATACACTCATGGAGAAAACTTGAGGAAGTTGTACCTTTTAGCATGTATATCGGGATTCAGACAATAACTCTGAAAAAAAAAAACACTCATGGACAAAACTTAAGGAAGTTGTACCTTTTTCCTTGGATATCGGGATTCAGACAATAACTCTGAAAGATACACTCATGGACAAAACTTGAAGAAGTTGTACCTTTTAGCATGTATATCGGGATTCAGACAATAACTCTAAAATATATTTGATACACAGTGACCTTTATTAAAGATACACGATTCTTTGTCTCAAAAAAAAAAATAAATAAATAAAAAAAAAACAGTTAACAGACGACATAAGACTTTCCACTTCCATAAGTATTATCCATGAGTGAAATTGTAATCTTAGGCATTATATAAAGACGAGTTGACATGAGTGATTAATACTAAAATGGTTGCGTTTAGTGAGCTAAATATGTCAGAACTAAAATCCAGATTCGAAGATGGAGGTCAACTTCAACCATCTCCAGAAAGATCTGATTTGAAGAGCTTGAGGCCAATCAAATAGATGATCTTTACAGAAATTTCTAGGTCGTCTGCATCTTTTCAAAATGATAAACGAACTACTGATAAAAATTGATGTTACAAGAGATTTTATATTTGAAATTATTTAAGTTTATTTCACTTTCTATTATTTCTATAAGTTTCTATTATAGAGTGAATATATTAATAGTGAAAGTTATTTTATATTTTATAAGAAATTGCACTTTATATTTAGATATCTTTAAAAGAAAAATAAAAGATGCGAAATTTTATGCTACTATAATTATTTTATTATTTCACAATTCTTGCACACATACACATTGTTGGAAAAGAAGGAGTTCGAAGCAGCCAATGGAAGGCCGACGGAGGGGGCTACGGTGATGCAACGGCTGAAATGAGAAAACAATAACAGTAGAACTTGTAAACAACTTTCGAGCGCGAGAATTTGCCCTGATCCCCGATTCTTTTAGTGTAAATATTTAAATATATAATTAATTAAATAATACTTTACTTATTTTCTTAATTTATAATAAATATAATTTTCCCTCCTGTTTTCGTCTAATATTTTAATAGTGCTATAAGCAGCGACACCTTAATTTTGAACCTTCAAACCCGCCGACCAAGAATAGAGGTGAGTGACTACCTCTATAGAACTTAGATCGTCGTCACAACACAGAGTGGCGGTGAAATCAGAATACACATTATAAACATAGTCTTTAATCATTCATATACCTTTGATTATCTCAAATCAAAACAGAGTAAAGTAATAATTTATCACTGATATATTATCTTTAAACAAAACACATCATATACAACAACAACAACAACAAAAACCTTTATTAAGACACTATTGTCTTACAAGAGGATTCCCCTGAAGGTTATATATGTACATGAGTGAGGAGGAAAAGCAATCCAGAGGAGAGGGGGAGCAATCAGCCGTTGTCTGTGGAGTTGAGCACCTCTTCTCTCATTTTATCAATCGCCTTGAAAAATTTAAAATATTTATAAACAAATGCTTTATCCAGCAGGAGAGCATTAAAACAGATCATATATGTTAATTGGTAACTTTCTGCTGAATTTGTAACTGATTTATTTCGATGAGAATTTCATTGTGTTTAGCCATTGTTAGGGTTAAAGTAGTCATTGTGTTGGGGTTAAAATAGATATTTTTAAAGATAAATTAATCATTGTTGTTAATAATGTAGATATTGTAGAACGAAGTTTAACAATTTTACCGCGAATGTTTCTTTTGAACAAAAATCGTATTTTATTTTAAGGAGAAATAACAACTATTTCTATCCTTAGGGATGAAGTATGAAAGGATGAATTGTGAAGAGTAATAATGAACGGAATAATAAAAGTGTCCAGGGATGGGAATCGAACTCACTTACCGGGCAGATGCCATGTCCACTAGGCTACCCTGGACATATTTTTCCGTTTGTAAATATTATATAAAGTTAATTTATAATACAATATAATGCAGTTTATGTATGTAAAATGATGTTTGACAAGTTTTACCGCAAATGTTTCTCTTGAACGAAAAATCGTAATTTATTTTAAGGAGAAATAACGACTATTTCTATCCTTAGGGATGAATGATATTTACAAATGGAAAAATATATATCCAGGGTAGCCTAGTGGACATGGCATCTGCCCGGTAAGCCGAACACTGAAAGTATCATGATAGTTATTGTTGTGGATTGAAATAGCCATTTTTTTGCGGATAGGGTAGTCTTTGTCGTGGATAATGTAATCATTGTTGTGGATAATAGACATTGTTGTGGTTTAAATATTCATTGTTGTGTATAAGTCAGTTGTTGTTGTGAATAATAATCATTGTTGTGGTTTAAAGAAACAATTGTTGTGGATAATAATCATTGTTGTGGTTTAAAGAAACAATTGTTGTGGATAAGGTAGTTGTTGTGGATAATAATTATTGTTGTGGTTTAAAGAAACAATTGTTGTGGATAAAGTAGTTGTTGTTGTGGATAATAATCATTGTTGTGGTTTAAAGAAAAATTGTTGTGGATAATAATCATTGTTGTGGTTTAAAGAAACAATTGTTGTGGATAATAATCATTGTTGTGGTTTAAAGAAACAATTGTTGTGAATAATAACCATTGTTGTGGTTTAAAGAAACAATTGTTGTGTATAAGGTATTTGTTGTTGTGGATAATAATCATTGTTGTGGTTTAAAGAAACAATTGTTGTGGATAATAATCATTGTTGTGGTTTAAAGAAACAATTATTGTGGATAATAATCATTGTTGTGGTTTAAAGAAACAATTGTTGTGGTTTAAAGAAACAATTGTTGTGGATAATAATCATTGTTGTGGTTTAAAGAAATAATTGTTGTGGATAATAATCATTGTTGTGGTTTAAAGAAACAATTATTGTGGATAATAATCATTGTTGTGGTTTAAAGAAACAATTGTTGTGGATAATAATCATTGTTGTGGTTTAAAGAAACAATTGTTGTGTATAAGGTAGTTGTTGTTGTGGATAATAATCATTGTTGTGGTTTAAAGAAACAATTGTTGTGTATAAGGTAGTTGTTGTTGTGGATAATAATCATTGTTGTGGTTTAAAGAAACAATTGTTGTGGTTTAAAGAAACAATTGTTGTGGATAATAATCATTGTTGTGGTTTAAAGAAACAATTGTTGTGGATAATAATCATTGTTGTGGTTTAAAGAAACAATTGTTGTGGATAATAATCATTGTTGTGGTTTAAAGAAATAATTGTTGTGGATTATATTCATTGTTGTGGTTTAAAGAAACAATTGTTGTGTATAAGGTAGTTGTTGTGGATAATAATCATTGTTGTGGTTTAAAGAAACAATTGTTGTGGTTTAAAGAAACAATTGTTGTGGATAATAATCATTGTTGTGGTTTAAAGAAACAATTATTGTGGATAATAATCATTGTTGTGGTTTAAAGAAATAATTGTTGTGGATTATATTCATTGTTGTGGTTTAAAGAAACAATTGTTGTGGATAAGGTAGTTGTTGTTGTGGATAATAATCATTGTTGTGGTTTAAAGAAACAATTGTTGTGGTTTAAAGAAACAATTGCTGTGGATAAGGTAGTTGTTGTTGTGGATAATAATCATTGTTGTGGTTTAAAGAAACAATTGTTGTGGTTTAAAGAAACAATTGTTGTGGATAAGGTAGTTGTTGTTGTGGATAATAATCATTGTTGTGGTTTAAAGAGTCATTGGTGTGTATAAGGTAGTTGTTGTTGTGGAGATAATGTTGCCATTGATGTGTTTTGAAGGATTCATTGTTGTGGCTAAATTAATCAATGTTTTGGATAGTAATCATTGTTTTGTAGTTCTAATTTCAATATTAAACTTTCCTTCTAAAGTTGATGTTGTAGGTGTTTTTAACCGAATTGAATCTGTGATATTGTAAACAAGGGTCATTCAATAAAAGGCGTAGATATTTTTCAACCATTTTAAATGGAAAGATGCCTTTTTAAATCCATCAGCGGAAATAGAAAATGTTATAAATCCATAAATAGTTTAAAGAATAAAATTGAATTTGCCTCAAATTAACTTCAAGGGGCGTGTCTTGAGAGAGAATGATCAATTTTTTTTTTATATACAAAACTTCAAAAAATCATTTTAAATATGAATTCTTTTCAATTCAAACATCATTTGGCCTATATAAAATGTATGTACATCTATGTCAAGTTTCATGGTATTCTACAAGCTCCTTCGGCGTGCGCACAACACTTTCTATTACAATTAGTGAGTGAATATGCAAATCAAATCATCCCTATTAATACAAACAATACAGTATTAGAGCTCTAAAAAGCAGTCTGATAGCTCAAATTGGCGAAACCGCTGAGAGGGTTCACCACTGATAGGCCAAGCCCTCTCATTCAACAACTTTTATCATTGTAGTAAGATCTCTAGAGATATTTATTAAATGTGTCACTAATATAAATGTGCTACTTTTATAATGTTTCTATTTTGTAATTACTAATTAGAAATATTTTTTAAAAAAATCTAAATTTACAGGCTTCGTCTATATTACTGAAAAAATAAATCCAAGCAGGAAAAATTTTTCTAAATATTCTTTCAAGAAGGCGATATAAAAATTGCAAATAAAATATAGAATGAATTGTTTGCTTAAGAATAAAAAACTTCAGTGAAAAATGTAAATAATAGCTTTTGACCAAAAATAAAATATTACATTGTATACAACTTTGTATTATTATTATTATTTTTCGAAAATTTTTATTCTTGCTTCTATATTTTGCTTTTAAAGCTTTAACTATACTTTTATAATTTTATGTTTTGTAATTACTAATTAAAAATATTTAAAAAATAAATCAAAAGACTTCGTTCATATTACTGAAAAAAGCAATCAACGATCTAAAGTTGATTATAGATTACACCATATATAAAACAAAACGTGATTACGTTACAAATGCTGAAATGTTATCGTCTGGTTCTTTTCACTTTCATTAAATGGCGTTCTGATAACGCCATCTATCTGAAAATTTAAGAACTATTTTACAAAACTCGCTATTTAATAATAAATATGCATAAATATAAATATATTTATTATACACATTTATATTATTAATATATATATATTAAAATATATTTTAAAATATTCAGTGTTTTTATTCTTTTATTTGTTTATATCTTTTTTTCTTTTCCTCGGATTCGCCCAGACCAATCTGTATTTATGAGCTTAATTTATAATAGTTGAAAAGTGTATCTTAAAGCTTTATTCTATATTTGTATATGCAAATTGTTTGCCTGCGGAGAAACTGAACAAACCACCATATCTACGACTCCGAACTTTACAGAAGTGAGACATCGTTTGTTCCCTGATCTAAATGATTTAACTTTCTTACATCAGCCACTTTCTCTATATAAATTTTATGAATTATGTAAAATAATACACGTAAATTTGTAAATATTTAATTCTAAATATTAATACAGTAAACTCTCCTATAACGCGATTAATGTGTTCCGTGTTGTATGAAATCGCGTTATAAAAATTCGCGTTGTACGAAATAAAACTTGTATAACGCGAATGTTGTTAGGGTAAATTGTTAGTGACAAATATCATGTAAAAATGTATTGTATAAAATGATGTATATAGGAAAAATAATTATATACTAAAACAAAACTAAATGTTATATTATTTTATATGCAAATGTATTGTACATTTGTCAATAAGGAAATTTCCGCATTTTATTTTATAACGCGTTATACGAAAATTCGCGTTGTAAAAATAAATTTGTCGCAATTTTTTTATCGCGTTGTAAAAACTCGTGTGGAGAAAAATTATAAGGCACAACTTGGATTATAGATTATAAACACAAGGTGATAAGACCAAATCCAAATAAATAGTGTGTGACGTTTTAGTAACAACGTTGTTACCATCATCAGTAAAAAGTACTGAATAGATTAGAAAAACAAGGTAATAGGATAAAAAATCCAAATAAATAGTGTGTAATGTTCAGGTAACTGCATTGTTACCATCATCAGACAAAAGTACTGAATGTTTGGATTATAGATTATAAACACAAGGTAATAAGACCTAATTCAAATAAATAGTGTTTGCGTTTTTTTTTTTTTTTTTAGGTAACAACGTTGTTACCATATTCAGACAAAAGTACTAAATGTTTAAATTATAGATTATAAACACAAGGTAATAAGACAAAATCCAAATAATTAGTTTGTGATGTTAGGGTAACAGCGCTGTTGGATTTGGTCTTATTACCTGGTGACTTTGATAAAGAATTTGACGCATGGGATATTTGAATCAATTAGTTGTGTCAGGAGATAGTTAGAATGATGGATGTAATGTCGAGGTGGTGATAAGGGAACACTCATTCGTCCATTCCCCACATCCCTACGACAGCCCCTTGTTGGTGCCCCCCAACTTACATGGCTATCAAAGTTTACAATATACACTCATAGACAACACTTAAGGAAGTTGTACCTTTCCGCATGTATATCGTGATTCAGTCAATAACCCTGAAAGATACACTCATGGACAAAACTTAAGGAAGTTGTACCTTTCAGCATGTATATCGTGATTCAGTCAATAACCCTGAAAGATACACTCATGAACAAAACTTAAGGAAGTTGTACCTTTTAGCATGTATATCGTGATTCAGTCAATAACCCTGAAAGATACACTCATGGACAAAACTTAAGGAAGTTGTACCTTTTAGCATGTATATCGTGATTCAGTCAATAACTCTGAAAGATACACTCATGGACAAAACTTAAGGAAGTTGTAACTTTCAGCATGTATATCGGGATTCAGACAATAACTCTGAAAGATACATTCATGGACAAAACTTAAGGAAGTTGTACCTTTTAGCATGTATATCAAGATTCAGACAATAACTCTTAAAGATACACTCATGGACAAACTTAAGGATGTTTCACCTTTCAGTATGTATATCGGGATTCAGACAATAACTCTGAAAGATACACTTATGGACAAAACTTAAGGAAGCTGTACCTTTTAGCATGTATATCGGTATTCAGACAATAACTCTGATATTTGATACACATTGATCTTTATTGAAATCACGAGATAACCAAGTATGACCAGAATTGTATATGTCTCCTTAAGGAAATAGTACCTATTAACATGTATATCGGGATACCGTATAGTCCAATGTGTGAGAAATTATAATCTTAACCGAACGAAATATTATTTTTTTTTTGTCACTTCTCTCAAATATAAGGGATAAAGCGCAGCATGTTGATTAGTTAGCAACTTCTTTCACTGTAAGTGCGTAACATGTCTACACACATATCTCAATAATTTTTTCATCGCAGTAAAGACAGTAGAAGTTAGATTTATTTGTGAAAAGAAACAATCGTTTCTTAATGTTTTAATTCGTTGTGTATAGATGGCGCGCATTGCTTTGTATTAATTTATGCCCAACTGGCTTTGTCTTTATTGTTTGCGGAAGAGCATTGCTCGATTCAAATATTCATATGTAATTCTACTGTCCTAAAAGATTATGCCCATAGTTTGCCTAAATACCATTTCTAAGATTCCACTCTTCAATGTAGCATATAAAAGCAGAATGATCCAATACAGTATTAGAACTCTGAAGAAGCGGTCTGGTAGATTAAACTGGTGAAACTTTTGGGAGGGTTCACAACTGATGAGCCGAGCTCTGTCAATAATTATTTCATCGCAGTAAGGACAGTATAAGTTTGATTTATTTGTGAAAAACATTCGTGTCTTAATGTCTCCATTCTTTATGTCTACACATGTAAAAAGTAAATCTAGTTTTACACTTCCAATTATGACAGAGCCACATTTGGTTATTAGCATTCACTGACAATGTTTGACTTGCGCAAAAATAACGGGTCATTTAGCAATTTTTTATAAAAAAATATAATAAAAAAAGATGCCAATGCGGGATTCGAACTTGGGACGGTAAGATTAACTATCGAAAGCTTATACCATTGCTCCACTAAGCCTTTTATTTTACACTAATTAATTCAATAAATAACCTATCTAACGTAAATATTATACTTTAGTAGGAATGTCTCTAAATACCTATGACATTTACAAATCGCTGTTCTAAAAACAAAATTCTTATAATTTCTATAGTTATATATCTAAATACGAGGTGTGTTCAAAAGGTATCGCGACTTTTGAATTTTCGCGGGTTACGTATATTCGAATTTCGATCTTTTTGTGGCTTTATGTTGTTACTCGTGTCTCTCACTTATGCCGACAAGCTCTGCCATTTTGAATGTTCACTTAATTGTTGACAGCTGCTTTGCTTGCAGGTGTTTTGGATCGTCTTCGATTTTTACCTATTAAAAAAAAATGGGTCAAAGAACCTGTATCAAATTTTGTGTGAAAAACGAAATTAAGTGCGCGGATGCATTCCGAATGTTGACTGTGACATACGGAGAAGCTACCTTGGACCGAAGCAACGTTTATGGGTGGTACAAAATGTTCTCAGAAGGCCGAGAAGATGTGAATGACGAAGAGCGTGCCGGACGCCCGAGCACTTCAACAACAGACGAAAAAATTAATGAAGTGGAGAAAATGATATTGGCCAATCGTCGAATCACCGTTAGAGAAGTTGCTGAGGACCTAAACATATCGATTGGCTCGTGCTATTCGATTTTTATCAATGATTTGGGCATGAGACGGGTCGCCGCGAAATTCGTACCAAAATTGCTCAATTGCGACCAAAAACAGCATCGCATGAACATTGCTAATGAGATGTTGGACTCTGTCCGCGACGACCCAAATTTGCTCCAGAGGGTCATAACTGGTGACGAAGCGTGGGTTCATGGTTATGACGTGGAAACCAAAGCTCAATCATCTCAATGGAAGCTGCCGCACGAACCAAGACCGAAAAAAGCGCGCCAAGTTCGGTCGAATGTGAAAGTTTTGCTGACAGTTTTCTTCGATTGCAGGGGCGTAGTGCATCATGAATTCTTGCCACAGGGTAGAACGGTCAATAAGGATTATTACCTGCAAGTTATGCGCAATTTGCGCGAAGCAATCCGCCAGAAACGCCCGGATTTGTGGAAGAACAAAAATTGGCTTTTGCACCACGATAACGCCCCTGCTCAGACATCGTTGCTTGTGCGCGACTTTTTGGCCAAAAACAACACACTAATGATGCCGCAGCCACCGTATTCCCCAGATCTGGCCCCCTGTGACTTTTTCTTGTTCCCTAAACTGAAGAGTCCCATGAAAGGACGACGTTACGCTACGCTTGACGAGATAAAGACGGCATCGAAGGAGGAGCTGAAAAAGATTTTAAGAAATGATTTTTTGAAGTGCTTCGAAGATTGGAAAAACCGTTGGCACAAGTGTATAATATCTCATGGGGATTACTTTGAAGGGGACAAAATAGGTATTCATGAATAAATAAATAATTTTTGAAAAAACACAAAAGTCGCGATACCTTTTGAACACACCTCGTATAGCAATATATATCACGCCTGGTTGATTAATAAATTAAAAAACTAAACATCTGTGATTAGAAAAAATTGACTACAATAGACTACAGAGACTATCATAGAATCCATCATATCCAGAAAGCACAATAGCATTGACAGAAGAATAGACACTTCGGCCAGTTGGAGTTGATAGAAGAGCAAGTCTTCAGTTCGTCAAGGCACGCATCCAAGCATCTCACATAATGGTAGATATACAGAAGCAAAAATTGACGAGTCAGCGAAGTGTTATTTCAGAAATATTAGATGAAAATTACATGAAAATTCTTGAGGAGAGTATACAGAGAGGGATAAAGAAAATAGAAGAACGGTTAATGATCACATTGAAGAACAAATTGGACAGATGGGCTCCTAGAATCAAGAAGGTCGATTCTAGAAGAGTATGCAACATCTCAGGCAAGGATATAACTGAAGATTAGTTGAGGCTTCTTGATTAAGAGAAAATAAAAAACTCCAACTGGCCTATTTTTAATATAAATATGAATGCCGGCCAGGCAGCCCCTATCTTTATGAGAAGAATAGACATTCCGGAATTTTATAACATAATATTCCCTGAACCCACCCCATAACCTCAAGTGATTATTTATTATTATTATTTAATTTATAAAACTATTTTAGAGGCGTAATATTCTTTTTAAAATAAAACAATTTCTAAATTGAAAATTCTAAATTTTTTAAAAAGAATATTACGCCTCTAAAATAGTTTTATAATTTGATAGCAGAAGGCGCTCTAGTACATCGTAACATTATTATTATTTATTTAAGTAACCCAGGTTCCTGGAGCGTACAGAAGTCGCCAACTACCCGGGATGTCCTTCTGACCTAAGTCTTCTTGGATTTATATACAATGCCAGTGGAAGTCCAATTAATGAGGTGTCGCCAGGCAGATTTCTTTCTTGGGAGATTTTCTAGGGATGCTGGACATATGTTGGTGATACCTAGGAGAGTGGCTGTTTGGAATCTTTGGTATTGGAAGGTTGGGCAAGTGAAGAGGAGGTGGTCTACGCTTTGGTCTTCATCTTGGCAGTGGGGGACCTCAAGTGAAGATATCGCCTTGGAATAGCAAAACTCGAAAGCACGCGCAATAAAAGCTCGCGTTGATTCTGCATTGAAACAAATGTAAACAACCAAATCTTTTTATTTAATTTTAAATCTTATTTTATTGGCGGTTTAATGATGTAAAATATTTTCTCCCATAGAAGGGCTTTCTTGCTTGAAAGCTTGAGAGATTTTTAAATAAAAAATATTTTTAATGAGACTTTTCACTGGAGGCTTAATGTTTTTGTTTTAGAAAAAAAAAATGTATTCAAAAAGTTATTCTGCAAAAAATTTCAATCATACACAATTACACTTTTTCCATTCATAATAATTTTATTATCAAGCATCGTTTACATATGTAAAATAGAATCAAGTTACATATATATAATAACGTTTTGATATATATATATATAATACTAATACAATAATATAAAATGTTTATATATTTTTACATTTTTTTCTATATAAGTAATTAATAAAAAGAGACTAGAGTCATATGTACACCTTCCATAAAATTTGGTTTAAATATGTAAATATAACATTACATATATATAAAATATATATATAGAGAAAAAAATGGCACTTTCATATGAGATATTCAACAATTTCTCAAATGTTGAAGATAAAGAAATGTTAATGTGTAAATTTTGGTTTAGCATAATAACTTTTTTTGGTATGAAAGCTTGCTATAAAAGGAAAATTTATGTGAATTAATTGTTCTCTCATTGTAAAGAAACAACAATGGAAAGTTGAGTTTGTGCAATTAATTGTTCTCTCATTGTAAGGAAACAACAATGGGAAGTTAAGTTTGTACAATTAATTGTTCTCTCATTGTAAGAAAACAACAATGGGAAGTTAAGTTTGTACAATTAATTGTTCTCTCATTGTAAGGAAACAACAATGGGAAGTTTGGGAAATTAATTGTTTTCTCATTGTAAGGAAACAACAATGGGAAGTTAATTTTGTGCAAGTAATTGTTCTTTCTTTGGAAGGAAACAACAATGGGAAGTTAAGTTTGTGCAATTAATTGTTCTTTTGTTGGAAGAAAGCAACAATGGGAAGTTAGGTTAGTGAAAATATTCTTTCCTTTGAAGAAGGTAACAATGGAATGTTGAGTTACAACAATCTATTTTTCTTTCGTTGGAAGGAAGTAACAATGGGATGTTGGGTTACAACAATCTATTGTTCTTTCGTTGGAAGGAGGTAACAATGGGATGTTGAGTTACAACAATCTATTGTTCTTTCGTTGGAAGGAAGTAACAATGGGATGTTGGGTTAGAACAATCTATTGTTCTTTCGTTGGAAGGAAGTAACAATGGGATGTTGGGTTAGAACAATCTATTGTTCTTTCATTGGAAGGAACTAACAATGGGATGTTGAGTTAGAACAATCTATTGTTCTTTCGTTGGAAGGAAGTAACAATGGGATGTTGGGTTAGAACAAATCATTCTTCTTTCGTTGGAAGGAAGTAACAATGGGATGTTGAGTTAGAACAATCCATTGTTCTTTCGTTGGAAGGAAGTAACAATGGGATGTTGGGTTAGAACAATCTATTGTTCTTTCGTTGGAAGGAAGTAACAATGGGATGTTGGGTTAGAAAAATCTATTGTTCTTTCGTTGGAAGGAAGTAACAATGGGATGTTGGGTTAGAAAAATCTATTGTTCTTTCGTTGGAAGGAACTAACAATGGGATGTTGAGTTAGAACAATCTATTGTTCTTTCGTTGAAAGGAAGTAACAATGGGATGTTGGGTTAGAACAATCTATTGTTCTTTCGTTGGAAGGAAGTAACAATGGGATGTTGGGTTAATGCAAATCATTGCTCTTTTTTTTTTTTTGAAGGAAGTAACAATGGGAAGTTGAATCAGTGTAAATTATTGTTCTTTTGTTGGAATATAGTAAGAATGTATGTGCATGATGTCTTGGGTTAGTATAAATTTTGTCATTTCGTTGGAAGGAACTAACAATGGGATGTTGGGTTAGAGCAAAATATTGTTCTTTCGTTGGAAGAAAGTAACAATAATGTTGAAATAGTGTATATTATTGTTATTTTTATAAATAAAGTAAGAATGTAACTTGTATGATGTATTGGGTTTGTATAGTTGACTGTTAAGTGGAATGTGACTTCCTTAATAATTGATTGGAATCAAGATTTGAGATGTTTACCTCTGATATCTTCTTATTCAACCAAAATACATTGGAATGTCAGGTAAAGAAGCTCAATGAACAAATTTGCTTAAAATTAAGCATCAATAACACTTCATGGAAGTGTGTGAAGTAATAAGCACTATAAGTATTCATTTAAGCACTTTTTATCTTTTAAATAACTTTGTAATATCAAATATTAATACATAGCAATAACACGCCATCTATATAGTTCAAATGAAAACACCAAAACGTGAATGTTTCTTTTCACAAATAAAGCTTATGTCCATAGTTTGCCTAAAATACCATTTCTAAGATTCCACCCTTAAGTGTAGCATATATAAGCAGAATGATTCAATACAGTATTAGAGCTCTAAAGAAGCGGTCTGGTAGATTAAATTGGTGAAACTGCTGGGAGGGTTCAGCACTGATAAACCAAGCCCTTCCAATATTTTTTCGTCGCAGTAAGGACAGTAGAAGTTTGTTTTATTTGTGAAAAGAAACATTCGCCTTTTGGTGTTTTTATTTGTAATATCAAATATATTCAACATTTTAGAAAACAGAACTATCTATTATAATAATAATAATAGATATTAATAAGAATATAGATAATAATTTGAGAATTTAGGAAAAATTGATCAATTCTTTGTTACTTTTTCACAATACCTATATACATACATACAGGTAAAAATTATTCATTTCATTCAAAAATATTTGTGATATAAATGAAATTTATAGAGTATTAGAGATTGTCTTTTCTTCAAATTTCATAATATATATTTGAAAAAAAAATTAAAGTGAACATTAAAAAGAAAGAGTTTGTATATATAGATAGGCAAGTAGAATATATACTAATGGAATTTATAAATGATAATTTGAGAATTTTTCACTTTGGGGAAAAAATCTGGAAGAACAATAGATTTGAATTCTTATAGGTATATTAACATGTGAAATGATGAGATAGAAGAATAGTTAGAATTCATTTTGAATTCATAATTATATAGGATATAGATAGAAAGAGAGAAAAAGAGATAAATGCAATTGAATTACACTAATAACTAATTGTTAAAGTTGGGGGGAAATCTGCTAGAACAATAGATTTTGAATCATTATAGGTAAATCAACATGTGAAATGATGAGATAAAAGATTGGTTAGAATTCATTTTAAATTCATAATTGAATATAGATAGAGAAAGAAGAGATAAATGCAATTGAATTGGACTAGAAATTATTGTTAAAGTTGGGGGGAAAATCTGAAAGAACAATATATTTTGAATCATTATAGGTAAATCAACAGGTAAAATGATGAGATAAAATAATGGTTAGCAATAATTTTGAATTCATAATTGGATATAGATAAAGAAGAGATAAAGGCAATTGAATTGGACTAGAAACTATTTGGTAAAGTATTAATCTATTGATTATTCTTGTAAGAATTTAGAATAATCAAATCGGTTTGTCCATATTATTGAGTTTGTGGATATAAGGGTAGAAAGAAGCAGGTAACAGCTGCAGTCAGGAGTTTAGAGGGATGATTGTAGATGGTCGTTGAAGGGGCGATGAAGCTTCCAGATTGTGAAGCGTGTATGATCCTGGTGGGGATTCAGGGGAAGAAGGTCGCGGATATCCAGGGGCAACGCTCAATGGTGGCAAAGGCGATGTAGTCGGTGGAGTATTCGTTGGTGAATAAAGAGCAAATGACAAATGGCCGTTAGGAGTCAAAGTAGCCGATGGTAGAGGGTCTTTCGGCAGCTGCAGATACCTTGTTTCCAGAGCTGCAACCAAACAACTATTTCAGCCACAATTGATCATCTTATTTATTATCAAATCAGACGCGATATCCCCTACAAGGGATGCTTACGTCAAGAAACAACACTTTTTTTAAAATTATCCCTAGTACACGTGGTACAGGCCATGATAATCATGGTGGGTAGTAAGCGACTGCTTTTACTGTAAGCGCACTGCATGTCTACACATGTGAAAAGCAGTTCGACTTTGCACTTACAAATGTGCCAGAGCCCCGTTAGGTTACTTGCACTCGCTGGTGGGGTTGGAATTTTGTAAGAATCGGGGGCCATTGGAGCATTTTTTTTTAAATCAGAAAAAAAAAGTGTCCAATGTGGGAATCGAACCCGGGCCGTAGTGGTTGAAAACCAAACGGTTTAACCAGCCTTTCACCGACCCCAAGAAACAACACTAAATTTAGATACTATATTACATAAACAATTGATTAATTACACCAGGATATCTGATGAAATCTCCAAATACATCATAGAATGCAAATATTTAGGTGAAAAAAGAGAAAAAACTCTTAAAAACACCTTCTAGAGATTTAGCAACCCACTGAAGACGCTGAGAACTATTTCAGAAAAGAAAAATATAGCAATAGAACTCTATAATTTCTACAGATAAATTGTAAATAGATTCATACACAAAAAAGGTAGTGAGGAAAGCTTTAGAACAGATGTGTAAATAAATCCCTTTTCAAACAAAGGCTCACGTGCACATGGGGAAAGGCAGAAAAAAATGCTGTATTATTTTGTTGTTGTATGGCGAATCCATTCAGGGCAATGGGCTCTAATAAAAGCTTTTGTTGGTGTTGTTGTTGATTAATTACAAGGTTTGAGTAGAGTTTAAAGAAGAAAATAAAGGAAAGGACATTAAAATCATGCTTGAATTTACAACCAATGAAAACAAACACAAACAAATATACCTAGTTTGGCAAATACGGTTTTTTTAACCAAGAGAGAAAATAATAGATATATTTACGATTTGCCCAGCAATGGTCGCAGCCTTGCAGAAAATTGACATAAACCTAGAGCAGCAGCTTTATACACCCAAGATAGTGGACATCGCTGCTGCTGTGATAGAGATTCATGGAGACATCTGAGGCTCTTCATTGGACACGACAACAACAACAATGATTTATCTCTTGGTTAAAAAAAAAAAAAAAAACTTAGAAATCCAATTAGAAATTAATAGATAATTCATTATCCTGAAGATATTTTATAGGAGTTTAAAATTTAAAAAAGAAAGATTATTTTTAGAGGGATGGGTATCAAGAGGAATGGGGATTTATAAATGGGGAAGTATGGTTATAAGTGATTATGACTGATTGTAAATATGAGATTGTAGATCAGTAATAGAGGTTATAAATGATCCAATTTTCGTCCAATTTGTCTGACAAAGAGTTATTTAATGAGAAATAAGGTAAGTACTTGGCAGTTCAGGAGCTCGCTGGGTCACAACAGATGTAAGAGAAGCTGATTGAGCAGCTTGTGAAGATTTGCTGCTTGAAGATCCACTATTGGAATTCTTGTTCTTCCTCTTTCTAGTCTGGATGGTATCCTTCTTCATGGCAAGCGGCCGGTTGACCTGAAACAGACAGCGTACCATTGTAAGAGGACGTTTTGTTCAGAAAAGAAGAAGACATAACGGCAATACAAGCCTTCGGGTTCAATAGCCATTCAAATTTTATACCTGTCAAAAGGCTGATAAGTCTGAAAACTTGTATTGCCTTTATATATGGAACGAAACTCTTCCCTCAGCGAATTGTCTTTTATTTATAAATATAACGAAGGGTTGTAAAGATAGAGGATGCCTGGCCGGCATTCATAGAACTTAAAATTATAGATACAGTTAAACCTGTCTATAGCGCCCCCTCTTGAGACTCACCAAAATAGGGTGCTATAGAGAGGGAGTGCTATAAACAGGTCACTTTTAATGTAAATCGCATCGTACTACGTATTTAAAATCGGGCGCTATAGAGAGGGAAGCGCTATTTAGAGGGGGTGCTATAGACAGGTTTAATTGTACTTCGGCCAAACCGTATATAGACTGCGCATTGCCGGTATTATAGTTCTTAAAATTGAAGATACTTCGGCCAAATCGTGAAGATAGAGGCTGCATGGCCGGCATTCATAGTTCTTTAAATTGAATATACTTCGACCAAATCGTGAAGATAGAGGTTGCATTACCAGGATTATAGCTTTTAAAATTGAAGATACTTCGGCCAAATCGTAAATATAGAGGCAGCATGGCCGGTATTATAGCTCTTAAAATTGAAGATTATTCGACCAAATCGTAAAGATAGAGGCTGCATTGCCGGCATTATAGCTCTTAAATTAAAGATACAAACTATTTTTGTCAAAACGTCGAAATAATAAAAAATATTTACTGGCCGAAGTATCTTTGATTTGAGAACTATAACGAAAGGATAATATTATTAACAAGTTAATAGTTATAAGTAATTATTTATGGCTGATTACAAACATGAGATTGTAGATCAGTAATAAAGGTTATAAATGATTCAATGTCCGTCCGATTTGTCTGACAAAGAGGTATTCAATGAGAGACAAGGTGAGTACTTGGTAGTTCAGGAGCTCGCTGAGTTACTTGTAAAACACTTTGTGAAGCACCTTTCTATCAATACAAATACTATTAATTTGGCCAAATAGATTTTCACAAAATAGATCTTTGTTTATAAAAGTAGGCGCTATAGTTAGTTAGTAATACTGCTGTAGAAGTGCTATCTTTAAGTTCTGAAAGCTTGAGTTAATTGAATAATTCTAATAAAAAACTTTCCCTTATATATATAGCTTTTCAAACAGAAATAATGTAGAATATTTTTCTCTCATTATATAATAGGTATTTAAAATATGTATATAATAACGTGTATATAAAAATATATTTATTATTAAATTGTTAAAGTTATAATACTGTTGAAGGACTGACAAGTCCGAAAGCTTGAAAATAAAAAGTTGTACAAGAAACTTAACCCTGAAAGCTTTATTTATTTTATAATACTATTAACATGAGTCTATGCCGGCTGTATAGACAATATACAACTATTTCTATGAAAAATAGACACTTCGGCCAGTTAGAGTTTTCATTTTCTCAACGTTTCGACAAAAATCTTTTGTCTTCGTCAAGAGAAACAAATAAAAATAAAGCATTTGGCGAGGCCTTTTTAACGCCTTGCCAAATGCTTTATTTTTATTTGTTTCTCCTGACGAAGACAAAAGATTTTTGTCGAAACGTTGAGAAAATAAAAAAACTCACGCCCCTTCTCACCTCCTTCCGGGTTATACGAGTTGTTTGGTGGTTTTTCAAGATGCTCCAAAGAACAGATTTTTAGTTGTAGAGGTACAGTTTGCACCATGCTGACGAGGAAGAAAAGTCCGAAAAACGTACATGGTTAGCTTTTCTTGATTAATCAAGAAACATTATTTGTAAAATTATGGAAAATTTAAAAATCAACGAATAGTTGGTATTTATTCCGAGAGATAATGCAAGCCATTAGCAGCTTTTAGATGCATGATCAGGTGATGCCTTTTTGAAAATATTACAATAAGTTTTGTTATCTAACACACCTTATTAGTTATATTTTCCCAAATTTTACACTTTGTTTCGTTCTTCTAGGAATTCTGACGGTTGTTTCCAAGAATGGCCTAAGTCATCCAGTCCGGATGCTGTTGCTCGAGGCCAACGGTAATGTAAACAGCTAGCTAGACCCAAGACTTCGGCCAAATTGGCTGATAAGATTTAGTTGGTCTCTTATATCGGGGGATAAACCATCCTCTCTACACTTATATTGACAATTTGAATAATATTATTGACATCTTGTTAATACATGTAAAAGTGCACAATCTGCACTATTTAAAAAATATATAAATATATAAAATAAACTTAATAATATATATAAACTTATGCAAGGTGGATTCTGTGGCCACTGGACATGTGTCGGACCTGGAGGTTGTTATTGGGGGCTGTGCTGCCTGGAGTATAAGGGCTCTATCTATGCTTCCTTCCTGTGGTGAATCTGTATAAGATCAATGGTCTTAATAAAGCTGTATGTATGTATTCTGTTATAATGTCGGACCTGGAGGCTGTTGTTGCGTTCTGTGCTACCTGTAGTATAGGAGCTCTATCTATGCTTCCTTCCTGCGGTGAATCTGTATAAGATCGGAGGTCTTAATAAATCTGCATGTATTGTGTATATATGTATCAAAAGAAGCTTTTCGCCATTTAACTATACATCAAACAATGCTTTCTGTTCATCAGCCGCTTGGTACCAACCTGATGTAGACGATAGTAAAGTCCACAGGCGTTACACACGGATTCGCCCAGCTTGTTTCGCCGCCAAAGAGACGTCTTGGTTGTACGACAATTCGAACAGGACAGTCCCATACGTTTCGATGTCGTCTGCAACATACCATTGTGTTTAGCCTAGCGAAGTTTTCCTTAGAGAGTGGTGAGAAGCCGTTGAATTCTTAAGACCTACAAGAAATGCCTGTTCTCTTTTCCTTTTTAAAGTTGAGAATTCTATTTTTGTGCCAATTTGAATAACTGTATCTGAAGGTAACTTTTATAATTTCATTTCGTGATTTATATTTTGCCTTTTGTAATTGCCTGAATTATATAGGGTTGACCCAAAAGTTCGTAAACACTTTCAAAAAATTGAA
Source organism: Cordylochernes scorpioides (assembly GCA_030710605.1). Classification (NCBI taxonomy): domain Eukaryota; kingdom Metazoa; phylum Arthropoda; class Arachnida; order Pseudoscorpiones; family Chernetidae; genus Cordylochernes; species Cordylochernes scorpioides. The sequence goes on from CP092870.1 coordinate 56,882,777, forward strand.
ATACCAATATTATTCGCCGTTATGTATAATTTCTTTGTATTATGTATAAAGTAATTGTATTATGTATTATTATGTATTCGCCGTAATAATATTATTCGCCAAGTAATAAGAAAAACAACGAACTTTTGGGACAACCTTATAATAGAAGTTATAAAGAGGGCCAAGATTTCTCAATAAATGAAGATATAACAAACGATAGCATTAAACCACGAATGTTTCTTTTATACATAAAACATACTTCTACTGTCCTTACTGTATGTCCCTTTTTACATTGCATTAAGGACAGTAGAAGTTTGTTTTATGTATAAAAGAAACATTCGTGCTAAATGTTTTCATTTCCTATATATAGATGGCGCCTTATTGCTTTATATGACTAACTGGCCTTGTACTTATTGTTTGTGGAAGAACATTGCTCGATACAAATATTTGAATGTAATTCTACTGTCCTAAAAGCTTATGTCCATAGTTTACTTAAATACCATTTCTAAGATTCCACCCTTCAGTGTAGCATATAAAAGCAGAATGATCCAATACAGTATTAGAACTCTAAAGAAGTGGTCTGGTAGATTGAATTGGTGAAACTGCTGGGAGGGTTCACCACTGATGAGTCAAGCCCTCTCAATATTTTAAATCGCAGTAAGGACAGTAGAAGTTTGTTTTATGTTTAGAAGAAACTTTAATGCTTTCAATTCATATGTATAGATGACGTCTTATTCCCTTATAATATATATATATTTGTTAGATAATAAAAAGGCATATATTGGATTTAATCAAATATTTATTTGCCAATATTTCGGTTGGCTGAACGCCAAACCTTTATCAAGGCATTACATACGTTGGCGTTCAGCCAACCGAAATATTGGCAAATAAATATTTTTTTCAATCCAATATATGCCTTTTTATTATATAATGAATTAAATATGGATTGCTCTATTTTCAAAACAATATATATATTTGTATATATCATTTTGATATTGTACATAAAAGTATTTGCCCATTAAAGAGCAGAACATATGCTCGAAAACTTGCAAAAACCTGATTTAAAAGAAACTTTTCAACCGAATTCTATTTTTATCTTAAAAAAAAACGTATTTATTGTATGTAAACAACATATTTTTACATAATATACATAAAATAAATACGTTTATTACCTTGACAAAGGTTGGCATTCAGCCAACTGAAATATTGGTAAATAAATAATCTTTTGATCCAATATATGCTTTTTTAATTGAAGAATATATCCTTTTTATTACGACTCTATTTTTCTACGATTTTTCTTTTTTTCTTGCTAATATTTTCTCGAAAACTTGCAAAAAACCTAAATTAGAATAAACTTTTCACCCGAATTCTATTTTTCCCTTAAAAAAACGTATTTATTGTATGTAAACAACATATCTTTTACATAATATACTTAAAATAAATACGTTTAGTACCATAAAAAAAGGTTGACATTATTAAATAAATTATATTTTGATCCAATATATACCTTTTTAATTAAAAAATAATCGGTTTTTAATAAAAATATTTATTCTATAATTAAAAAGGCATAGGCAAGATCAAAAGATAATTTCTTTACCAATATTTCAGTTGGCTGAATGCCAACCTTTTTCGAAGTACAGGTCGTTATAATCAACGATTCAATTTTTCTACGAATTTTCTAATTTTTCGGCTAATATTCTAGTTCTATATATATACCATCGGGTATTTAAAAAATACTAAGAACAAACAGTCGTTTGGTTTATAAATAACATTCCTTTATTAGCAAGCGACAATGACTCGTGATTGGATGAGAAATATTTCCGGTATTTAAGATACCACATGGCTTCCTTATGAACATTCCAAAATTTCTCGAAATTGATTTCAAATCTTTTTATATTTAAGCTAAGAGCAGAACGCTATATATTTATCTATTTTCTTTTGATAACATTTATTCAAGGTATCTAATGGCTTTCTATTGAACATTCGAATTTTCTCGAAGTTAATTTAAAATCTTTTGATACTTAAACTAAGCAACGAATATATATTTATCTATTTTCTTTTGATAACATATATCAAAGATACCTAATAGCTTACTATTGAACATTCCAAATTTTCTCGATGTTAATTAAAAATATTTTGATATTTAATCTAAGCAGACGAGTAAATATACATCTATTTTCTTTTGATAACATTTATCAAATATACCTAATAGCTTCCTATTGAACAGTCGAATTTTCTCGAAATTCATTTTAAATCTTTTGATACTCAAACTAAGCAACGAGTATATATTCATCTATTTTCTTTTGATAACAAATATCTAAAAGGCCTAATAGCTTTCTATCAAACATTCCGAATTTTCTTAAAGTTAATTTTTGATATCTTTTGATATTTAAGCTAAGAAGACGAGTATATATTTATCTATTTTCTTTTGATAGCATTTATTAATTTGCATTTTCAGAATTCTTAAAATCTTCGTGGCATACAAAAAAAAAAAAGATTCAAGGCAAATTTGATTCGTACAATATTCATTCAACAAAGGCACACATGGCTTTTTTCAATCCAAAAACAAAATCATGATCACCTTTTTTGGGAACATGAAGGTCTCATCTTCATGGATATCCTGGAAAGAAACACCATAATCAATAAGTGGCCGTATGGTATTGGCAGAGTCAAGAGCCATTATAACCTAAATGTCTTTCTATCGAAAGAATTCCTGCCCAGAAGTTCAACCCTTCCTCTACATGGCTGACGAAAGAAGCAGCAAAAGTAAGGGACTGCCCTGTAGGGCGAAATACATTGGGAACAGCCCCAAGCCGCTACGGTAACCGTGAAGGCCTACAGGGAACTCTGAAATTTGGCTGACTAACGGGGCAATGGCACCCTCACTATCCATGGAGGACAAGACACCACCATTCTACCTGACCCTGCCCAGAAGTTCTCCTCTACGTTGGGAGAAGCAGCACAAGTAAGGGACTGACCTGTAGTACGGTGTCGAGAGCCCCGAGCCGCTATGGTAACCGTGAACAGGGAACTCTGAAATGTGGCTGACTAACGAAGCAATGGCACCCTCCCTATCCATGGAGCAACAAAATCTGGAATTGACTGTACAATCCACCACCAGGAGAATCTCTAACATCAGGCTTCGTCCTGCTTAAAACCAACCAGATTTTCTGGTGTTCTTCAAGAGCTATTGGGCATCTATATTTTCCTATTACGTTTCTTAATTAAGATGCATTCAACTTGGAAATACTATTAGAAACTACTTCTTGATAGTCCAGGAGTCGGCAAACTGCGGCTCGCAGCCACATGCGCCTCTTTGGATGTGAAGCTCTTTATATAGTTCCATACACAAAATCTCATTTATGCGAGTATATACTATTTATTGTTTGCAATAAAAACATTTTGTGGCTTTTTAAAAACTTTGAAATTTTGTAAATTGTAATTTTTGACTCCCTGAGATAGCCATTTAAAACGTGTTGAATTCGTCTGGAAAAAAAATCAAAATCAACCTTTTAGTTTCAATGGAATCAATAGCAATACCTATATCCACCTCAATTCTTATCTTAATTTCCAACAGAATCACGTATTTAAATCCAACAAACCTAAATTCCAGACTTCCAAAATCACTATATTAGGTACCGCTCAAAAAGAGCAACCTAGTTTATGATATTTGCAACAATGAATAATATGTGAAGGTTATTCACATATTAAAACAAATCCAGACTTATATATTTGAATTCAATAAACCTAAATTTATCTACTTTAAACAATAAATCTACTTTGAACTGTATATAGGGTGATAAATTTATGTTTTGCGCAGAACTATCAGAAAGATGCTTTTGCATCAAGAATGTAATAGGCTAAAAACAACTTTGATTGATTCATTTGAGACCTAAAGATACTTTAATATATTTATTTCATCCCCTTATGTCTGTTCTTAGATATCAATCCATCTGGATTATCAGCCAAAACGGTCTATTTTCAACCTCAAAAGAACCTTCTATTCCAAACGACTATAATTTAACGTACAACTGAACCATCAGAAAATTCTCAACTGACAAAAGAAAAACAAACAAAAGATCTACACCTATTTAGATTTATTAGAACCAAATTCTATATCCATATATTGAACATGCAAATTAAGTTCTAAATATTAACTCAAAACCCAACAGAATCATGTTTTATCCATCTCTTCTATGAAAAAATAGACACTTCGGCCATTTAGAGTTTTTTATTTTCTCAAAGTTTCAACAAAAATATTTTGTCTTCAGGAGAAATATAAAAACAAGGATTTAGCAAGGCGTTAAAAATTATTCTGACGTTTAAAGCCTTGCCAAATGCTTTATTTTTATATTTCTCCTGACGAAAGCAAAAGATTTTTGTCGATACGTTGAGAAAATAAAAACTCTAACTGACCGAAGTGTCTATTTTTCATAAAAATATAAATTTCGGCAAGGCAGCCTCTATCTTGATCCATCTCTTCGTCTGATAAAACAAATGGTCAAAAACGACTATCTTGATAATATGGAATCAATATCGATTATCGTATCGACTTCAATTGATACCTCAAAGTTCAACAGAATCACAAACTTGTTCATCTAAATTCAACAAATCCTAATTCCAGACTTATACATTTGAATTCAATAGGCTCAAAATTATCCAATTCAAGCCATCCAATCCAAATCGTTTGGAATTGAAGGTTCTATTGAGGCTGAAGATAGACCATTCTGGATGATTATTTTTGATAGATTGAGATCTAAGAACAGATTGAAGGGTATGAAATCAATAAAGTTATTTTTAGGTCTTAAATGAATCAATCTAAGTTGTTTTATCCTATTAAATTCTTGATGCAAAGGCATCTTTCTGATAATTCTGCTTTAAACATATATTTATCGCTCTATATCTTTTTTAAACTGTATATATAATGTGATATTACGTTGAGAACAGAATCAAAAGTTGAATTCCTCCAAAAGAACTGAATATCACATCTACGCTGAGAGAATGAAGCTAAGATATCAAAGAATAAATCCATCAATACAGCAATACTATCTGTAACTACTGACTATGTCTATCAGACTGAATGGCTTATGCTTATTTCCAGAAGGGAGCTATTGTAATATATCTATATTTATTGTAGACAATACTTAGAAGAGATTTTAATATTATCGATTGAATCGATGATTCCTTCAATATAAATGTCCATTACAACCGCCTATTGTACATGCCAAAGTCGGAGAATAAGATTGCCTTTGCTTATGGCACAATCTTTGCCATTTGGTTTGCTAACCGGATGGTCGTCTCATCTCCATTGTCGTCCATTCCTGATCTTAATTCGCCCCTCCTCTATCTCTCAAGAATGACTCCTCACCATTTGCCTGCTTTTCTTTACCAGGGGCCGGTTCATGCCAATGTCGAAGAATAAGATTGTCTTTGCTTATGGCCCAATCTTTGCCATTCGGTTTCTTAGCCGGTAGATTGTCTTATCTCCATGGTCGTCCATTCCTGATCTTAATTCGCCTCTCCTCTATCTCTCTAGAATGGCTCCTCACCATTTGCCTGCTTTTCTTTACCAGGGGCCGGTTCATGCCGTTCATCTTGTTGTAGAGTCCGCAGGCGTTGCAGAGGTAGTGGCCGGTGCCGTCTCGTCGCCATAGCGGGGTAGAGATGGCGCCGCAGTTGACACATTCCCGGGGCTCGTTGAACATGTCGGCCTCTGGGAATACAGATACAATATATAACATTTGGGATATAGCATTTACAGGGTTATATGAGATATAGAGAATAAGACAATTAGCTATGGTAGCAATCATCCATAGTCCTCTATAAATACAGCCGCGGCTAGAATATAGCATGGGGAATATAGTATGTCCAGGGTTATAGCATGCCAGGATTATATCATTTCCAGGGTTATAGCATGCCAGGATTATATCATTTCCAGGGTTATAGCATGTCCAGGGATATAACATGTCCAGGGTTATAGCAAATACAGAAGAAAACAGCCATGTAGCACTAATCCATAGTCCTCTACAAATACAACCGTAGGTCCAGTTAGATCTAGAGACAATGTATATCTCAAGTTAACAAAAGTGAACAAAATTGCTTTTGATTAGATAAGTCCTTCCATTATTTTTTTCCATTGCAATAAGGACAGTTGAAATTTTGTTTCATTTGAAAATAAATATTTATGCTTAGAGGTAAAGCTAAACACGTATTGACCAATTTTGAGATACTTAATTTAAAATACAACCTCGCGAAAAATTCAAAATTTCAGCAATTTTAAAGTCAATAAGATCTCTAATTACATAACTTTTATTTTTCATATTTTGTCAACAAACAACGCACTAATGACTTTGATGTTTTGAAAAATTAATCTAGAAAGGAATGATAATTTGAGGGAACAAATAAATGTTTTATATATATATACGAAAAAAATAATGAGAACATTCCCGAAATGCCCCAAATGCGATTCCCAACCTGAAAATTCCTGAATATTTTTTTAATTATATCAAATCATCCAAAAAAGACTTCTGGGAAAACCCCAGGACTATAATAGAAAAGCTGAGACAATGGAATCTAATGAGATTGTTTAAACGACTTGAGGAATAAGCAACAATAGAAATAATGTAATAATATTGTCACTGTATAAAATTTGCCTAGTTTGAATTATATAAAATCTATTTTCAGAGTTATGTAAATTTCTTTCAATAATCTCGTATGTATAATTTTGGCCAGAAAGTCAATAAAATTTACAGAGAAACCAACACCTCGACTAATTGTTTTTGTTAGCGCTAACCCGAATACTCGTTGACAAAAGAAATATCTATGACAATATAATTGAAGGTGAAGTTTGATATTATGAAAAACGATTCATAGTTCAATCGAGAATACTATTTACAGTCTTCAAAAAAAAAAAACACGTTCTGACGTTTGAGGCCAAAAACTAAATATGTACACTGTGTGACAAGGAAATTACTGAAGAACTCCCCCATTTCCTGCTTAATTGTACAGCCCTTGATGAAAAGAGGAAGGCCTTATATCAACAAATTAAATGTACCAACACTTCACCCTACGTATTGCTTTCAAAAATATCAGCAAACAAATCTAAGGCAATAGCTTATTATACATTTTTAGATCATCATTATGTAAGGACCAGTCAACAAGTGAATGACTTTGAGTCGAAGAGTAAAGCCAGTTCAATTTCTATGTAAATAAAATAAGATAATTATTACCTTACCCAATTAGGATAATCTGTATGGGGCAAGTTCTTAATAAAGGCTTTTGTGTGTGTGATATTATGAAAAAAACGGAATATAGCGACGATGATATAAAGAAAACATGAGAAGTGAATGCAGGAGCATCTACACAATGGAACCTAACGCAGGGGGTTCATCAACGTCCCAGCTGCCCAAATAAACACGCCGTTCGTAAATCAATCAAATTTTTTTTTCAATCGGGTGATGCCTTTTTTCCCCAACGTCTGAAGAGGAAGGCTTAAATTGTTTCGTGATTTACAGGGACATGTGGTCTGTTGGATCCACCACACTCGATATAGTGGATGATCCTAGTAGCTTCTTTTTATCCTTTGGTGGTTGCTATATACACTCATGGATTAAAGTTGAGGAAGTTGTACCTTTTAGCATGTTTATCGGGATTCAGACAATAACTATGAAAGATACACTCATGGATTAAAGTTAAGGAAGTTGTACCTTTTAGCATGTTTATCGGGATTCAGACAATAACTATGAAAGATACACTCATGGACAAAACTTAAGGAAGTTGTACCTTTCAGCATGTTTATCGGGATTCAGACAATAACTATGAAAGATACACTTATGGATTAAAGTTAAGGAAGTTGTACCTTTTAGCATGTTTATCGGGATTCAGACAATAACTATGAAAGATACACTCATGGACAAAACTTAAGGAAGTTGTACCTTTTAGCATGTTTATCGGGATTCAGACAAAAACTATGAAAGATACACTCATGGACAAAACTTAAGGAAGTTGTACCTTTCTGCATGTTTATCGGGATTCAGACAATAACTCTGTAAGATAAACTCATGGATGAAACTTGAGGAAATTGTGCCTTTTACCATGTATATCGGGATTCAGACAATAACTCTGAAAGATACACTCATGGACAAAAAATAAGGAATATTTACCTTTTAGCATGTTTATCGGGATTCAGACAATAACTCTGAAAGATACACTCATGGACAAAAATTATGGAAGTTGTACCTTTCAGCATGTTTATCGGGATTCAGACAATACTTCTGAAAGATAACACTCATGGATAAAACTTGAGGAAGTCGTACCTTTTAGCATGTATATCGGGATTCAGACAATAACTCTGAAAGATATTACAGTGACCTTTATTGAAGACACTAGATAACCAATTTTTAACAAAATTGCCTCTGTTTCCTTAATAATAAAACAGACGACAGGCAATATCATAATATCAAACTTCTTTTTGTAAATGAATTTATATAAGACCAGTTATTCTGAACAATCACATAGCTAAATACCAAGTCCAACAACATAAGGTAATATTGAACTATCCTATGGTATCCTATGAAACTTGAGCTATGTTCAGGTCACCCACACCATGTTATCGAGGCCATTCGAAAGGACGTTCCCGCCGACCACGTAACGACGGGGGAAGCGGAAAAGATAAGAGAAGTCATTGGTGTTCTAGAAACTGTATTTATTTGTGGACAGCTCTAGCTAAGGCACATAGCTACGACAATGTTACAGCGTACAAGTGAATTGATTGAACTTAATGTAACATTATGAAAAAGGCATCTCCTTATCGTGCAACTGAAAGTTGCTGATGGTTTGCGCCATCTATCGGAATAAATATCAACTATTCTGTTGATTGATCACCTTATCCCAGTACAATATCACATTTGCACTATTTTATTTCAGAATAGTTGATTTTTATTCCGATAGATGACGCAAGCCATCAGCAACTTTCAGTTGCACGATAAGGAGAAGCCTTTTTCATAATTTATATACCTTATCTCAGTATAATATCACATTTGTACTATTTTTTCACTTAATATAACATGTTATACTTTGATAAATCTTCTAAGAAACTATAAATCAAAGTGAAAAATGTAAAAAATAAAATCGAACAGAGATCAGGTGTGTTTTTTAAATTTCTTTTCACTGGTTATCTTCAATTCACTCTTCAACTTAGAGCAGAGGTCGGCAAACTGCGGCTCGCGAGCCACATACGGCTCTTTGGATGTTAAGCTCTTTATATAGTTCCATACGTAAATATTATTTATGGGAGTACTATTTATTGTTGGCAAGAAAACATTTTGTGGCTCTTTAAAAACTTGGAAATTTTGTAAATTGAATTTTTTGTGTTTTCCGACCCAAAAGTTTGCCGACCCCTCTTCTTCTTTCTTATCTCCACTCAATCACATTAAGGTATCAAGCTTGTCAAGTTTGAGATTTTAATGGTATCTGCTGGGGAAGAGTAGAGCTCATCAATAGATGAGTCAATACAGTCAATAATGTTTTTGGGGTTTCAGGTTGAGAATTGCACTTAGTACATAGTGGGAAAACCTTGCAACCATTCTGGAAAGTTATTGTCCGTAGATGACCAGACTTAAGTCTGGAAATCAAAGACTGTTGTTCTCTTGGAAGGACAGGACCGGTGCTTGTTCCTCCTGCTCTGTACCTGTCATGTGCATTCCGACCCCTGACTTAGAGGTATAGTTGGCGAACAAGTATTCCACTGAAATGTAGCGGGCTTTCCAAAATTCTAAATAGTTTTAAATACTGGTCTTACACAGAAACTCAACTCTGACTTTATTTATTTCGTCTCAGTGTTTACAGGTGTTACATTCGAGTCACCTTGTCCTGGCTGTTTACACATGACGAGTTGTTGGAGTAGAGGTGGTCCCCCCAGACCTTGTAGCTGTTGAGTGATGAGCTCCTAACTAAGTGTCAGGTCGTCGGGGATTGATATCTCCTTTGTTTTGAATAATATCTTGTATAGCTGGATTGGATGAATTTTGAAGTTGAAGGTATAATTTATTAATGAAATTTTGGTACATATCTTTTAGATCGGGTTGGTCTTCCTTCAGTATCATGTTTGATAAGTTAAATGGAGCTCCTATACTTGTCCGAAGTCCGATTCTCATTAATCTGTACATTTATTCTATTTTTGTCTGTGTTTGTAATATAACTCTGACTTTATTTCCAACTACTATATATATATATATATATACAATAAATTTACACACGTGAGACCAGAGACACTGCTGGTCAAATATCATATAAATATATATACACAGAATTATTAAAAATAAAACTCTAACAAGGTGAATAAATTAAGTAAAAAAAGGCATTTCCTGATCGTGTAACTGAAATTTGCTGATGTATTGCACCTTCTTTTAGAATAAATTTCGACTAAATGTTGATTTTTAATTATTCCAGAGTTAACCAAATACCATTTCTTAATTAATCAAGTAAAGCTAACCATGTACCTGATCCCAGTACAATTTTACATTTGTACTGTCCATCATTCTTGGTACCAGGTAGAAAACCCCAAAAAACAGACCCTCCAACTAAACAGAAGGAAGTCAACACAGTTGGCCAGATGGAAATCTGGTCACCTGCGTCCTCTAGTCTATAAAGAGGGAGCCAAAAGCTTCCCCATGTGCACTAGGTGCAAAACCGAAGAGGCCACTCCCCAACATATACTAAATTGTATTGGAAAGGACAAAGGATCCCTGTACAGAGAACCAAGAAGAGTTCTTGAACTTCTTTATGAGCACAACATACAAGAGCTTGTCTAATTTAGACTAATAAAAGGATAAGTAAAAAAAAGTACTATTTTCACAATGTTTGGCGTTCTCACGCCATTCCGGCTTAAATACCTGTTTCATAATTACTCAAGAAGCCCCACATATCAGCATTTTTGGTCGTTGAGGTACAGTTTGCATCACACTGATGAGGTCCAACAGCCTGAAAAGCTTAAGTGATTAGATTTTCTTGATTAATCAAGAATGAGAATTTGGTAAATTCTGGAATAATTAATTTGTTGATTGTAATATATAATATGTTTATATGGTTTTGACCAAGGACTTGGTTGTTGTTGTGTGATGTAATCAATATATAGCGTGAGATATTCATGTTTTTAGTTCTTATGATAATTCTGTAATAATATTATACAAATATATTACAGTAACATACAATCTCCTTTAATGAAAGATTACACTACCTATTGAATATTAGGTAGAATAGCACATAACATTGATAAATATTCCGATTTGTTGATATTTATTCCGATAGATGGCGCAAGCAACCAGCATCTATTAGTTTCATGATCAGTAGATGACTTTTATTTATTAGAAATTAAAGGTCTCCTCATAATAGTCAAAATAGACGTTAAAAACTAAGCGCAATATACTGACTATATAGACAAAGTAACTGACTACAGTCAATGACAACGCCGCAATACCAACTTTGGTAAACTTAGAAGCACCCACCTTGTTATTGTACCGAGTCTGATAGAGATACGATCAATAGATGGCGTTTTGTTTTTATAACTATACTCATGGACAAAACTTAAGAAAGTTTTATATTTTGATGTTGCCAATAAAGGTCACTGTTCAATGAATATATTTCAGAATGTCTGAATCCCGATATACATGCTGGAAAGGTACAATTTCCTAAATTTTGTCCATGAGTATATCTTTCACAGTTATTGTCTGAATTCCGATATACATTCTAAAAGTTAAAACTTCCTTAAGCATTGTCCATGAGTGTATCTTTCAGAGTTATTGTCTGAATCTCGAAATTGGACGCGAAAACAACAGAAAATGGACCCAGCGCAGCAGATTTACACACCCAAGAACATTACGACTGCTGTGATAGAGATGTACGGAGACATCTGAGGCTTTTCATTGGAAACGACAAGAACAGAAAATTGACCCAGAACAGCAGCTTTACACACCCAAGAACATTGCGACTGCTGTGATAGAGATGTACGGAGACATCTGAGGCTTTTCATTGGACACGACAAGAACAGAAAATTGACCCAGAACAGCAGCTTTACACACCCAAGAACATTGCGACTGCTGTGATAGAGATGTACGGAGACATCTGAGGCTTTTCATTGGACACGACAAGAACAGAAAATTGACCCAGAACAGCAGCTTTACACACCCAAGAACATTGCGACTGCTGTGATAGAGATGTATGGAGACATCTGAGGATTTTCATTGGACACGACAACAACAGAAAATTGACCCAGAACAGCAGCTTCACACACCCAAGAACATTGCGACTGCTGTGATAGAGATGTATGGAGACATCTGAGGCTCTTCATTGGACACAACCACAACAACAATCACGATTACCCTTTTCCTTTAAAATTGATTTTTTTTTCTATTCATGTTAAAATTAAGAAAAAAAAAATTAAAAATTCACTCACAATTTGTTTCTTTTATAAAATAAACAAATTGTGAAAAGATATTTTCGTCATCAATCAGAATAAATGGTTAAATACGATATAGTCATTTTAACAGAATGTAGTGGGAAAGACAGCAAAATAACACGGTCCTTTAAATTAATAGAAAAATAGCTATTCATCTGAAAGAATAAATTCTATGACATTTCTATAAACAAGTATTTGCTTGGCACCAAGCAAATCACTAAGGCTATCATGGGTCGGCAAACTTTTGAGTTGGAAGAGTCAAAAACTACATTTTACAAAATTTCAAAGCTTTTAAAGAGCCACAAAATGTTTTCTTGCCAACAATAAATAGTACTCACATAAATAATATTTACGTATGGAACTATATAAAGAGCTTCACATCCAAAAAGTTGCATGTGGCTAGCAAGCCGCAGTTTGACGACCCATGACCTAGACCGATGTCTGTACGTCAGGTTTTGCTTGTCGATGTGAATCCTCCGAAAGGGACGATATGGTTAATTACTAGAAAGACATTGGACAATTGGGCAACTAAAATTTGATCATGACTTGCGCCATCTATCGGAATAAATATCAACTAATCGTTGAATTTTAAAATATTCCAGAATTGGTCTAAGCTTTTCTGAATTAATTAACAACTCACAACTTTTGGTTTCACAATCGGGAGATGATTTAATCATTAAATTTATCAACCGGAACTCAGTAAAAATTTCACTATTGTACTATTTTTTCAGATATGGCTAATGTTTCAGATCTAAAGATACAAAGGTCGCCTCTCCCGTCAAAATAGATGTCAAAGCTAAATGCCATCAAGTGACCTTCGCCGCAAACTAGCTGGTCGGTAACAAAGCCATAACACCAGCTTGGTTTTGTCACCGACCCGAGACGGCTAGTTTGCAGCGATGGTCAATAGATGACGTCTAGTTTTGACGTCTATTTTGACGGGAGAGGCGACCTTTGTATCTTTAGATCAATATCCTCCCGGGAAAATTTCCATCTATGTTTCAGATATAGCCGTAAATAATCTTGGTTTGATTTTATTTAAAGTAGTTTTTACGAAAAAAATAAATTTTTGCAGAACGACATTTGAAAATTATCCCGCCTGTGTTTCTTTTGAACGAAACATCGAAGTTTTTTAAAGGAGAAATGACGATTATTTTTAACCTTAGGGATGAGGTGTGAAAGGATGAATTGTGAAGAGTAATGGACACTTTTATTTTTCCGTTTATCATTACCCTTCACAATTCATCCTTTCATACTTCATCCCTAAGGTTAGAAATAATCGTCATTTCTTCTCTTAAAATAAATTTCGATTTTTCTTTCAAAAGAAACACATGCGGGATAACTTTCAAATGTCGTTCTACAATCATAAACCGCATTATATTGTATTATAAATGTTTTGTTCAGTCTTTAGATAAGACTGTACTCTTTTTTTGGATAATATCTTTATTCAAAATACACAAGGATAATTTTTGTCAATAAATTCGATATAAAAATGCAACAGAACTACAAGGTCCACAGTTACCTATACTATGAGAAGATATTGAAACTGAAACGTATCAATTTGTCTACTTCCTTATACGTTATCCAATCACGGAAAAGTTGGAGATAATATCAACAATGAATAAGCTAGCTACTGGATACATGTTAGAACCTGTTATTTCAGTTTACTGATTATAATCAATATGACGTATGTTTTAGAAGAACTTTGAGACGTGATGATTGTAAGAATGAAGCAATCATGATGGTTTTGCAGTTTTCTTTATAAAAATATTATTTTGGTGGAATACACTTTATGCTCATTATCTATAGATTTTGATGACATACAGAAAAAAATAAGAGCAGATTCGTAATCACACACACAACACTCAAAAGCCTTTATTAGGGACTTGCCCCATACAGATTCTCCCAATTGGGTAAGGTAATAATCATCTTGTGTTATTTACATAGAAATTGAACTGGCTCTTTACTCTTCATCTCAAATTCATTCAATTGTTGACTGGTCCTTACATATTGATGATCTAAAAAAATGTATAGATATATTGCCTTAGATATGTTTGCTGATATTTTTGAAAGCAATACGTATGGTGAAATGTTGGTACAGTTAATTTGTTGATAATGAAGATTCGAAATCAGCGCCATTGGATTACCCAAAAATATTTTAAATGCTCAAACATCAAAAACCTTTTTAAATTTTGTAGACCTGTGTTATGTGATTCATATATTTTTTTATAGTATTCGAATCTTCTTTCGTAGCCTTCATTTCACGCTGATTCACATTTCTCTTGATCTTCTGTTTCCTTTTATCAATATCTTTCTTATCTGACAGCCAATTTCAACTCATCTTTTGAATTCCAAATTTTGCTTTTTAATTTTGAATTTGAAATTTTAGAATTCGCCTATTAGCTTCTCATTTTAAAAGAGCTATTGTTTTAATATATTAGTTTTTTTACCGTTATCTGATTCTTATCTGACAGCCAATTTCAACTCAGCTTTTGAATTCCAAATTTTGCTTTTTAATTTTGAATTTGAAATTTTAGAATTCGCCTATTAGCTTCTCATTTTAAAAGAGCTATTGTTTTAATATATCAGTTTTTTTACCGTTATAACTTAGCTATAATATAGAAATGAATAAGGAATATACAGTTAAACCTGTCTATAGCGCCCCCTCTTGGGATCCACCAAAATAGGGTGCTATAGAGAGGGGGTGCTATAGACAGGTCACTTTTAATGTAAAATGTTTAGAATTTAATGTTTAAAATCGGGCGCTATAGAGAGATAGGCGGTATTTAGAGGGGGCGCTATAGACAGTTTTAACTGTATATTCCCCTCAAAATGAACACACCCAGTGGACAGTGAATTGAACATGGTTAAAATTAATCAACCTCTAAGATTTTTGTATTGATACAAAATTTTAAAAATCTTTAAATTAAATTTCATTCTTGATCTTCAAATTTTCTCCTTGTATATAGCCAATTTTTTATGATGTAAAGAGAAATGTATTGATACAAATATCCCCGAGTTTGGGATATCGCGTTATAGGATGTTTATAAAGTTAAGGTTAAATCGCTTCGTTGGTGCAATATGTAATATTCTCTTTGGCTACGGGAAATTTCTTATTATGGGATATATGAGATTAAGCTAATAACTAAATAGAATAAGAAATTGGTCTACTATATTTATCCAGAATGTCGGTTGGGGGTCGATGGAAGGATGGTCTAAACCGTTGGTTTTCGATCGCTACGACCCGGGTTCGATTCCCGCATTGGGAACTTTTTTCTGTTTAAAAAAAAAATGCTCCTATGGCCCCCGATTCTTGTAAAAGTCCTAACCCCACCAACGAGTGCAAGTAACCAAACGGGGCTCTGGCACATTTGTAAGTGCAAAGTCGAACTGCTTTTCATATGTATAGACATATGGTGCACTTACAGTAAAAGTAGTCGCCTACTTTTACCCACCATGATTATCTTGGCCTGTACAACGTGTACTAAGGATAAGCAAAAAAAGAAGTTGGTTTAGTATATTAATCCAGAAAGTCGAACAAAATCATTGAGTTGATAAAGTAGATCCCGACAAAGATGACATCGCTGATAGAAAGAAAGCAAAACTTAGTGAATGGCGGAGAGGATGGACAAAAATAAGAGTTCAAATGATAGACCTACACAGAAGGGATTGAGATAAAATTATATTAGCATTAGAGAAGCACAATTTAATTCGTACACGGATCACTCCAAAGGTTTTTACAATCAATATTAAATAATTAAAATATAAAAAAATAAATTACACCATTAAAATCTACATGAATTTTTTACCTAACATACACATTTTCATAAAATAGTAACAGCAATGATTTATAGAGGGCGCGACTTTGTTTTTACAGCGGCAGCGTTAATTTCTAAACATTTTATTAGACACAATGGAATTGACTAGAGAAATTTTATGCGCCATGATCTTTTATGATAATAAAACTAATTTAACTTCTAAAGAATCCCATGAAAGATTAATGAAAGCCTTAGGAGATATAGCTCCTTCTATTAGAACAGTTTTAATTGGTTTAATGAATTTAAATTTGGGAAAACCAACCTTGAAGATGAACCTTGTTCAGGTCGATTACCAACAGCAGTGACCCGAGAAAAATTATCTGGTAAGAATTTTACTTGTAGAAGATCAAAGAATGACGCATCAGCAGTTAGAGAAAAGTGTTAGCATTGGATCGGCAGCAATCAAGACCATCATTAATGATCATTTAAAATATAGAAAACTTGTTAGTAGATGGGAACCTCACAGCTTGACTATAGACTGAAAACATGGTCGCGTTAAATGGTGTAATTTCATGTTGAAAATGTGTTATGAAGGCAAATTAAAGGCTGTTTTTAATATTATTACAGGTGTGAAGAAACATAGATTTACAATTTTGATCCAGAAACAAAACGGTAATCTACTCTTTGGTGCTCTTTAAAATCACCTCTTCCTAAGAAAGTTAGAGCTCGAAGTGTTGGAAAACAAATGGTCGCTTTTTTATGTTTAAAAAGTGGTTTCATTGATATTGTGAAGTTAGAAGATCAAAAGACAGTTAATAGTGACTGGTATACAACAAAATTCCTTTAAGCAGTATTTGAACAAATCAAGCAAAGCAGACCAAGAGCTCAACTTAGAGGAGTCCTTCTTCACCATGACAATCCAAGACCGCACACCTCAGCCCAAACATTTGACGTTTTAGCCAACTCTGGTGTCCAATTAGTCACTCATCACCATATTCACAAGACCTAGCACCTTGTAACTTTTTTCATTTCCAAAAGTTGAGTTATTGTTAAAAGAGAAAAAAATTGACTCTGATGATTAAGCACTGCAAGCCTTTACCAATGCCATAAATTCCATCCCCGAAAGATGACTGGTGTAAGTGCTTCGATAATTGTTTTTCACGGATGATATCTTGCATAGATGCTGAAAATGCATGTATATTTTAATGATATAATTTATTTTTTAATATTTTAATTATTTAATATTGATTGCAAAAACTTTTAGAGTGACCCTTGTATATACATTTTACATGTTTTTAGCAGTTGCGAGTTTCTTTATATTAAGAATGTTTTAGCATGGCGGGGATAAGAGAAACAAGATTGTAGCACGGCGGACCTACCCAGGGGGATAAGAGAAAAAAGATTGTAGCACGGAGGACCTACCCAGGGGGATAAGAGAAACAAGATTGTAGCCCGGAGGATCTACCCAGGGGGATAAGAGAAACAAGACAGTAGAACGGAGGACCTACCCAGGGGGATAAGAGAAACAAGATTGTAGCACGGAGGACCTACCCAGGGGGATAAGAGAAACAAGATTGTAGCACGGCGGACCTACCCAGGGGGATAAGAGAAACAAGATTGTAGCACGGAGGATCTACCCAGGGGGATAAGAGAAACAAGATTGTAGCACGGAGGACCTACCCAGGGGGATAAGAGAAACAAGATTGTAGCACGGCGGACCTACCCAGGGGGATAAGAGAAACAAGACAGTAGCACGGAGGACCTACCCAGGGGGATAAGAGAAACAAGATTGTAGCACGGCGGACCTACTCAGGGGGATGAGAGAAACAAGACAGTAGCACGGAGGACCTACCCAGGGGGATAAGAGAAACAAGACAGTAGCACGGAGGACCTACCCAGGGGGATAAGAGAAACAAGACAGTAGCACGAAGGACCTACCCAGGGGGATAAGAGAAACAAGACAGTAGCACGGAGGACCTACCCAGGGGGATAAGAGAAACAAGACAGTAGCACGGAGGACCTACCCAGGGGGATAAGAGAAACAAGACAGTAGCACGGAGGACCTACCCAGGGGGATAAGAGAAACAAGACAGTAGCACGGAGGACCTACCCAGGGGGATAAGAGAAACAAGACAGTAGCACGGAGGACCTACCCATGGGGGTAAGAGAAACAAGACAGTAGCACGGAGGACCTACCCAGGGGGATAAGAGAAACAAGACAGTAGCACGGAGGACCTACCCAGGGGGATAAGAGAAACAAGACAGTAGCACGGAGGACCTACCCAGGGGGATAAGAGAAACAAGACAGTAGCACGGAGGACCTACCCAGGGGGATAAGAGAAACAAGCAAGTAGCACGGAGGACCTACCCAGGGGGGTAAGAGAAACAAGCAAGTAGCACGGAGGACCTACCCATGGGGATAAGGGAAACAAGATTGTAGCACGGAGGACCTACCCAGGGGGATAAGAGAAACAAGACAGTAGAACGGAGGACCTACCCAGAGGGATAAGAGAAACAAGACAGTAGCACGGAGGACCTACCCAGGGGGATAAGAGAAACAAGACAGTAGCACGGAGGACCTATCCAGGGGGATAAGAGAAACAAGCAAGTAGCACGGAGGACCTACCCAGGGTGATAAGAGAAACAAGACAGTAGCACGGAGGCCCTACCCAGGGGGATAAGAGAAACAAGACAGTAGCACGGAGGACCTACCCAGGGGGATAAGAAAAACAAGACAGTAGCACGGAGGACCTACCCAGGGGGATAAGAGAAACAAGACAGTAGCACGGAGGACCTACCCAGGGGGATAAGAGAAACAAGCAAGTAGCACGGAGGACCTACCCAGGGGGGTAAGAGAAACAAGCAAGTAGCACGGAGGACCTACCCATGGGGATAAGGGAAACAAGATTGTAGCACGGAGGACCTACCCAGGGGGATAAGAGAAACAAGACAGTAGAACGGAGGACCTACCCAGAGGGCTAAGAGAAACAAGACAGTAGCACGGAGGACCTACCCAGGGGGATAAGAGAAACAAGACAGTAGCACGGAGGACCTATCCAGGGGGATAAGAGAAACAAGCAAGTAGCACGGAGGACCTACCCAGGGGGATAAGAGAAACAAGACAGTAGCACGGAGGACCTACCCAGGGGGATAAGAGAAACAAGACAGTAGCACGGAGGACCTACCCAGGGGGATAAGAAAAACAAGACAGTAGCACGGAGGACCTACCCAGGGGGATAAGAGAAACAAGACAGTAGCACGGAGGACCTACCCAGGGGGATAAGAGAAACAAGACAGTAGCACGGAGGACCTACCCAGGGGGATAAGAGAAACAAGACAGTAGCACGGAGGACCTACCCAGGGGGATAAGAGAAACAAGACAGTAGAACGGAGGACCTACCCAGGGGGATAAGAGAAACAAGCAAGTAGCACGGAGGACCTACCCAGGGGGATAAGAGAAACAAGACAGTAGCACGGAGGACCTACCCAAGGGGATAAGAGAAACAAGACAGTAGCACGGAGGACCTACCCAGGGGGATAAGAGAAACAAGACAGTAGCACGGAGGACCTACCCAGGGGGATAAGAGAAACAAGACAGTAGCACGGAGGACCTACCCAGGGGGATAAGAGAAACAAGACAGTAGCACGGAGGACCTACCCAGGGGGATGAGAGAAACAAGACAGTAGCATGGAGGACCTACCCAGGGGCATAAGAGAAACAAGCAAGTAGCACGGAGGACCTACCCAGGGGGATAAGAGAAACAAGACAGTAGCACGGAGGACCTACCCAGGGGGATAAGAGAAACAAGACAGTAGCACGGAGGACCTACCCAGGGGGATAAGAGAAACAAGACAGTAGCACGGAGGACCTACCCAGGGGGATAAGAGAAACAAGACAGTAGAACGGAGGACCTACCCAGGGGGATAAGAGAAACAAGACAGTAGCACGGAGGACCTACCCAGGGGGATAAGAGAAACAAGACAGTAGCACGGAGGACCTACCCAGGGGGATAAGAGAAACAAGACAGTAGCACGGAGGACCTACCCAGGGGGATAAGAGAAACAAGACAGTAGCACGGAGGACCTACCCAGGGGGATAAGAGAAACAAGACAGTAGCACGGAGGACCTACCCAGGGGGATAAGAGAAACAAGACAGTAGCACGGAGGACCTACCCAGGGGGATAAGAGAAACAAGACAGTAGCACGGAGGACCTACCCAGGGGGATAAGAGAAACAAGACAGTAGCACGGAGGACCTACCCAGGGGGATAAGAGAAACAAGACAGTAGCACGGCGGACCTACCCAAAGGGACGATGGACGAAGCCCGACCGCCGTACATCTGATGGTCCGGGTAGGACGTCGGCCATCCTGGCCCCAGCTCACACAGTCTCAGGGAGGGCAATGGACGGTATTCCTCTGCAGCGGTCCACAGGTTCGGAGGGTAGGGCTCGGCCGTGGGGAAGTAGGAAACAATATGGGGGCTATCCTCCCCCGCGGCACCGTACTCCTGTCCCGGCAGCTGCCCCTCTGGGCTGGGGCTCTTCCCCAGAGGATGGAGGTCTCGGAACCAGTCCTTGTTTTCTGCCATCGGACCTGAAGACACATATCAACTCTTTTTAATAAGCTGCTTCATCTATTTAGTTAAAGTTGAGTGGATACCTCATCAAGCCGTTGCTTTAAATCGTCCTTTTCGGCGGTCAAATTCCTGATATCGTCAACAAGTTGGGTGTTAGAAAACCTTTTCTTTTAACTCTTCCTGAAGAGTTTTATAATGTCAATCAGCGTGCCGAAGTTAGAGAGATGATAACTATATGTATAGGAAAGGTGTTAATAGAGTAGACCCTAGAGAAGGCATTACAATTCCGATCTTAAAAACTAGAAAATTACAGTACATATACATGGACAAAACACAAGAAAGTGGAATGTCAAAAGGAAGGACACAGACAATTTTGTTCACACTTGGTTATCTCGTGTGTCTTCAATAAAGATCACTGTAATATATTTCAGTGTGATTGTCTGAATCCCGATATAAATGCTAAATGGTACAACTTCGTTAAGTTTCGTCCATGAGTGTATCTTTCAGAGTTATTGTCTTGATCCCGATATACATTCTAAAAGGTACAACTTCCTTAAGTTTTGTTAATGAGTGTATCTTTCAGAGTTATTGTCTGAATCCCGATATACATGCTGAAAGGCACAACTTCCTTAAGTTTTGTTCATTAGTGTATCTTTCAGAATTATTGTCTGAATCCCGATATACATGCTAAAAGGTACAACTTCCTCAAGTTTTGTCCATGAGTGTTTATTTCAGAGTTATTGTCTGAATCTCGATATACATGGTAAAAGGTACAACTTCCTCAAGTTTTGTCCATGAGTGTATCTTTCAGAGTTATTGTCTGAATCCCGATATACATGCTAAAAGGTACGACTTCCTCAAGTTTTGTCCATGAGTGTATCTTTCAGAGTTATTGTCTGAATCCCGATATACATGCTGAAAGGCACAACTTCCTTAAGTTTTGTTCATTAGTGTATCTTTCAGAATTATTGTCTGAATCCCGATATACATGCTAAAAGGTACAACTTCCTCAAGTTTTGTCCATGAGTGTTTATTTCAGAGTTATTGTCTGAATCTCGATATACATGGTAAAAGGTACAACTTCCTCAAGTTTTGTCCATGAGTGTATCTTTCAGAGTTATTGTCTGAATCCCGATATACATGCTAAAAGGTACGACTTCCTCAAGTTTTGTCCATGAGTGTATCTTTCAGAGTTATTGTCTGAATCCCGATATACATGCTAAAAGGTACGACTTACTCAAGTTTTGTCCATGAGTGTATCTTTCAGAGTTATTGTCTGAATCCCGATATACATGCTAAAAGGTACAACTTCCTCAAGTTTTGTCCATGAGTGTTTATTTCAGAGTTATTGTCTGAATCTCGATATACATGGTAAAAGGTACAACTTCCTCAAGTTTTGTCCATGAGTGTTTATTTCAGAGTTATTGTCTGAATCCCGATATACATGCTAAAAGGTACAACTTCCTCAAGTTTTGTCCATGAGTGTATATTTCAGAGTTATTGTCCTAATCTCGATATACATGCAAAAAGGTGCAAACTCCTTAAGTTTTGTCTATGAGTGTATCTCATCAATTCAGTCACACTATTAATTTGGGTCTTCACTTAATTTTAAGAGTTTTCTTTGTTTTTCCTTTAATTTTTTTTTTCAAATGATATTGAGATTTGTCAATAGACCTAACCTTTTTTGCAAAAAAAAAAGGAATTGCCATTAATACCATTAACTTGATCTGACTTTTTAAAACAAAATTTACCTCGACTAAGACATTTTTATTCAATGAGTTTGAAAAAGAAAACAAAGATGCTACTTCAACTAAATAATGCATCAGACATCATCATTAAACTTGACGAAAAATTACGAAAGCGATTTGAGAAACAATATATCTCAGCTATCCATTAGCAAATATGCAATTTAAAATTATAAAATAAATTAAGAAAAAGGCACTTCCTGATCGTGCAACTTGCTGATGCCTTGAGCCATGCCTGTGGCAATGCCTCACAAATTAGAGAGTCAAGCTGACATTATTGAAGCGAGTCGGCTCTGAATTCTAAAGACCATAGGATAGAAGGAACAAATCCTAGGTACATTGGTGTTTGTCAGATTAGAATTCTTGTCCCAGGGAAATCTTGATGCGACAATGCCTTACAAATTCAACATCAAAACTTGATATCATTTATGCAAGACGGCTCTGAATTCTCAAGACTATAGGATAGAAGGAACAAATCCTAGGTACATTGGTGTTTGTCAGATTAGAATTCTTGTCCCAGGGAAATCTTGATGCGACAATGCCTTACAAATTCAACATCAAAACTTGACATTATTGAAGCGAGTCGGCTCTGAATTCTAAAGACCATAGGATAGAAGGAACAAATCCTATGTACATTGGTGTTTGTCAGATTAGAATTCCTGTCCCAGGGAAATCTTGATGCGACAATGCCTTACAAATTCAACATCAAAACTTGACATTATTGAAGCGAGTCGGCTCTGAATTCTAAAGACCATAGGATAGAAGGAACAAATCCTAGGTACATTGGTGTTTGTCAGATTAGAATTCTTGTCCCAGGGAAATCTTGATGCGACAATGCCTTACAAATTCAACATCAAAACTTGATATCATTTATGCAAGACGGCTCTGAATTCTCAAGACTATAGGATAGAAGGAACAAATCCTAGGTACATTGGTGTTTGTCAGATTAGAATTCTTGTCCCAGGGAAATCTTGATGCGACAATGCCTTACAAATTCAACATCAAAGCTTGACATTATTGAAGCGAGTCGGCTCTGAATTCTAAAGACCATAGGATAGAAGGAACAAATCCTATGTACATTGGTGTTTGTCAGATTAGAATTCCTGTCCCAGGGAAATCTTGATGCGACAATGCCTTACAAATTCAACATCAAAACTTGACATTATTGAAGCGAGTCGGCTCTGAATTCTAAAGACCATAGGATAGAAGGAACAAATCCTAGGTACATTGGTGTTTGTCAGATTAGAATTCTTGTCCCAGGGAAATCTTGATGCGACAATGCCTTACAAATTCAACATCAAAACTTGATATCATTGAAGCGAGTCGGCTCTGAATTCTAAAGACCATAGGATAGAAGGAACAAATCCTATGTACATTGGTGTTTGTCAGATTAGAATTCCTGTCCCAGGGAAATCTTGATGCGACAATTCCTCACAAATTCAACATCAAAGCTTGACATTATTGAAGCGAGACAGCTCTGAATTCTCAAGACCATAGGATAGAAGGAACAAATCCTAGGTACATTGGTGTTTGTCAGATTAGAATTCCTGTCCCAGGGAAATCTTGCTGCGACAATGCCTTACAAATTCAACATCAAAGCTTGACATTATTGAAGCGAGTCGGCTCTGAATTCTCAAGACCATAGGATAGAAGGAACAAATCCTAGGTACATTGGTGTTTGTCAGATTAGAATTCCTGTCCCAGGGAAATCTTTATGCGACAATTCCTCACAAATTCAACATCAAAGCTTGACATTATTGAAGCGAGTCGGCTCTGAATTCTAAAGACCATAGGATAGAAAGAGCAATATCTCGGTACGTTGGTGTTTGTCAGATTAGAATTCCTGTCCCAGGGAAGTCTTGCTGCGACAATGCCTCACAAATCAGAGACTCAAGCAGAGTAAAAAGGCTCTAAATTCTCAAGACCATAGGATAAAAGGAACAAGTTCTAAGTACATTGGTGTTTTTCAGATTAGAATTCCTGTCCCAGGGAAGTCTTGCTGCGACAAGGCCTCACAAATTAGAGACGCAAACTGCCGGATACCGGACATCCTCGAGACGCCTACCTCTGGCGCCTCAGCCTCTACATTGGAGTCGTGCCATTCCTCTTTGCTTCTTCATGCTGGCGAAAACACATCGTGTATATCGATTCTTATTACCATTAGAGCATATAGTAGCCAAACCGGCCGTTTTTGATAATCACGGGTTCAAAATCCGAACTGAAGCAGTTTTCCAAAATGTCTAATTGCTTCAAAGGTTCTTAAATGTTCTGTATAAACCCTCTATACAGTGCAAATGTATTGTTCATATTTATCTTATTGCTATAAGAGAATATAGTAGTTCAACCGGCCGTTTCTGATAACCACAGGTTCCAAATCCGCACTCAGTTTTCAAAATGTCTAATTGCTTCAATGGTTATTAAATGTTATGTATATACCATCAATACAGTTCAAATATATCGTGTATATCCATTATTATTATCATTAGAGGATATAGTAGCTCAACCGGCCGTTTTTGATAACAAAGAGTTTCAATTACGAACTCAGTTTTCCAAAATGTCTAATTGCTTCAATGGCTATTAAATGTTTTATATAAACCCTCTATACAGTGTAAATGTATCGTGCATATTCATTCTTATTCCCATTAGAGAATATAGTAGCCAAACCGGCGGTTTCTGATAACCACAGGTTTCAAATCCGAACTCAAACAGTTTTTCAGAATGTCTAATTGCTTCAACGGCTCTTAAATATTCTCTATAAACCCTCTATACAGTGTAAATGTATCGTGCATATTCATTCTTATTCCCATTAGAGAATATAGTAACCCAACTGGCCATTTCTGATAACCACAGGTTTCAAATCCGAACTGAAGGAGTTTTCCAAAATGTCTAATTGCTTCAATGGCTCTTAAATATTCTCTATAAACCCTCTATACAGTGTAAATGTATCGTGCATGTCCATTCTTATTCCCATTAGAGAATATAGTAGCCAAACCGGTGGTTTCTGATAACCACAGGTTTCAAATCCGAACTGAAGGAGTTTTCCAAAATGTCTAATTGCTTCAATGGCTATTAAATGTTCTGAATACACTCTCTATACAGCAAATATATCGTGTATATTCATTCTTATTACCATTAGAGAATATAGTAGCTCAACTGGCCGTCTTTGATAACCACGTATTCCAAATCCGCACTCAGTTTTCCAAAATATCTAATTGCTTCAACGGCTCTCAAATGTTCTGTATAAACCCTTTATACCAGAGGATCGGCAAACTTTGAGTCGGAAAAGTCAAAAATTACAATCTACAAAATTTCAAAGTTTTCAAAGAGCCACAAATTCTATTCTTACCAACAATAAATAGTACACAGCATAAATAATATTTACGTATGGAACTATATAAAGAGCCGCAGCTTCACATTCAAAGAGCCGCATGTGGCTCGCGAGCCACAGTTTGCCGATCCCTGCACTATACAGTGCAAATAACAAAATAGAAATTTGGATCTTGTAGTTTCACAAATATATCTGCTTCTACAACGTTATCCCAAAAGTTCGTAAACACTTTCAAAAATTGAAATACCAATATTATTCGTTGCTATGTATAATGTATTTGTAGTATGTATACAGTTATTGTATCATGTATTAACATGTATTTTCCATAATTATTTTATCCACCAATTAATAAGAAAAACAACTTTCAATAAAAACACGAAATTTTGGCACAACCTTATAAATATCTAAATATTCATTCAATATATAATACTCGTATTATCTTCTTTAGAATAGAGCGCTCTCAGAATATTCTGTGAATTAAATTTTGAATTAATTTTCAAATATTCCCAACAGGCTTTCAAAATAATTTGAAATAAAATTAAAGTCTTTATAAAATTAAAAATGAACTACTCTATTTGGTTACAAATATCTAAATAAATATCTATATATTTATTTTTTAAATTAACATATACATTGATTTTTCGAGCAAAGGTTTTACATTGCATGTTCAGAAACATTTTGTCTTATGCTTACAATACTCTACATGAGAAACGAAGTTGATGTTTTTTTTTTATTTATATATCAAGTGCTCAATGTACAATAATCAATATGCCTTGGGTTCTTGCATCTTGTTTCTTCATATAATCGGGGCATTGTCTGAATCCCGATATACATGCTAAAAGGTACAACTTACTTTTGTCCATGAGTGTATCTTTCAGAGTTATTGTCTGAATCCCGATATGCATGCTAAAAGGTACAACTTCCTTAAGTTTTATCCATGAGTGTAACTTACAGAATTATTGTCTGAATCCCGATATACATGCTAAAAGGTAAAACTTCCTTAAGTTTTATCCATGAGTGTATCTTTCAGAGTTATTGCCTGAATCCCGATATACATGGTGAAAGGTACAACTTCCCTTTCTCTATGAGCATATATATTTTCTCATTATAATGAACCAAAATTCATACATAAAGAAAGCATATATATTATAGATATGCACTAATGCTATATATATGATATAATTGCTGCAGCTCTGGGCCATTTCCATCCTCAGATGTCAAAACATTAGCGCAATATCTTCCAAGATGAATTTGCTTATCGTTTCCTTCTATGATAAGACCAATGTGGCAATCTCTAGGCTCGTGTGGCGGTCACAAGATTATTCTGAAATCAATATTGGAATTCTTTCTTTGAATGAAAGTTGATTATTTAGATTCAATTCCATTTATATTTATATAGCACAAAGCAATAAAGCGCCATATATATGTCGACACGCTCTTCTGTGTCCGTCGCATCATCACAGTTGTTGGAGGTGGACTCGGAATACGACGCTGAATCAGAACCGGAAATTGAAAAGATTGTTAGTACAATATTTAAGGGGGCAGGAGTCTCAAGGAGAAAAAAAGTTGAACGGCGGCTCCAGATGCACCCAAACCTACAAGCAGATATGATGGACCTATATAAGAGGTTGAAAAAGCGGCATAAGAATATTGACTCTCTGAAGAGCGATGAGAGGAGAAGGCTAAGAGATAAACTTGACAAAACGAAACGTATACTGAACGTCCTCGACGAAATTTGTGCCTAATGTTGAATCTCTTGTCATTGCCCTCTTTGCTACTATCGTCCTACGTTTGATTTTTATGTCTATGTTGAATTTTGGTTTCTTTACTTACCTCTGCTTAGCATAAGTGAATTCTTAATCTTTTACTCACCCAAGCTTAGCATATTCGATTCTTATTTTTATTACTATTATTCTGTATTTAAATTTTTCTTTTATCTCTTTTATTATTTTAATTAGTTTTGTTAATCTTTTACATTTCTTATTTACTTTTACCTGCATTTATTCTCACTTCTCATTTTATTTTATCTATTCTTTTCCTTTTTGTCTTCTTTCTTCATACATTTAAATATTGAGAAGATGGACTCTCTTGAGCCACCCTCCGCCGAAAACAACGATAGAAAAGATCCTATCAAGATTCTAACTTTGAATGCTTGTGGCATCGCAAACAAAGAGAGATATATTTACCTGAATGAATGGATGACGAAGATGAACGCCGACGCAATCGCGCTGCAAGAAACGAACGTCGAATCTTTTGACATGATGTATGAAAAGAAGAATTATGAAATCTACGTAAACAAGGCCAACAATAGGGGCAGCGGTCAACTTTTAATCCTGAAACGAATCATCTTATGCGCAAACTTTGCTATCTTAAAACCGGGAAAAATCTGTGCCATTGAGACGATCTACAACGGGAACTTCCTTTTACTCATCAACGTACATCTTTCGCACACGTTTGACGACATAAAAACCGACCTTACGCTGATTGAACGTTATATCTTAGACTACCCAAGCAATACCAGGAAAGTGATCCTCGGAGACTTTAACATCAACTACAGGCCCGGAAAAACAGAAGCGACGACCAAACTACACGCGATGAGAGAGTTCATGAGGAAACACTCGTTAATCGATGTCTATCATTTACTGCACCCCAACGTATACGGACCCACACACGTTACTTTGAAAAACAATGCACAAGTTCGCACTCGAATCGACTATACTTTATGCACTACAAATTTTATCGGAGAATTCGAGGCTTGCGACGTTCGACCATACCCACCATCCGACCACGATGCTATCGTCTCTACCTTGCGCGAAGCCGCCCACGAATATAGGAACCCCGCATTTATCGATAGGCGAATCTTCTCCTTACATATTTTCGACACGATTTTTAATTTCGAACATAACCTTTTTAATTCGAAATTTTCTGACCTTGGAAATTATGCTAAACTACATAGCCTGAAAACTCTAATCCGAGACATCGCGAAGACATGTCAACGCTACCGGACACCATGCATTCCACGGCGAAGACTTGCCATTACATCGATATACAACGAAAACGGAATCCTATTGCACGGAACCCAAAACATCATGAACTACGTTTACACCTTCTACCGCAACAAATGCATGCAAATCTTGAGTCCTCGCACCCAAGACATCATTGACTTCATTGAGAAAATACCACCTAAAGACGTCGGCTTCGATGCAAGCGATGAAAACTTTATCTCGAGGGAAGACATTGTCACAGCTATCAAAGACATTCCAAACGGGAAAATGGCGGGCGATGATGAGGTCCCCGGAGAATTCTACAAAAAATACTCGGACACGATCACGGAACCCCTATACAAAGTCTTTACTCGTGCCCAGGAAGAAAACGCCCTCCCATTCTACTTGCGTCAAGGCAGAATGATGCTGCTCCCGAAAATACCACGACCAACAACAATCCGCGACTGGCGCCCAATCACGTCCATGAACGCGGACTACAAGATCCTTTCGAAGGCCTTACTCAACAAAATCAAGCCCCATGCCTCTAAGTTAATTCCGGTTGAACAGAAATACGCAGTCCCAGGGAGGTCGATCTACGATATCATCCCCGACATCGAAAAACGAATCTTTAACGCCAACCTTCTGGATACGCCTCTCGCTCTCGTCGCGCTCGACTTAGAAAAAGCTTTCGACTCCGTAGACCGTCATTATATTCTAGCGATTTTAAAAAGGATGAGACTCCCTGACGTTTTTATACGGTGGATACAAATAATATTTCGAGACAACGAGATAAGAATTGAAATAAATAACGAAACCTCGCCGTTTTTGAAGGTCTCTACGGGAGTCAGGCAGGGCTGCGGACTTTCTGCGCTTCTCTTCTCTATCGCGACAACGGCACTTATTTACGACCTCAAGGAATCTTTACACCCTTCGACGACAATCTACGCTTATGCCGACGACTTTATATTTCTTATAAAAGAAGACCGCGACTTTACGACAATTCGCGAATGCTTCGCGCGTTTTGAAAGCGTTTCCAAAATAAAAGTCAACTATGGAAAGAGTACGGGACTGTGGTGCGGGAGCTGGAAAGGGAGGACAGACGCACCTAGCGACATCAAGATGAGGAATGACTGTATCAACCTGCTTGGACTGACCCTGGAGAACAGCAGAACACCTTTTAAACTTCAAACTGACGAGCTTCGATCGAACTTTCAACAATGGCTCTCCATCGCGAAGCAAAAAATACTACCCTTGCCTTTAACATCAAAAGTCCGTTACCTAAACGAATATTTTATTCCTAAATTTACATACATCATCAACTCCGTTCTACCTCACGATCTAATACTCAACGAACTACAATCAGAAATGGATGACGCCCTCTACCTATCCAAGACATGGACGAATTACACAATCAATTGCCTGCCCGTCCCTAATGGAGGCCTTGGACTGCTACACCTACCTACGCAACGCGACTTATTTACCATCAAGAGGATACAGAAATACGTGAACGGATATACGAACGAAAATGGCTTTCTATTCGAAAATAAAAACACGACTAATTACCAGAATTTATTTAATTACGACCTATACCACATATCGTCGCCGCGAAACAAAGAAATCTTACAGAGCTTAAAGAAAATTGTGCCTTCGTTCGAAATCGACTTTACAAAATTGTCACGTAAAGACTTCCTCCACCTCGTCCTTCTCAAATGTCGCTTTCTAAAAGATCTTAGAATGCAGAATCCCGCCGTTTTTAGTGTTCGGAATCTTAAAAGATTTAAAGACCTCGTTAACGACGACGGCTCTTTTCGCCCTATTGACTGCCTTTTTTCACACGCCACGAGAAACGTTATTATGGACTTCGCGAATCTTACGACCCTGTACGACAAACTCAAGGAGACGAAATTTTTAACCCGCGACAACAATTCCTGCGTTTACCTTCCCATCGTAGCAAGGGCAACAAAACGACCCTTCTCAGGGGTAAAGAGCGCGTATATGAGAACCCTGATAACGAACACCTATCTTGATGCCAATGGCGCAAATACTAAGGCAGAAAGGTGGCTGCTCGAGTGTACACCATCCTGGCACCGCGAAACCAATATCCGCGACGATATCGCATGGCGACTCGTGATTCGTGCCCTCCCCTACCCTCGACGCTTTGGAAAGACTGCCTGTCCAACATGCCACGGACCGCCAGACGTTGAACACCGATATTTAACCTGTGACTCTATTCAGTCTATTCTGAACGACGCCATCTCCAAATGCCGCGATATACATAATGACTTCGTCTTTGACCGCGGGAAATACATAATGAACCGAGAGCCCGAAACCGTCAGGAACATCCTCAACGCCGCCAAACATGACATCTATAAATACTACCTACATTTTGATTTTCCTTAACTATTGCTATCCCCTCCCCCACTAACACGTCTCCCTGTAATCTCGATTTTTAAATAAAGTACCGTTTTTGTTGTATATATATATATATATATATATATAATAAAAAGGATTTAAGCACGAATGTTTCTTTTATACACAATACAAACTTCTACTGTCTTTCCTGCGATGAAAAATATATTGGGAGGGCTTGGATCATCAGTGGTAAACCCTTCCAGAAATTTCGTTAATTTAATCTACCAGACTGCTTCTTAGAGCTCTAATACTGTATTGGACGATTCTGCTTATATATGCTACACTGTAGGGTGGAATCTCAGAAATAGTCTTCAAGAAGCCCTTCCAATATATTTTTCATTACAGTAAGGACAGTAGAATTTGTATTGTATATAAAAGAAACATTCGTGCTTAAATCCACTTATATATATATATATATATATATAGTAGTTTATTTATTATTCTATGAGAAGAATTTTTACATTTATATATTTACATTTTGATATACTTTAAAATTTTAGCGTTGCCTTTCTGATATTTGATTAGTTTTAATTTGGTTTGATATTAAATAAATTGCTGTTTCTACTGAAGTTTGTCTTTCCTAATTTTCTAAGTTACATTTTGGTGGAGATACTGGGTAAATTAGGGAAGACAAACTGAAGATAACCGAGAAGACTTTGAAGCCATGGATGCTTTGATCTACATTTTCAGAGACTTACTCCAGGATTCCACTGCCGTGTCAAAGCCAAGACTTCCTTCCAAGATGACGATATCCCTATAGACGATACGACGACAAATAAGCTCTTCACGCCGCAAGAAAAAGGAAGCAAAGCTACTAGAGGATAGACGTCCAAGACTCTGAGGGAATACTTGACAGAAACACGTCAGATCCATACCAGTAGCAACAAGATTTTCAAGCTGTGGTCACAGCTCCCATAGGGAAGGAGCTATGTAGCAGATTATTTATTATTGTATGAAAATATTTTTAAATTTCTATATTTGTATTTTGATACATTGTAAAATATTATCGTTGCCGCTCTGATATTTTATTAGTTTTAATTTGGTTTTACATTAAATAAATTGCTGTCTCATTCTGAAGTTTTTCTTTCCTAATTTTCTACATTACAATAATGACTGCTATAAATTATAAATCATAGCAAAGTGAATTTTGACTCTAACCACGAAATAAGGGAAATAGTTCTGAATATATTTGAAAAACTATTTCGTTTTTTGAAGATTGTTAGCTTTTTATTGTTTTAATAATTCTAGGTATATTATTGTATGGTATTTGACCAAGAATAAACTCGTTATTTGTGTAAATTTACTGTATATATATTTTGGTTGGAAATAAAGCGTGTTTCGATCAACACCTGTCTTTCTTTTATCTTCCCTGTCCTGGGGAATTTAACCTTTTTAAACAACCTTGGTGGCGTGCAGCAACTTCGTACTTTGCTACAGTGCATTGCGGCTTGTCTGCTTGCTACATTATTTTTTGGGCTCGAAAATCATATACTTCACAAATCAAAACCATATTATCTAAAGCGTATTAATACACTCCCAGTTTGGTGTAAATTTATTACAACCACAGACAAATATAGAATAAACGTATTCATAAGAATCTGCCTTCGGACAAGTATAGGAGCTCCATTCAACCTATCAACACAAGATATTGAAGGAGGACTTATACCAACCTGATCTAGAAGATATATACCAAATTTCAGATAAGAAATTATACCTTCAACTACCATCTAATCCTACTATACAAGAAATTCTACAAAACAAAGGAGATATCAATCCACGACGACCTGACACTTAGTTAGGAGTTCCAACAGTTGCAAGGTCTGTCACCTCTACTCCACCAATTAACAAGCTTTTTCTAGCTGATATAGACTTGAAAGGCACTTTTAAAAATACGTTTAACAAAATTAAATAAACGATAAAAATTTTAAAATTTTGCGCAATGACCTGTTGGAAAAAATCGGAAGAGGAAGAAGAAAAATTGGAGAGCTTTTATAAAGGCGAAGATTCTTCATTATTTAAAAAAAAAGGATCTTTCAGGTAACTTCTGGCATATGCCAGCATCACGTCCTCGGGCCATCGCTGCTGTCTTGCTAAAAGCTCGAGTTCTTCTAGCCACTCTGCTGGCTACTCTTCAGAATACCCTCCAAAAAATCCAGGCTTGTAGGTGGTGGCTGACAGAAGAAGACATTGTTATTCCACGAGGCGGCATCTTAAAGATTAACCCTTATGCGTCTTGTTGGCGAGGCGCTAAAAGATCTAATTGGTGGTAGACCTTGTGTCCGCCTGCTTCTTCTTGGGTTGGAAACAGCATCTCCACCAGTGTTGCGCTGGTGACCTGATATACTGAAAATAAACATCCGAGAAGTCTTTTTAACGTTTATTCACAAACTAAAGGTTTGGAGGAAAAGCAGTTTTTAACTAACTAACTCCACCAACTCACCATGTGTAAACAGCTAGGACAAGGTGATTCGAATGTAACACCTGTAAATTGAGACGATATAAATAAAAAAAAGTTGAGTTGTGTAAGACCAGTACTTAAAGAGTGATTGAGTTATTAGAACGTCCGCTACATTCAAAAGGAAGACTCGCTTGCCAACTATACCTCAAATTTGAGTTAAAGAGTGAATGGCAAAAAAAAAAAAACAGCGAAAATAAATTCATAGAAAAAAAAAAAAGAATCTATTAATAGTCTATAAGTTAAAATTTCAACAATGAATCTGAAAAATACACTCATGTACAAAACTTAAGGAAGTTGTACCTTTTAGCATGTATATCGGGATTCAGACAATAACTCTGAAAGATACACTCGTGGACAAAATTTAAGGAAGTTGTACCTTTCAGCATGTATATCGGGATTCAGATAATATCTCTGAAAGATATTACAGTGACCTTTTTTGAAGACACACGAGATAACCAAGTGTGAACAAAATTGCCTCTATGTCCTTAAAAAAATTGCAATTCCTCAGGTTTTGTCCATGATTGTGAATAGTGAAAACCTCCATCAGTCTCTAAAATTGAACTACCAGACCGCTTTTAAGAGCTCAAATAATACTATATGGGACGATTCTGTTTCTATATATGAGACTGAAGGATGGAATCTTGGGTATTTGAAGTAAAAGATGAATATTTGACGTATTCTACGCTAACTGGACTACCAGACATCTATGATGGGATTATAATGAACTTTGGAAACATGACGGATGATGAGTTCACATTATCCAAGATAAAGCAGGTCCTGCTAACGGAACACGAGATGATAACAACCAGAAAAGAGGATTCATCCGAAGAGGTGCTACAGGTGAACAAATATCAAAATAACAGCAGCACCAACAGTCGAAGATAATGCTACCGATGCGTGAAGATTGGTCACATCGCCGTCAACTACCGTAGAATGAAGCAAGCAACTACGGGGAACCGCGTTGACGATAATCAGCATTGAAATATACTGTCAATATCCAAGATAGAGGAGAACAGAAATCGTGTGGCATTCCGTAATTGAAGTCTTGAGATATCATTCAAACAGCACGCGCCACGCATGTATATTTTCAAAATTTTGTTTTACAAACAGTAATAATGTAATATATTTTTCTTTCAATATATAATAAGTATTTAAAATATGTATATAATAATGTGTATATAAAAATAGTATTTATTATTAACTTGTTAACGTGATAATCCTGTTGAAGGACTGACAAGTCCGAAAGCTTGGAAATGAAAAAGTTGCACAAGAAACTTAGCCCTGGAAGCTTTATTTATTTTATAATATTCCGTAATAATATTCAATAAATCTATAGGCATGAGCTAAGAACAGTAGAATTACATATAAAACATGCAAAATGTACTTGTGCAGCTGTAATCTAATCTAAGATGAACAATCTCGTCTAGTAAGAGATCAGGATAATCTTTAAGTGGTCTCTCATGGGAGGTTCTTCTACTCTCTATACAGTTGTACTATACAAGAATAAGAAATTTTGTTATCTATTCTCACTATAAGTATTTTCATACTTCAACTTCTATGGTATCTTACCTCAAAGATGATATCCCAATGACTGTAAAGCGTGTGTTGCTCAAGTGAGAATTCTATTTTCACTATTTGAACATAATCAGATTCCAATATTGAAATCTAAGAACTTACAGTGAACTCTGTGTAATAGTAAATTTAATCAGTAATTTCCACACTACATGTTTTACTGTTCGGTACTGGAGGATTAGAGAGTATTTCTCTGCTAGAAGATTACTTATAAAAACAACCCGATGTATGTTTTATCGGCAAAAATAGTGAAAAGCGAAGAACCAAACAAATTTTGGAGAATAGTACAGTCAAAAAGCGTAATACAGAAGAGAGAACCAACTTGAGAAAAAAAGATTGCTCTTAATCTCCACTTTGTATAGATAACTGTGGCGTTTACTTCTGTTTACCTATCTGGGAGAATCTTGTATGGGACGAGTGTCCTTAATAAAGGCTTTTTGTTGTAGATAACTGTTATGTTTACTTTTGTTTTCCCATTCTGGGAGAATCCTGTATGGGACGAGGGTCCTTAATAAAGGCTTTTTGTTGTAGATACGTGCTATGTTTACTTATCTGGGAGAATCCTGTTTGGGACGAGTGTCCTTAATAAAGGCTTCTGTCGTTGTTGTTTGTTGTAGATAACTGTTATGTTCACTTCTGTATCTGGGAGAATCCTGTATGGGACGAGCGTCCTTGATAAAGACTTCTTGTTGTAGATAACTGTTATTTTTACTTCTGTTTACCCATCTAGGAGAATCCTGTATAGGACGAAGTGTCCTTAATAAAGGCTTTTTGTTGTAGATAACTGTTATTTTTACTTCTGTTCACCCATCTAGGAGAATCCTGTATAGGACGAAGTATGAAATAAAAATAAACGATAGCAATACGTTTCTTTATACGTGAAAATTTAATGCAAGCTTTCGGATCTTATCGATCCTTCCACAGGCCAAGCTATAAGCTGAGAGAAAGAAAGAGTATATATAGATGTACAATATTATTTACATACACCTAACGAAGATAGAAAATAAAAATATAAAAAATAAAAATAAATATAAACACATTTACATAAAATAATATATAAATTTCGCCAGACTGCAGGACATCTACATGTTCGAAAATTAAGACGCAAGTAAAATTCTATCTACATACGAACAAAACATGGTGTATGGGGCTATGGGTGTGAAGGTCAAACTGGGGAAGATGAGGAAGGATCTGGTGAAAAGGAAGGGCTGGGCTGTTTTTTCCTGAACGAGTGGTACTGAGATGGTAGTTCTATACGCCTGTTGATACTGTTTAAATCATGAGAGACGAAGGATTCTATTAATAATCTTTGATATTTGGATTTGATGTTGTGGTAATGACAGGTTGGGTCGGAAAGGTTAAAGGCATGGCCGGTTTTTGAGGTGTGCTGAAAGATCAAAGATTTGGGATCTTTGTTTATTATATTTCTGTTGTGCTCGGAAATTCTGTTATAAATGAAGCGGCCAGTCTCACCCACATATTTTGCGTTGCAATCTGAATGGCAGCTGAATGGTTTGACCTCTTGAGATCTACCACCAATGCAATCCGGACACAAGACATCAACATCTCCAAAAAACACAGTAAAAAATTTGAATTTTGGTCCAAAAAATATGCATTTCCTGATGTGAAGAAACAAACCTCCATCGTCAATTTGTCATCCTTCCCAATTTCCCAATCCCAAGAAGAACCTTTAAACCAAGGTCTGAAATTCCGCATGCCAAGACATGCTGATCCATATGTCACCACCTCCGGCATTGAAGTAGCAATAACGTCGTTCAATAATTCACAGAAAAACTCAATACGAAACCTGGTTTCCTCAAAGATAACCAACCAAAAACGCCCTTATGCTGCAACTACCCGAAAATACGCAACTGCCATCAAAGAATTGAAAGCCAACCACAACATCGTCATCAGTAAAGCTGACAAAGGTTCTAATGTTGTTATATTAAACAAAGTCGACTATAGAAAGAAGATTCTTGACATCGTTGAGGATAGAGACACCTTTGTACCTATCACGGCTCCAGACAACCTTCAATCCATCAAGAATTTCAAAAAAACACTTACCTCTCTCAAGAAGAATAAGATGATCACCGAAGACCAATTTAAGACCTTCAATTCAAACAGCGACACCATACCATATATCTATGGACTTCCTAAGACCCACAAGCCTTCAGTCCCATTACGTCCCATAATTGCTTATCACTTGTCCCCCGCCATACAGCTCTCCAGATATCTTTCCTCCCGCCTTTCGCCCTTGATGCGATCCTCTAACCCCCATTCAATTAATAGCACCTCAGCCTTTATTCAAGAAATAAGAGCATTGAAACCACAACAAGATTTCATAATGTGCTCTTACGACGTCACCTCCTTGTTTCTCTCTCTCCCACAAAACCTAATTATAGAAAACCTCCGTTCATTGCTTTCTTCGCACAGCATCCCGAACCCTGAAATAGAAGGAATCATTTTAATGTTTGAATCATGCTTGGCAACATCTAACTTCAGCTTCGTAGATCAGCTTTTTAAACAAATCTGTGGATCTCCTATGGGCAGCCCTTTATCCAACATTGCGGCAGAGCTCGTCATGAGCGCCATTGACAGCTGGATTTTTGAACAGAAACATCTCCGAATAGAAGTTTGGAAAAGGTACCTGGACGACATTTTTTTGCATATGTCACAAGGATGACGTCCTATTGGTGTTGGAACCCCTAAACTCTTACCATACACGTCTCACTTTTGCAATAGAACATGAGTCCCACAAAGTTCTGCCATATTTGGACATTCTTTTTATCAAAACTGATGAATCATACCACACAACAGTTTATTACAAAAAATCCATAAAACCATCCTATCTCCTTTTTGATTCATATAACCCAATAGGCCACAAACTCACAGTCGTCAGAACACTCACGAAAAGAATACATACACACTGCTCCACCCCAGCCTTCAAAAAAATAGAAAAGACAACCATCATCAGTAATCTAACATCAAGAGGCTATCCACTTCCCTTTATACTTAGACATAGTTTTAACCCTTCCAAACACACCCAGCCCGCAGTAAACCGTAACACCTGCATTATACCTTATTCCTTTGAAAATCAATCAATAGCCCACTCCCTCAAAAAATTTGGTTTAAGAACCTTTTTCACCAACCACCTCTCAATAGGCCAAATACTCCGGAACCCCATAACCAGATCCAACATTAAGAAACGTCCCGACCAGCAACCATATGCCATTTACTCCATAGGTTGCCAAGATTGCAACGCAAAATATGTGGGTGAGACTGGCTGCTTCATTTATAACAGAATTTCCGAGCACAACAGAAATATAATAAACAAAGATCCCAAATCTTTGATCTTTCAGCACACCTCAAAAACCGGCCATGCCTTTAACCTTTCCGACCCAACCTGTCATTACCACAACATCAAATCCAAATAGCAAATATTATTAATAGAATCCTTCGTCTCTCATGATTTAAACAGTATCAACAGGCGTATAGAACTACCATCTCAGTACCACTCATTCAGGAAAAAACAGCCCAGCCCTTCCTTTTCACCAGATCCTTCCTCATCTTCCCCAGTTTGACCTTCACACCCATAGCCCCATACACCATGTTTTGTTCGTATGTAGATAGAATTTTACTTGCGTCTTAATTTTCGAACATGTAGATGTCCTGCAGTCTGGCGAAATTTATATATTATTTTATGTAAATGTGTTTATATTTATTTTTATTTTTTATATTTTTATTTTCTATCTTCGTTAGGTGTATGTAAATAATATTGTACATCTATATATACTCTTTCTTTCTCTCAGCTTATAGCTTGGCCTGTGGAAGGATCGATAAGATCCGAAAGCTTGCATTAAATTTTCACGTATAAAGAAACGTATTGCTATCGTTTATTTTTATTTCATAGGACGAAGTGTCCTTAATAAAGGCTTTTTGTTGTAGATAACTGTTATTTTTACTTCTGTTCACCCATCTAGGAGAATCCTGTATAGGACGAAGTGTCCTTAATAAAGGCTTTTTGTTGTAGATAACTGTTATTTTTACTTCTGTTTACCCATCTAGGAGAATCCTGTATAGGACGAAGTGTCCTTAATGAAGTCTTTTGTTGTTGGTTCATTCTACTATGGCCATCCAAGAATGTTGACGCAACACGGCTACTCGAAGCAACGGCCTAGATGGCGTATCCGAGATAGGCGCTGGTAAAATAAACACAAATAAAAAGTGAAGATAAGATGATCTTTGTGTGCAACCGCGTGTGGTGGAGGGAGATGTGTGTAAGGAACTATATATATAACCTTCGCTTATTCCTTTTTCTAACCAGCATATGACGTGTAAAAGCCGAAGATTCGCTGGAGTTTTTCCCCCCTCTATATATATAAAGGTCAGGTGTGTTGTGTGATATTAAAAAAGGCATATCCTGACCACGAGCACATGTGCTTTTTAAATGGCGCTATGCCATTTTTTGTTTGATTTTCTTTCGGTTATATTCCTTTTTATACCCAGCATATGACGCGTAACGGCCAAAGCTTCGCTGGAGTTTTTTTCTCCTCCATATTCTATTATATATACATATATATTTATAAAGCTCAGTTGTTGATATTAAAAACAAAAACGGCATATCCTAACCGCGAGAACATATACTTTCGAGATGGTGCTTTGTCATCTTTTTTGTTTCATTTAATCTTCGGTTATATTCCTTTTTTCTCCCAAGCATATGACGTGTAAAGGCCGAATCTTCGCTTTAAATTTTTCCCTCCCTAATTTACCTATCTATTTATTTATTAATTATATATTGAAAAAAAAATTGAATTATCTAACAGATATTTATATTTTGAGCTAATCATTGTGGTATTATTTAACACAATCTTCCTTTCTGACTTTTAACGATTAACCTATATATTTAATATTTAAAAAATATTTAAAACAAACCTCGTTTAATTTGGCTAACATTTATTTATATTTTGTACTTATCTTTATGGTATGGTAATACAGAATTTTCATAATTTTTTGACTTAATGATTAACATACATTTTTCAATTATTTCTGTGCAAAGTTCATCTTTATATTGTACATAGAAGTATATGCCCGTTGAAAAGCAGAGAATTTGGTTGAAAACTTGCGAAATCAAAATTAAAATAAAATCTTTACCTTAATATTATTTATTCTTTCTTTTTTGAATAATTTCTAGGTAACTAATACTCACATTAACCTATATATATATTTAATAATAAAATATTTTGATGAAAAAAAAGCTTTTTGGAATATTTGGAACGACTTCCTTTTTATATAATGTAACATGTGATTGTTTAAATGATAGAGAACCTAATATTTTAGATAGAGGCTATGTGGCGAAGAAATAATTTATTATTTAATTTAACATTATTCAATGAAAATATTCAACAGATTCTTAAAATATATATTACTTTGTATTTGTAAAAATCATCTTTAGAATATTTCTTTGCTTGCTTGTTCAAGATTCCCTAGCTGTAGATAACTTTGGTTGATTTGTTAATATTTGTGGACTAATCGCCGTTAGTCATCAATAAATACTTTGACATCTTCAGATATACAAGGACTTGATTTCTACGCTACAATATTGAAACATTGGTTCCTGCAGTTGATAGAGTCTAGGTTCCTTTGAGATAAATATGAAGAGGTATTTCCTGTATTTGATAACATATATCTCTTTTATGTAATTTAGAGGAAAGAGATTTGAAGAAGTTGATAACTTTAATCTTCTTTTAGACATATTAAAACACTAGATTCTTCTGAATCATAAGATCTCTAGACTTTTTATTTATAATCTTGGACAAAACTCAAGGAAACTTCAGATTTTTATGCCACCCGTTGTCTGTTTTGTTGAAGGAAACAGAGACAATTTGGTTCACACTTATCTCGTATGTCTTCAATAAAGGTTACTGTAATATCTTTCAGAGTTATTGTCTGAATACCGATTCAGACAATAACTCTGAAAGATACACTCATGGACAAAACTTAAGGAAGTTGTACCTTTTATCATGTATATCGGGATTCAGACAATAACTCTGAAAGATACAATCATGGACAAAATTTTAGGAAGTTGTACCTTTTAGCATGTATATCGAGATTCAGCTAATAACTCTGAAAGATATACTCATGGACAAAACTTAAGGAAGTTTTACCTTTCAGCATGTATATCGGGATTCAGACAATAACTCTGAAAGATACAATCATGGACAAATTTTAGGAAGTTGTACCTTTTAGCATGTATATCGAGATTCAGCTAATAACTCTGAAAGATACACTCATGGACAAAACTTAAGGAAGGAAGTTGTACCTTTTAGCATGTATAACGGAATTCAGACATTAACTCTGAAAGATATACTCATGGACAAAACTTAAGGAAGTGTACATTTTAGCATGTATATCGGGATTAAAACAATAACTCTGAAATATATAACAGTGACCTTTATTGAAGACACAAAAGATAACCAAGTGAGAACAAAATTGTATCTATCTCTTTCACAAAAGAGACAACGGGAATATTATGCTTAAATATTATGCCTTTTCCATTTCTCTCAATTAAAAAATATTTAATCATGACAGAATATTCTAAAATAGAATTTGGTGTATTTGTACATTTTCATAAGTGAAGATTTGTATCTTCACAAAGAGTTAGTAGGAATTTCGAATTTAAGTAGATGGTAGTCCTCAAAGTACGATATGGATAGTATGGAATTGGGATGTCTTATCTAGAGAATGTCAAAATATCTTTGAAGGAATAAAGAATGTTTGAATGTAAGTAAACTCACAGCCAAAATGGCGAAGAAAGAACGCAGAAGAATTTCTGACTCAGCTGACCATAACAAGTATGTCGTAGGCATTCTGAGAAACGACCGGAATTTCCAACAGTTGGATTTCATCTTCTTTCTGTAAAAAGTTCTGCTGTTCCTACAGCTAGGAAGAGCCAAACGGTCTGATTTTTTATTTTCAGGGCTTAATTTTCTCAATGCTTCATATATCACAGGATTCATAAGGGGTAGGTTTAGAGAAATACCATTTGGTCTCAATCCCAATGAATGATCAAATACAAAATATCGGAATTCAGACAATAACTCTGAAAGACACACCCATGGACAAAACTTAAGGAAGTTGTACCTTTTAGTATGTATATCGGGATTCAGACAATAACTCTGAAATCCATGGACAAAACTGAAGGGAGTTGTACCTATTAGCATGTATATCAGAATTCAGACAATAACTCTGAAATATACACTCATGGACAAAGCTTATGGAAGTTGTACCTTTTACCATGCATATCGGGATTTAGACAATAACTCCGAAAGATATTACACGTACCTTTATTGAAGACACACGAAATTACCAAGTTTGAACAAATTGCCTCTGTCTTCTTCTTCTTCTTCTTCAAAAAAAGAAAAAAAACCAATGACCTGTAACATAAGACTCTTCACATCCTTAAATTTTGTCAATGAATGTATATTATAGGAAAAACTATAAACACGCAACTACATTTGAGAATGCATCCTCAAATCTGTATGGTATTGCTCTAGATGAGTAGGAGTCTTCGTTATATCGTAGATGAAATGTCATTTTCTTATCTTCACCATTCTACAGTTCCAAGCTATCCATCTAGAGGGCCCTTATCTACCCGTCTATAATCAGTTTAGTGATTATCATTATCCTGATAAGGAGCTGTGCTACTGAAGTTCAGAATGGCAGAACCAATCTTGACTGACAGCCTAGATTATCTCAATAAAGATAGTTAATGGCAAGGTGATAATTGATATGATAGGATATCTTGATAAGAAACTGTCTTGGCTTCTATTTGTCTCGGTACACATTATAGTGTATCTTTCAGAGTTATTGTCTGAATCCTGATATACATGCTAAAAGGTAAAACTTCCTTAAGTTCTGTCCATGAGTGTATCTTTCAGAGTTATTGTCTGAATTCCGATATACATGCTAAAAGGTACAACTTCCTTAAGTGTTGTCCATGAGTGTATCTTTCAGAGTTATTGTCTGAATTCCAATATATATGCTAAAAGGTACAACTTCCTTAAGTGTTGTTCATGAGTGTATCTTTCAGAGTTATTGTCTGAATTCCAATATATATGCTAAAAGGTACAACTTCCTTAAGTGTTGTTCATGAGTGTATCTTTCAGAGTTATTGTCTGAATCCCGATATATGCTAAAAGGTATATGCTAAAAGGTACATTTTTGAATATTTTTTAAAATAGAGATATCCATAAATATATCCATAAATCCATTGGTAAATAAATTATATGTAATTCTACTGTCTTAAAAGCTTATGTCCATAATTTTCTTAAATATCATTTCTAAGATTCCACCCTTCAGTGTAACATATATAAGCAGAATGATCCAATACAGTATTAGAGCTCTAAAGAAGCGGTCTTGTAGATTAAATTGGTGAAACTGTTGGGAGGGTTCACCACTGATTAGCCAAGACCTCCCAATTATTTTTTCATCGCAGTAAGGATAGTAGAAGCTTGATTTATTTATGAAATGAAACAATCGCGTCTCAATGTTTTCATTTGTTATACATTGGTAAATATAGTTTTTTAATCCAATATATGTTTTAAAAGCAATTGAGCCATCGTCCCTTTTAGGGTGAAGGTGTTCTTATTAGGCCAACACCAAACGGGAGCAACTCCGATAGTCGTGGTGCCTCTGAATAACTATGCCGAATCGCACAGTCCTAGTACTGGCAACGAATTTTTCAAGTGTCTGCCTTGTCTTTTAAATTGAACATTGTTATCCATTTAGTTAATTCAGACATTCACAGTAGGATCCTGGAGCCACGTACAGAAGTCACCCGGGCTGTCCTACTGACATCTAAGTCTTCTTGGGTTTATTTACAATATCAGTGGAGGTCCTGAGGTGGGCAGATTTCTTTCTTGGGAGATTATGGTGATCTCTAGGAGGGTGGCCGTCAATGGTCAAATTGTTATTTATTTAGATAACCCAGTAGGTTCCTGTAGCCACTTACAGAAGTCATTCGGGCTGACATCTTCTTGGTTTTATTTACAATGGAACAGTGGAAGTCCTGAGGTGGGTAGATTTCTTTCTTGGGAGATCTTCTAAGGACTTAGGTTGGTTATCTTTAGGAGGATAGCCATCAGGAATCTTTGGTATTGGAAGGTTGTGTAGGTGAAAAGATGGTTGTTCATGATTTGGTCTTCATCTTGACAATAAGGGAAATTTGAGTCTTCTTTTAATACTTTTACAAAGTCTGCCTAAATGTAACTATGTTCAGTTATAATTGTGGGGTTAGGTAAAAGGATGGTCTAAACCGTTGGATTTCGATTGCTACGACACAAGTTCGAATCCCGCATTAGACACTTTTTTCTGATTAAAAAAGGCTACAATGACCTTCGATTCTTGCAAAAGTCCAATCCCACCAGCAAGTACAAGTAACCAAACGGGGCTATGGTATATTTGTAAGTACAAAAGTCGAAAATATTTTTACATGTGTAGACATGTAGTGCACTTATAGTAAAAGCAGTCGCTAACTTCTACACACCATGATTATTATAACTCCGCCTTTGCCGGTCCCAAGCCCGGATGAAAAAGGAGGAGGGGGAGCAGTAACA
Organism: Cordylochernes scorpioides; assembly: GCA_030710605.1. Taxonomy (NCBI): domain Eukaryota; kingdom Metazoa; phylum Arthropoda; class Arachnida; order Pseudoscorpiones; family Chernetidae; genus Cordylochernes; species Cordylochernes scorpioides. Next base: position 56,927,658 of record CP092870.1, read on the forward strand.
AGCTCGGTAAAAAACCTGGGTTCAGCTGGCCCGGCTGATAGTACCCTGTAAGGGCTCCTAATCCAGGGATACAGGATGAGCAGCGTCTGTACTCCATGTTAGGAGCGGCTGCACATGGCGTCTGTTCCTCATGTCAGAGGCGGCCATTTTTTTTTTGGAGCTAAGTCGGCCTGCCACTGAGTAGTCCTCCCAGTCTTAATGACAAAGGCAGACGCATTTTACTTCACCCAGTGTGGAGATAAGAAAGAAGAAAGAAGAAGATGATTATTATGGCCTCTACCACGTGTACTAGGGATAATAACAAAATGTTTGAACTGTTGTTGATGTAAATCCATGTTTGATGTTTTGGAGTATTGAGAGCAGTAGTTTCAGGGTAGCAGCGAAGCAATACACATGTGTACTAACATTTTAGCCATGATTCTATATTGAACAAACAAGATGAAATTAGGCTCCGCCCCCATTACATAATCGACAGCCAATGGGCGGTCAGAATAACGCCTTGTCATGTCACCATAGGGTTAACACCCTCTTGCTTGTCTCCAGGAATTCTGGAAGACCGAATGTCGCTCAATGTAGACACTTTGAAAAAATTACAATTTACTACCTCTAAATATGACAACCATGTATATCACAATAGAAAGAATTGTCGTATATCATTGATAAGAAAAGATCAAAGGTAAAAAGTTTCTTATTTGGTCATTTCTATATTGTAGAACCACTTTGACAATTTTACCGCTTATGTTTCTTTTGAACGGAAATTCGTAATTTCATTTTAGGGAGAAATAACGACTATTTCTATCCTTAGGGATGAAGTATGAAAGGATGAATTGTGAAGAGTAATGATGAACCGAAAATAAAGTGTCCAGGGATGGGAATCGAACCCACAGTGTTCAGCTTACGGGCAGATGCCATGTCCACTAGGCTACCCTGAACATATTTTTCCGTTCGTAAATATTATATAAAGTTAATTTATAATACAATATAATGCGGCTTATAATTGTAGAACAACGTTTAAAAAAATTTACCGCAAATGTTTCTTTTGAACGAAAAATCGTAATATTGCAACAAATATTTATTAATTTTAATATTTTTATAAACAGAGTGGTCATTTTTATGTTTTTTTTTTGCTACTCTGTAAATATCCCCCGTGGATTATCTTTTGTTCACCATTTATTGATTGTCCTTGCCTGAAATAAATTGTTGTCTCCTCCTGAAGTTTTTGTCTTCCCTAATTTTCCATGTGGCAATATTGGTGGAGATGCTGGGTAAGTTAGGGAAGACAAACTGAAGCCCGCCGAGAAGTCCTTGAAGCCATGGGTGCTGTGATCTACATTTTCGGAGACTGACTCCAGGATTCCACCGCCGTGTCAAAACCAAGACTTCCCTCGAAGATGACGATGTCCCTATAGACGATACGACGACAAAGTCGCTCTTCACGCCACAAGAAAAAAAGGACGCAAAGGTACAAGGGACAAAGTTCCAAGACTTCGATGGAATCCTTCGCAGAAGCACGTCAGATCCCATCTCAGTATTTACAATAATTGCTAGCTGTGGGTCACAGCTCCCATAGGGAAGAAGCTATGTAACAAAGTATTTATTAATTTTATTAACAGAGTTGTAATTTTTATGTTTATATTTTGCTACTCTGTAAATTTCCCTTGTGGCTTATCTTTTGTTTACCATTCATAGTTTGTCCTTGCCTGAAATAAATTGTTGTTTTCTCTTGAAGTTGTTGTCTTCCCTAATTTTCCACGTGGCAATATATTTTAAGGAGAAATAACGATTATTTCTTACCTCAAGGATGAAGTATGAAAGGATGAATTGTGAAGAGTAATGATTAAATTTTTATATTGGATGAGAGATTAAAATTTCGAACTTTTTCTAAAAAACTTCTTATTTATAACTCATTTGTGACTTATACATAGATGGAGGAGTGATATAAGCCAATAGCAGCTCGACAGCCAAGACCTGGGAATCCGGCATTGAACACTTCAATAACTTCTATAACAAATAAAGATATTAAGATGCATATGTTTCTTTTCACAAATAAATCAAACTTCTACTGTCCTTACTGCGATGAAAACATATTGGGAGGACTTGGTTCATCAGTGAAACCTCCCAGCAGTTTCACCAACTTAATCTACCAGACCGCTTCTTTAGGGTTTACCACTGATGATCCAAGCCCTCTCAATATTGCCACGTGGAAAATTAGGGAAGAACAACTTCGGGATGAGGCAACAATTTATTTCAGGCAAGAACAAACTATGTAGAGATAATATTTGATGATATTTAAAAGAAGCGCATTGCCAGTAAATTTATTTGTGTAAAATTTTAACGTTAGATGGCAATTAAATTTAATTTAATAACAAACTATGAATGATGAACAAAAGATAAGCAAAGAGGAAAGTGTACATAGTAGCAAAATATAAATATAATATTCTGCTAATAATAAAAAAAAGAATACTTTGTTACAATATCTTTTCCATCGCAGTAAGGACAGTATAAGTTTGACTTATTTGTGAAAAGAATTATTTGCGTCTTAATGTCTTGATATATAGAGATGACGCGTTATTGCTTTGTGTTATTAACTTTTATCATTACAGTAAGGTCTGTAGAAATAATATTTAATGCTATTTTAAAAAGAAACACATTGCCAGTAAACACATTTTATCGATATTTGTCAATTGAATTATTCTTTATTGAGTTATTATAAAAGGGCATACCTAGTAGATCTGAAAAAGAAAAAAACAAAACAATTTTTTTCTCAAAATATTTCGAGAGATTGCTCCCTCTTTATCAATTTATTGTACAGTAAATTTGATTTACAAATTCTTGTAGATCTCTGTGTAATGAATTAATAAAGAGGGTGCAATCTCTCAAAATATTTTGAGAAAAAAGAACATTTTAAAACGTACTGAACATTTTATATTGAAAATAGTAACAATTAATCACCAAAACGTTGATGAGTAAAAACGTACTGAACATTTTACATTGAAAAATAGTAACAGTCAATCACCAAAACGTTGATGAGTAAAAACGTACTGAACATTTTACATTGAAAATAGTGACAGTCAATCACCAAAACGTTGATGAGTAAAAACGTAATGAACGTTTTACATTGAAAATAGTAACAGTCAATCACCAAAACGTTGATGAGTAAAAACGTACTGAACATTTTACATTGAAAATAGTACCAGTCAATCACCAAAACGTTGATGAGTAAAAACGTACTGAACATTTTACATTGAAAAATAGTAACAGTCAATCACCAAAACGTTGATGAGTAAAAACGTACTGAACATTTTACATTGAAAATAGTGACAGTCAATCACCAAAACGTTGATGAGTAAAAACGTAACGAACGTTTTACATTGAAAATAGTAACACTCAATCACCAAAACGTTGATGAGTAAAAACGTACTGAACATTTTACATTGAAAACGGCGTTGAAGATTAAAAACGTACTTTACGTTTAACATAGAAAATGATGACAATGGGTCAGTAAAAACGTATTTTAGATTTTACATTGAAAATAGTTTCAGTGGGTCACCAAAACGTTAAACGTAAAACGTACTACATAAAGTTGACAAGTATTCTAACCACCAATACTATACATTCGTATTTCACATTTATAAAGTACTCATTACAATATATACGTCTTTTTATTTAAACTTAATTGATGGATCGCCTTTTGACTCAAACAAAAATTCTTTATTGAGTTCTCTGATTCGTGATTAGTTGGTATTCCATGCTCTTCCATTACTGTCGTCTGCAATTATTTTCAGGTTTGTTTGACTTCCTGAACATTATCAAAAGTATACTTGGTGATACCAATATAGCCGTTTCCTATTGCCATATATATAGCAATAAGTGAAATAATTCGAAAATGCCTTAATAATGATGATAATATTAAAGCCAGAAGAGGTTTTGTATTTTTAATCTTTGCCAAATTCCAATAGTGATGGTTAATACTAGGCCTTGTGCTAGGGATAGTTTTTAAGCTTAGATCTGTGATTTCCTATTTGATAACTTTCATTAATTTTTCAAAAGGTAAAATGAGCTGTTGATTTCAATGAGAAACTGCTTCCTTTTTAAAAAGTAAAATGAACAGCTGGTTTTAATGATTCACTGTCATTTTCAATGGTAAAATGAAAAATCACCTTTTTAAAGGTAAAAATAACAGTTGGCTTCATTGAGGTACTGTGACCTTTTTCAAAGGTAAAATTAACAGTTGGTTTTGATAAGCCACCGTCACCAAAACGTTGATCAGAATAAACGTACTTTCATATGAAACAATTTAAATCTCCTTTGGATATCTGATATCAGAATATAAACGTTTATGGAGATAAGAATCTTTATTTTTGATCATCTCAAGCTTTCGGGCTTGTCTGCCCTTCCACAGGAGAACAATACATTAAGAATATAAACGCCGCCTGATATCTGATTCTGATATCAGATAAACGTACTTTACATTTTATATTGAAAATGGTAACAATGAGCCACCAAAACGTTGATCAGTATAAACGTACTTTACATTTTACATAGAAAATGGTAACAACGAGTCACCAAAACGTTGATCAGTAAAAACGTACTGAACATTTTATATTGAAAATGGTAACAATGAGTCATTAAAACGTTGATCAGTAAAAACTTACTTTACGTTTCACATTGAAAATGTAAACAATAGTCAACAAAACGTTGATCAGTATAAACGTACTTTACATTTTACATAGAAAATGGTAACAATGAGTCACCAAAACGTTGATCAGTAAAAACGTACTGAACATTTTATATTGAAAATGGTAACAATGAGTCATTAAAACGTTGATCAGTAAAAACTTACTTTACGTTTCACATTGAAAATGTCAACAATAGTCAACAAAACGTTGATCAGTATAAACGTACTTTACATTTTACATAGAAAATGGTAACAACGAGTCACCAAAACGTTGATCAGTAAAAACGTACTGAACATTTTATATTGAAAATGGTAACAATGAGTCATTAAAACGTTGATCAGTAAAAACTTACTTTACGTTTCACATTGAAAATGTCAACAATAGTCAACAAAACGTTGATCAGTATAAACGTACTTTACATTTTACATAGAAAATGGTAACAATGAGTCACCAAAACGTTGATCAGTTAAAAAAGTACTGAGCGTTTTCCATTGAAAATGGATACAGTGAGTAAACCAAAAACGTACTGTACGTTTTACATTAAAAATGGTTTCAGTGGGTCACCAAAACGTTAATCAGTAAAAACGTACTACATAAAGTTGACAAGTATTCTAACTATCAATACTATACTTCGTATTACATTTATAAAGTACTCATCACACCATTTTACATATTCCAAGGAATTTTCAACAAAATGGAATTTGACCTACGTCACCCTTTTATTTCCTCTTGTTTTTATCTAAGAGCAGGATCTCAAATAGAGAACGACGCCCTTTCTCTAAAGTATTTCTCCATCATTCTGTAAGTTGACGTAACTCTGTTGAAAGTTCCATGTTGAAATTTTCTTATCTGACTTCAGAATGTGACAAATTAGAGTTGATAAAGGGAGAATTCTCAATATTTTGCGATGACATTTCAATCTAAAGATTCCTAAAGAAACAAAGATTAGGAATTACAAAGAGAAATATTATGTGAACAATTTTTACCTAGGCATTATTTGAAAAAGAAATAATATATATAAAATAAAGGTTAAAAGTTTCTTTTAAATTTGATTTTGCAATCTTTCGAGCAAATTTTCTGCTCTTCAATGGGCAAATATTTCTATGTACAATATCAAGATGAACTTTATGTTGTACTGTTGTGTATTTAGGGTTACCGAATATTTGTAAACAAATTATTTTACTTTTAGTAAATTAAATTTAATTGCCATCTATCGTTAAAATTTTACACATATAAATTTACTGGCAATGCGTTTCTTTTAAATATCATCAATAATTATCTCTACAGACCTTACTGCAATGATATGAGTTATTGAATGAGAGGGCTTGACTCATCAGTAGTGAACCCTCTCAGCGGTTTCGCCAAATTAATCTCTAGACCGCTCTACTATTGTATTGGACTGGTTTTGTTATATACCCTGTATTTTCTATGGAAGGCAGCTTAGGGGTGTTTAGTGAACTATGGACATAAGCTTATATATGAAATTGTATGTATGTACCTCTACAGACCTATAGGCTTATGTCCATAGTTCACTAAACACCCTAAGCTGCCTTCCATAGAAAATACAGGGTATATAAGAAAACCAGTCCAATACAATAGTAGAGCGGTCTAGAGATTAATTTGGCGAAACCGCTGAGAGGGTTCACTACTGATGAGCCAAGCCCTCTCATTCAATAACTCATATCATTGCAGTAAGGTCTGTAGAGATAATTATTGATGATATTTAAAAGAAATGCATTGCCAGTAAATTTATATGTGTAAAATATTTTACTTTTAATAATCCTTTTCTATATGTATCTATTTGAACAATAGGATTATACAATATATTTATTATATAGTAATTTAGATTAGATATTAAGTCTAACTAAAGACGCGGATGGTCGTTATTTACTAAGCCAGAAAACGGAGATGCAGAAAGATGATGATAAAAAAAATAATATTATATTGACCGGTCATTATTTATATTATATCAAATTGACCAGTCAATATGAAATATCTATCATATACATAGAATTATTTTCCCGTTGAAGAACAGAATATTTGTTAGAAAGCTTGCAAAATCAAAATTAAAAGAAACTTTTTATCTGAATTTTATTTATTCTTCCTTTTTAAAAGAGAAATTTCTTAAAATTGAAGATACTTCGGCCAGTAAATCTTTTTAATATCTTGACGTTTTGACAAAATTCTTTGGTCTTCATCTATAGAAAGAATAATTTTAACGCCTTTCCAATTGTTTTAATTTTTATTTGCTTATGAAGAGGAAAATGACTTTTGTCAAAACGTCGAGATAATAAAAATATTTACTGGTCGAAGTATCTTTAATTTTAATAATTATGAAAGCTTGAATTATGAGGTATCTTTCAGAGTTATTGTCTCAATCCCGATATACTTGCTAGAAGGTACAACTTCCTTAAGTTTAGTCCATGAGTGTATCTTTCAGAGTTATTGTCTCAATCCCGATATACATGCTAAAAGGTACAACTTCCTTAAGTTTAGTCCATGAGTGTATCTTTCAGAGTTATTGTCTCAATCCCGATATACATGCTAAAAGGTACAACTTCCTTAAGTTTAGTCCATGAGTGTATCTTTCAGAATTATTGTCGGAATCCCGATATACATGCTAAAAAGTACAACTTCCTAAGGTTTTGTCCATGAGGGTATCTCTCAGAGTTATTGCCTGAATCCCAATATACATGCTAAAAGGTACAACTTCCTTAAGTTTGTCTATGAGTGTATCTTTCATAGTTATTGTCTGAATCCCAATATACATGCTAAAAGGTACAAATTCCTTTAGTTTTGTCCATACATTAGGATAAACAAAATGTAAATTAAATACAAATTTAAACTACGCCTATATCAGACTATCTCTGTGAGTTCTTATCATTCGGACATCGGGAAGTTAGATAAAACTTATCATTTTAAACATAAATAACCCGAGTTGATGATAGGTTAATGGTTTTCGAAGAGGGTCGGTGGAAGGATGGTCTAAACCGTTGGTTGTCGACCGCTACGACCCGGGTTCGATTCCCGCATTGGACACTTTTTCTGATAAAAAAAGCTCCAATGACCCCTGATTCTTGCAAAAGGCCAATCCCACCAGCGAATGCAAGTAACTAAACGGGGCTCTGGCATATTTGTAAGTGCAAAGTCGAACTGCTCATAGGTATATAGCATATTAGGGATGAGCAAAAAAAAAAAAAGGATTTTCGTAGAAACCTTTAAATTTGGAATTTATCTCTTACTGCCGGTGATGACTAAAAGACAAATCTATAAAGGTAACTATAAGATTTCGTAAACAAACTAAATAAACGTGAAAAAAGAGTACAAATGTGATATTGTTTTAGCATATAAGGTAAATAAACTAAGATAGAAAAAAGGGCAACGCGAACGTGTTTAGTTTTTCTTGATTAATCAAGAAAGGGTATTTGGTCAATTCTGGAATAAATAAAAATCAACAAATAGTTGATATTTATTCCGATAGATGGCCTCCCCAAGACCTCCTAACTGCCTCAAAGTGGCGGTAACCCTGGACGGGAGAGTTGAAGTATGTCTGGAGTTCTGAACTCTTGGTACCTAAGACATGAAGGCTGTCCCACTATGTCCAGCTATCATCCCTACCTACATCAGATGTCCCATCAACAGACATTTTCTTCTTCTTCTTTCTTATCACCACTCAATCATATTAAGGTATCAAGCTTGTAAAGCTTGAGACTTTTGATGGTGTCTGCCGGGGAAGAGTAGAGCTCATCAATGGATGAGTCAATACAGTCAATATATGTATAATAATATGTTTTGGGGTTGCAGTTTGACACTTAGTACATAGTGGTAAAACCCTGTAACCATTCTGGAAAGTCATTGTCCGTAGATGACCAGACTTAAGTCTGGATATCAAAGACTGTTGTTCTCTTGGGAGTACAGAACCGGTGCTTGTCCCTCCTGCTCAGACAGAAATCTAAATACTTCAACTCCGATAGATAGCGCAAGCTATCAGCAACTTTCAGTTTAACGATAAAAAAGATGCCTTTTTTTTATCTAAACCAAATAAAATCAAGAAAAATGCATCTCCTTATCGTGCAACTGAAGTTGCTGATGGATTACGTCATCTAACGGAATAAATATCAACTATTCTCGTTGGTTTTTAATTATTATAGAATTGGCTAAATACCCATTCTTGATTAATCAAGAAAAGTTAACCACATATTCGTTTCTGTTGCACGAAAAGGAGATTGCTTTTTCTTTATTTATTCACCTTATCCCTGTACAATTTCATATTTGTACTATTTTTTTAATTAATAAAATTGTTTGTATAATCCAGTTGCCATATACACCTTTTAAAATTTGTTTTATATTTTGTTGTTTCTATACATTTATCTGTAAAAAAGGTTGAAGTTTATGATTATTATTTCTATTCAATTTTAATATAATCATTGTAATTCCACGATGGTCGCAAACGAAATCTGCCACATACCATTATTTTTATTTACCTTTTATTTACGTTGATTATGGAAACCCGCTCGGTGTACGACACAAAGAAGGAAGGAATCAAGGTGGGTGACTCTACAAAGTTGTAACACCATGTAACAATTACAAGTATAGGTCCAGAGAGAAAGGAAAAAACTTAGCCTTGGATACGTTGTTGATTATACTGATTTCTTAGAGTCATACAGGGAAAGAACGTTTATTTAATACACCTACAATCGTGTCTTAAGTGGAGAGCAAGAAAATATGGTTTTAAGGGCTACTAACCAAAGTGTATGATAAACTTAAGTAGAAATTGAGTTTTTTTTATTCTATAAGGTATAGTTTCATAAGGTAAGTAAATCCACTTAGCCTTGGATACGTTATTGATTATAATAAATTAGAAGAGTAACAGGGGAAGAACGGTTATTTTAAGAAGCTACAATCACGTCCTAAGTAGAAATTCAATTATTTATTTATCAAGTATATGGAACGCTTCACGATTTTGCAAGTCATCTTTGCTCAGGGGCCATGCTAATCTTCTCTGTATCCTTCCTATTGTAGTAGTTGTACCGTCTAACTGGTATCACAGGGGCCATGCTAATCTTCTTTGTATCCTTCCTATTGTAGTTGTACCGCCGAACAGGTATCACAGGGGCCATGCTAATCTTCTCTGTATCCGTCCTATTGTAGTAGTTGTACCACCGAACTGGTATCACAGGGGCCATGCTAATCTTCTCTGTATCCTTCCTATTGTAGTAGTTGTACCGCCGAACTGGTATCACAGGTGCCATGCTAATCTTCTCTGTATTCTTCCTATTGTAGTAGTTGTACCGCCGAAATGGTATCACAGGGGCCATGCTAATCTTCTCTGTATCCTTCCTATTGTAGTAGTTGTACCGCTGAACTGGTATCACAGGGGCCATGCTAATCTTCTCTGTATCCTTCCTATTGTAGTAGTTGTACCGCCGAACTGGTATCACAGGGGCCATGCTAATCTTCTCTGTATCCTTCATTTGTAGTAGCTGCACCGCCGAACTGGTATTACAGGGACCATGCTAATCTTCTCTGTATCCTTCCTATTGTAGTAGTTGTACAGCCGTACTGGTATCACAGGGGCCATGCTAATCTTCTCTGTATCCTTCCAATTGTAGTAGTTGTACCGCCGAACTGGTATCACAGGGGCCATGCTAATCTTATCTGTATCCTTCCTATTGTAGTAGTTGTACCGCCGAATTAGCGTGTATAGAAGAACTGGTAGCGTTCCATCCTTGCGCAGGTACCATGCTAATCTTCTTGTATCGTTCCAATTTTGGTATATTTACCGCTGAACAAGCGTGTATGTTCTTTTAGATATATGGAACTCTTTGTGATTTTGCGTGCCATCTTTGCTCAGGGGCCATGCTAATCTTCTCTGTATCCTTCCAATTTCAGTATTTGTACCGCTTAACAAGCGTATACAGAAGGAAATGAAAATGTGCCAACCTTGCGCAGGTACCATTCTAATTTTCTCTGTATCGTTCCTATTGTAGTAGTTATACCGTCGAAATAGTATAACAGGGACCATGCTAATCTTCCGTGTATCCTTCCAATTTTGGTATATTTACCGCCAAACAAGCGTGTACTTTCAATCAGGTATAAGTCCAGAAGGGAAGACAGCTGAGAACTCCCAAACGGCCGACTTCCCAGGACCAATCATCCCGCAGTGATAAGAGCCCCCATAGTTTACTCCACTTTGCCAGCTTAAGTAACTACCGTTGGTGGTCCTGTGATAGTCGATTGACAGATTGGGGTAAACATACGGCCGTCCCTTAGGTACATCCTTATCTTTTATTATCTTGGATGACTTAAAAATTGCTTTTATGACTTGGAATAACTGTGGCTTGATAAGATTTACGATAAGAAGTACTTGAACTGATAGGGATGTGATGAGAAGATTATTGCTTTGAATTTAGATAGCTTCTTGTGATAGATTGATAGCCAGGTTTTAGTAGGTTGGATCTTTTGGGAACTTCTCTTCTGTCTTTGCTTGCTTCCTAGTTTTTTATTTTTTATTTTCATATAAAAACTAGCAAATCGCAGTAGAGAGTTTGATTTGTTTTAAATTTTGAAAAAGCAAAATTACTTGAATGTAGAAATACTATATTAATGGGATTTGACTTTGGTAGAATTCAGTGGCTCTTGAATGCTATACAATCGATTTCCATCAATATAGTACTTTTAAATTCAGGTAGGCTTGCTTTTTAAAACTTACTACTTATATGGTTAGGTTTTTTATGGCTGCTGTGCTGCCTGGAGTATAGGAGCTCTATCTATGCTTCCTTCCTGTGGTGAATCTGTATAAGACTGGTGCTCTAAATAAAGCTGTGTGTGTGTGATTTAAAGTGTAAAGCGCTCGTCTGCTTTGTTATTGAGATTTGTTACCATTTTGGTAATTTTAGAATTAGAAAGGCCTAGTAGAGGTCGAATCTAATGTTGACTACTGTCTTAATATTTTGCTGAGAAATCTTTTACACAGAATCTATCTTATCAACAAGATAAATTACATGTTCAATGATAGCAAAATTTAAAATATTCGTTAATTTCTGGAAAGATAGAGTTAAATATTTATATTTTCTTCATGAAATATTTGGAAGAATTACAAAATAGATTTTGTAAATTGGTTTATATAAATTCTACAAGGCCGTAGTGTCAATGTTCGGAGGAGATTAATAGAATCGCCGAATGTCGTGGTCCATTTGGATGAGGAAAGTGAAGACTAGAACGTGGCTGATTCCACACTCGTCTTTTCTGTGATTCGCTAACCTTGACATGGTGTGGCCACTGGACATGTGTCGGACCTGGAGGCTGTTGTTGGGTTCTGTGCTGCTTGGACTATAGGAGTTCCATCTATGCTTCCTTCCTGTGGTGAATCTGTATAGGACTGGTGGACTTAATAAAGCTGTATGTGTGTATTCTGTTATAACGTCGGACCTAGAGGTTGTTGTTGGGTTCTGTGCTGCCTGGAGTATAGGAGTTCCATCTATGCTTAATTTCTGTGGTGAATCTGTATAAGACTGTCGGTCTTAATAAAGCTGTTTGTGTGTATTCTGTTATAACGTCGGACCTAGAGGCTGTTGTTGGGTTCTGTGCTGCTTAGACTATAGGAGTTCCATCTATGCTTCCTTCCTGTGGTGAATCTGTATAGGACTGGTGGTCTTAATAAAGCTGTATGTGTGTATTCTGTTATAACGTCGGACCTGGAGGCTGTTGTTGGGTTCTGTGCTGCCTGGAGTATAGGAGTTCCATCTATGCTTAATTTCTGTGGTGAATCTGTATAAGACTGTCGGTCTTAATAAAGCTGTTTGTGTGTGTATTCTGTTATAACGTCGGACCTAGAGGCTGTTGTTGGGTTCTGTGCTGTCTGGAGTATAGGAGTTCCATCTATGCTTCCTTCCTGTGGTGAATCTGTATAGGACTGGTGGTCTTAATAAAGCTGTATGTGTGTATTCTGTTATAACGTCGGACCTGGAGGCTGTTGTTGGGTTCTGTGCTGCCTGGAGTATAGGAGTTCCATCTATGCTTAATTTCTGTGGTGAATCTGTATAAGACTGGTGGTCTTAATAAAGCTGTTTGTGTGTATTCTGTTATAACGTCGGACCTAGAGGCTGTTGTTGGGTTCTGTGCTGTCTGGAGTATAGGAGTTCCATCTATGCTACTTCCTGTGGTGAATCTGTATAAGACTGGCGGTCTTAATAAAGCTGTTTGTGTGTGTATTCTGTTATAACGTCGGACCTAGAGGCTGTTTTGGGTTCTGTGCTGTCTGGAGTATAGGAGTTCCATCTATGCTACTTCCTGTGGTGAATCTGTATAAGACTGGTGGTCTTAATAAAGCTGTGTGTGTATTCTGTTATAACGTCGGACCTAGAGGCTGTTGTTGGGTTCTGTGCTGTCTGGAGTATAGGAGTTCCATCTATGCTACTTCCTGTGGTGAATCTGTATAAGACTGTCGGTCTTAATAAAGCTGTTTGTGTGTGTATTCTGTTATAACGTCGGACCTAGAGGCTGTTGTTGGGTTCTGTGCTGTCTGGAGTATAGGAGTTCCATCTATGCTATTTCCTGTGGTGAATCTGTATAAGACTGGTGGTCTTAATAAAGCTGTGTGTGTGTATTCTGTTATAACGTCGGACCTAGAGGCTGTTGTTGGGTTCTGTGCTGTCTGGAGTATAGGAGTTCCATCTATGCTACTTCCTGTGGTGAATCTGTATAAGACGGGTGGTCTTAGTAAAGCTGTATGTGTGTATTCTGTTATAACGTCGGACCTAGAGGCTGTTGTTGGGTTCTGTGCTGTCTGGAGTATAGGAGTTCCATCTATGCTACTTCCTGTGGTGAATCTGTTTAAGACTGGTGGTCTTAATAAAGCTGTGTGTGTGTATTCTGTTATAACGTCGGACCTAGAGGCTGTTGTTGGGTTCTGTGCTGTCTGGAGTATAGGAGTTCCATCTATGCTACTTCCTGTGGTGAATCTGTATAAGACGGGTGGTCTTAGTAAAGCTGTATGTGTGTATTCTGTTATAACGTCGGACCTAGAGGCTGTTGTTGGGTTCTGTGCTGTCTGGAGTATAGGAGTTCCATCTATGCTACTTCCTGTGGTGAATCTGTTTAAGACTGGTGGTCTTAATAAAGCTGTGTGTGTGTATTCTGTTATAACGTCGGACCTAGAGGCTGTTGTTGGGTTCTGTGCTGTCTGGAGTATAGGAGTTCCATCTATGCTACTTCCTATGGTGAATCTGTTTAAGACTGGTGGTCTTAATAAAGCTGTGTGTGTGTATTCTGTTATAACGTCGGACCTAGAGGCTGTTGTTGGGTTCTGTGCTGCCTGGAGTATAGGAGCTCCATCTATGCTACTTCCTGTGGTGAATCTGTATAAGACGGGTGGTCTTAGTAAAGCTGTATGTGTGTATTCTGTTATAACGTCGGACCTAGAGGCTGTTGTTGGGTTCTGTGCTGTCTGGAGTATAGGAGTTCCATCTATGCTACTTCCTGTGGTGAATCTGTTTAAGACTGGTGGTCTTAATAAAGCTGTGTGTGTGTATTCTGTTATAACGTCGGACCTAGAGGCTGTTGTTGGGTTCTGTGCTGTCTGGAGTATAGGAGTTCCATCTATGCTTACTTTCTGTGGTGAATCTGTATAAGACTGGAGTCTTAATAAAGCGGTTTGTGTGTGTATTCTGTTATAAGGTCGGACCTAGACGCTGTTGATGGGTTCTGTGCTGCCTGGAGTATAGGAGCTCCATCTATGCTACTTACTGTGGTGAATCTGTTTAAGACTGGTGGTCTTAATAAAGCTGTTTGTGTGTGTATTCTGTTATAACGTCGGACCTAGAGGCTGTTTTGGGTTCTGTGCTGTCTGGAGTATAGGAGCTCCATCTATGCTACTTACTGTGGTGAATCTGTATAAGACTGGAGTCTTAATAAAGCGGTTTGTGTGTGTATTCTGATATAACGTCGGACCTGGAGGCTGTTGTTGGGTTCTGTGCTGCCTGGAGTATAGGAGCTCCATCTATGCTACTTACTGTGGTGAATCTGTTTAAGACTGGTGGTTTTAATAAAGCTGTTTGTGTGTGTATTCTGATATAACGTCGGACCTGGAGGCTGTTGTTGGGTTCTGTACTGCCTGGAGTATAGGAGCTCCATCTATGCTACTTACTGTGATGAATCTGTATAAGACTGGAGTCTTAATAAAGCGGTTTGTGTGTGTATTCTGATATAACGTCGGACCTGGAGGCTGTTGTTGGGTTCTGTGCTGCCTGGAGTATAGGAGCTCCATCTATGCTACTTACTGTGGTGAATCTGTTTAAGACTGGTGGTTTTAATAAAGCTGTTTGTGTGTGTATTCTGATATAACGTCGGACCTGGAGGCTGTTGTTGGGTTCTGTACTGCCTGGAGTATAGGAGCTCCATCTATGCTACTTACTGTGGTGAATCTGTTTAAGACTGGTGGTCTTAATAAAGCTGTTTGTGTGTGTATTCTGTTATAACGTCGGCCCTGGAGGCTGTTGTTGGGTTCTGTACTGCCTGGAGTATAGGAGCTCCATCTATGCTACTTACTGTGGTGAATCTGTTTAAGACTGGTGGTCTTAATAAAGCTGTTTGTGTGTGTATTCTGTTATAACGTCGGACCTGGAGGCTGTTGTTGGGTTCTGTGGTGCCTGGAGTATAGGAGCTCCATCTATGCTACTTACTGTGGTGAATCTGTTTAAGACTGGTGGTTTTAATAAAGCTGTTTGTGTGTGTATTCTGTTATAGCGTCGGACCTGGAGGTTGTTGTTGGGTTCTGTGCTGTCTGGAGTATAGGAGCTCCATCTATGCTTCCTTTCTGTGGTGAATCTGTTGAAGACTGGTGGTCTTAATAAAGCTGTGCGTGTATTCTGTTATAACGTCGGACCTGGAGGCTGTTGATGGGTTCTGTGCTGTCTGGAGTATAGGAGTTCCATCTATGCTACTTCCTGTGGTGAATCTGTATAAGACTGGAGTCTTAATAAAGCGGTTTGTGTGTGTATTCTGTTATAACGTCGGACCTAGAGGCTGTTGATGGGTTCTGTGCTGCCTGGAGTATAGGAGCTCCATCTATGCTACTTACTGTGGTGAATCTGTTTAAGACTGGTGGTCTTAATAAAGCTGTTTGTGTGTATTCTGTTATAACGTCGGACCTAGAGGCTGTTGTTGGGTTCTGTGCTGCCTGGAGTATAGGAGCTCCATCTATGCTACTTACTGTGGTGAATCTGTTTAAGACTGGTGGTCTTAATAAAGCTGTGTGTGTGATTTAAAGTGTAAAGCGCTCGTCTGCTTTGTTATTGAGATTTGTTACCATTTTGGTAATTTTAGAATTAGAAAGGCCTAGTAGAGGTCGAATCTAATGTTGACTACTGTCTTAATATTTTGCTGAGAAATCTTTTACACAGAATCTATCTTATCAACAAGATAAATTACATGTTCAATGATAGCAAAATTTAATATATTCGTTAATTTCTGGAAAGATAGAGTTAAATATTTATATTTTATTCATGAAATATTTGGAAGAATTACAAAATAGATTTTGTAAATTGGTTTATATAAATTCTACAAGGCCGTAGTGTCAATGTTCGGAGGAGATTAATAGAATCGCCGAATGTCGTGGTCCATTTGGATGAGGAAAGTGAAGACTAGAACGTGGCTGATTCCACACTCGTCTTTTCTGTGATTCGCTAACCTTGACATGGTGTGGCCACTGGACATGTGTCGGACCTGGAGGCTGTTGTTGGGTTCTGTGCTGCTTGGACTATAGGAGTTCCATCTATGCTTCCTTCCTGTGGTGAATCTGTATAGGACTGGTGGTCTTAATAAAGCTGTATGTGTGTATTCTGTTATAACGTCGGACCTGGAGGCTGTTGTTGGGTTCTGTGCTGCCTGGAGTATAGGAGTTCCATCTATGCTTAATTTCTGTGGTGAATCTGTATAAGACTGGTGGTCTTAATAAAGCTGTTTGTGTGTATTCTGTTATAACGTCGGACCTAGAGGCTGTTGTTGGGTTCTGTGCTGTCTGGAGTATAGGAGTTCCATCTATGCTACTTCCTGTGGTGAATCTGTATAAGACTGGCGGTCTTAATAAAGCTGTTTGTGTGTGTATTCTGTTATAACGTCGGACCTAGAGGCTGTTTTGGGTTCTGTGCTGTCTGGAGTATAGGAGTTCCATCTATGCTACTTCCTGTGGTGAATCTGTATAAGACTGGTGGTCTTAATAAAGCTGTGTGTGTGTATTCTGTTATAACGTCGGACCTAGAGGCTGTTGTTGGGTTCTGTGCTGTCTGGAGTATAGGAGTTCCATCTATGCTACTTCCTGTGGTGAATCTGTATAAGACTGGCGGTCTTAATAAAGCTGTTTGTGTGTGTATTCTGTTATAACGTCGGACCTAGAGGCTGTTGTTGGGTTCTGTGCTGTCTGGAGTATAGGAGTTCCATCTATGCTATTTCCTGTGGTGAATCTGTATAAGACTGGTGGTCTTAATAAAGCTGTGTGTGTGTATTCTGTTATAACGTCGGACCTAGAGGCTGTTGTTGGGTTCTGTGCTGCCTGGAGTATAGGAGTTCCATCTATGCTTAATTTCTGTGGTGAATCTGTATAAGACTAGCGGTCTTAATAAAGCTGTTTGTGTGTGTATTCTGTTATAACGTCGGACCTAGAGGCTGTTGTTGGGTTCTGTGCTGTCTGGAGTATAGGAGTTCCATCTATGCTTACTTTCTGTGGTGAATCTGTATAAGACTGGAGTCTTAATAAAGCGGTTTGTGTGTGTATTCTGATATAACGTCGGACCTGGAGGCTGTTGTTGGGTTCTGTGCTGTCTGGAGTATAGGAGTTCCATCTATGCTACTTCCTGTGGTGAATCTGTATAAGACTGGTGGTTTTAATAAAGCTGTTTGTGTGTGTATTCTGTTATAACGTCGGACCTAGAGGCTGTTTTGGGTTCTGTGCTGTCTGGAGTATAGGAGTTCCATCTATGCTACTTCCTGTGGTGAATCTGTATAAGACTGGTGGTCTTAATAAAGCTGTGTGTGTATTCTGTTATAACGTCGGACCTAGAGGCTGTTGTTGGGTTCTGTGCTGTCTGGAGTATAGGAGTTCCATCTATGCTTACTTTCTGTGGTGAATCTGTATAAGACTGGAGTCTTAATAAAGCGGTTTGTGTGTGTATTCTGTTATAAGGTCGGACCTAGACGCTGTTGATGGGTTCTGTGCTGCCTGGAGTATAGGAGCTCCATCTATGCTACTTACTGTGGTGAATCTGTTTAAGACTGGTGGTCTTAATAAAGCTGTTTGTGTGTGTATTCTGATATAACGTCGGACCTGGAGGCTGTTGTTGGGTTCTGTGCTGCCTGGAGTATAGGAGCTCCATCTATGCTACTTACTGTGGTGAATCTGTTTAAGACTGGTGGTTTTAATAAAGCTGTTTGTGTGTGTATTCTGATATAACGTCGGACCTGGAGGCTGTTGTTGGGTTCTGTACTGCCTGGAGTATAGGAGCTCCATCTATGCTACTTACTGTGGTGAATCTGTTTAAGACTGGTGGTCTTAATAAAGCTGTTTGTGTGTGTATTCTGTTATAACGTCGGCCCTGGAGGCTGTTGTTGGGTTCTGTACTGCCTGGAGTATAGGAGCTCCATCTATGCTACTTACTGTGGTGAATCTGTTTAAGACTGGTGGTCTTAATAAAGCTGTTTGTGTGTGTATTCTGTTATAACGTCGGACCTGGAGGCTGTTGTTGGGTTCTGTGGTGCCTGGAGTATAGGAGCTCCATCTATGCTACTTACTGTGGTGAATCTGTTTAAGACTGGTGGTCTTAATAAAGCTGTTTGTGTGTGTATTCTGTTATAGCGTCGGACCTGGAGGTTGTTGTTGGGTTCTGTGCTGCCTGGAGTATAGGAGCTCCATCTATGCTTCCTTCCTGTGGTGAATCTGTTGAAGACTGGTGGTCTTAATAAAGCTGTGCGTGTATTCTGTTATAACGTCGGACCTGGAGGCTGTTGTTGGGTTCTGTGCTGCCTGGAGTATAGGAGCTCCATCTATGCTTCCTTCCTGTGGTGAATCTGTATAAGACTGGTGGTCTTAATAAAGCTGTGTGTGTGTGATTCTTACTCTTCTTCTGATTGAAAGATATTGGAAAAGCCTGGCCTATTAGTGGTGAATCCTTCCAGTTCTTTCGCCAATTTAATCTACCAGACCACCTTTTATAACTCTACTAT
Organism: Cordylochernes scorpioides; assembly: GCA_030710605.1. NCBI lineage: Eukaryota > Metazoa > Arthropoda > Arachnida > Pseudoscorpiones > Chernetidae > Cordylochernes > Cordylochernes scorpioides. The sequence goes on from CP092870.1 coordinate 56,946,554, forward strand.
TAAACTGGCGATACCGCTGGGAGGGTTCACCACTGATGAGCCAGGCCCTCCCGTTAATTTTTCCATTGCAGTAAGGGAAGTAGAAATTGTTTATTTTTTAAAAGAATCATATGCGTGTCTATAATAGTTTCGAATTCTCGTAACTCTACAACTATATTGGAAGATTCTAATTATATATATGTCATTTTAGGGTTGAATGTTAATTCTGGTATTGGATCAAACTGTGACAAGGAAATTACTGAAGAACTCTCCCATTACCTGCTTAATTGTACAGCCCTTGATGAAGAAAGGAAGGCCCTATATCAACAAATTAAATATACCAACACTTCACCCTACGTATTGCTTTCAAAAATATCAACAAACAAATCTAAGGCAATATCTTACTATACATTTTTTATATCATCATTATGTAAGGACCAGTCAACAAGTGAATGACTTTGAGATGAAGAGTAAAGCCAGTTCAATTTCTATGTAAATAACACAATTATTAACTCACCCAATTGGGAGAATCTGTATGCGGCAAGTCCCTAATAAAGGCTTTTGTGTGTGTGTGTTTGTATTGAATCAAACTATGTAGACATAAGCTTTGAGGACAATAGAATCACATGTCTTATGTTTAGTTAGAGGATTAATATAAATTATACAATTTACTCTTTTTTTCTTTTATTTATTAATCAAACAGGTACGATATTGAAATACAAGGGGGGATCAATAAATAAGGTGAATTATGTTATTTCTTAAAAATTGAAAAAGAAAAAATAATATAAACCACAGAATATTAAAAGATAACATCGAGAGACTATTTAAGGTGTTCTGTTCTTTTTTCCCAAGCGCGGCGCGAGACTTATAAATAAACTAAAATGGAAGCGCCCTTGAAGGATTGCACCACGCTTGAACAACGTACAGTTATTCGTTTCTTGAATGCAGAAGGTATTCAAACATCTCAAATATGCCAAAGAATGAAAAATATCTATGGTGAGTCTTGTTTGTCTCAAAAACATTTATAAATGGGTTAACGAGTTCAAAAATGGACGAATTACATGTACCGATATTGAGCGACCTGGACGACCAAGTGTTACAGCGATGCGAAGCACGATAAATGCGGTTGAAAACTTAATTTTGGAGGATAGAAAAATATCCATTTTTACCATAGGCAACGTATGAACAGCGACCTTTATTGTGACATTCTTGTAAATATGCTAAAGCCCGGTATAAGAAACAAAAGAAGAGGGAAGCTTAGTAAAGGTGTTCTCTTCCTTGATGATAATGCAAGGCCGCATACATCATGTAAAACTATATCTACAATCATTAAATTAGGTTTTGAAGTTTTAGAACATCCTGCATATAGTCCAGACCTAGCCCCCTCTGACTATTTCCTTTTTGGAATACTAAAGAAGGAGTTAAAGGGAAAGCGATATGACTCGGATGAAGATGTCCAGAAAGTGGTGCAAGATTTCTTTCACACGCTTCCTAAGAGTGCCTATAAAGAGGGTATTTACAAGTTGCCAGAACGATGGAGACGATGTATAGAAAGCCAAGGTGATTATTTTGAATAAATCAAGTCCTAAATTTTAATATCGTTCTTATTTTTTTAATAAATTATAATTCACCTTATTTATTGATCCCACCTTGTATTTGCGTCTATTGCAGAGTAAACAAAACAAAAAATTAGAACTTAGAATTAAATATTTACAAATTTACATGTTAAGGTTCCCTTGTCCTTAACGGATTATAAGCCGTATGGCGTTTACCTTTAGAGGAATGTATCGGTTTTCTAGCCACCAAGGTCTTCAGCAATCACCACCCCTTCAACTACCCAGGCGACACCCCAATGGTGCCGATAATGACTCAACCGAATAAAATAAATCACCACTAATAATACTCACACACTTTTTTTTATATATTCCGTCTCAATTTACAGGTGTTACATTCGAGCACAGCTCGCGAGTCACCTTGTCCTGGCTATTTACACATGGCGAGTTGGTGGAGTAGAGGTGGTCCCCCCGGACCTTGCAGGAGGGCAGCTGTTGGGCGATTATCTCTTAACTAAGTGTCAGGGCCGGGTCGTCGGAATCGGGGATTGATATCTCCTTTATTTTGTAGAATATCTTGTATGGTTGGATTATTTGAATTTTGCATTTGAAGGTATAATTTCTTAACGGAAGTTTGGTACATTTTTATTTTAACACTTTTATTTTAAAAACTCACATATATACAAATTTGGTCATTAGTCAATTAATAAAATCACAGAATAATTAAATATTAAATAAACAGAAGAATATACCTTATAAAACTCAACATTACATGTAGAGAACAACAATCCGATTACTATTAACTATAATGGGATAATATAAAAGAACAAAAAGGCGTTTCTTGTGTAGAACACGTTTATTCCGCTAACTTTCGAACGACATCCTTTTTTAACGGGCGTGTTGAAGAAAGATGTTATTTGAAAGCTAGCGGAATGTTCTACACAAAAAGATCCTTTTATTCTTTTATATTATTGCAATAAAGTAAATTTACAAGTATTATTCTACAGAGTTCATAAAATTTATATAGACAAAGTAATGGCTGTTTAAATGCAAAAGGCTTTTTGGCAAGCTTATATTGCTCACCAACTTATGCATATATATATATATGTTATATTAAAAATAAAGTAGGCATTTACTGACCACGAGCACATGTGCTTTTTAGATGGCAGAGCGCCACATATATATGACTCAAAATTAATTCAAAATCTGTAGTTCTTAATATTTTACTTTTCCTCTTTTTTCCAAATATAAAAAAATTACTATTAATATATATATATATATATATATATATATATATATATATATATATATATATATATATATATATATATATATAAAGAGACAAAGGTCGCCTCTCCCGTCAAAATAGACGTCAAAACTAGACGCCATCTATTGACCGTCACCGCAAACTAGCGGTCTCGGGTCGGTGACAGAGCCACAACACCAGCTTTGGCAAACTGAAAAGCGTCCACCTAGAGACCATGGTTTCGGGCTAATGGCCCTCGTCAGACTAAGGCGAACTTTATTCCATGAGATACACACGGGATCTAATGGAATCTTGACAATCTGCCAAAGAGGTGTTTAGCTGGCAAAGTGGCTGGGCCAAATCTATGGCTAAAATATAGATGAAAATTTTGATGGAGTCTAGTTTTGACGTCTATTTTGACGGGAGAGGCGACCTTTGTCTCTTTAGATCAATATCCTCCCGGCAAAATTTCCATATATATATATGTATATATATATTATAATCTAAAAACTCAAATATTTCTATATATTAAAATATATATTTTTTTATTTTATTCATTGATAATATTACTTTGTTATCATCGTTTTTAGAAAGACTTTCAGTTTAGTTATATAGTTTTGTTGTAAATATGCGTAGTTAACATATCAATCCTTTCTAAACGGTAAAATCTTCCCAATTACATGCGTGGTAAGGACAAAAAATTCAGGAGATTGTCCTTACCACACATATCAATCCTTTTAAATCACTAATATAGGATTAACTTTATAAATTCTATATAATGTGAAAACTAACTAATATGTAATATTTCCTCAAGTAATTGAAAATAAAAGCTACTTGACGGTAAATAATTATCTTTTTTTATCACGACTGCACCTCAACCCTTTATCTTATCGATCCTTTGTCTTATCAAGCCTTATCAACAAAAACAAAAAATATTCATAACATATATATATTAAGAAAAAGGCATATCCTTATCGTGCAACTGAAAGTTGCTGATGGCTTCACGCAATTCTGGCCTCAACTACCCGTTTCATGATTTTTCAGGATGCCTGAATGACCAATTTTTCGTCGTTGAGGTACAGCTTGCACAACGCTGATGTTGGCCAACAGCCCTAAACGCGTCCGTGGTTAGCTTTTCTTGATTAATCAAGAATGAGTATTTGGCTAATTCTGGAATAATTAGAAATCAACGAGAATAGTTTATATTTATTCTGATAGATGGCGCAAGCCATTTTAATTTATGCACCTAATCCCAGTATAATATCACATTTGTACTATTTTTTCATATATCTATGTAGACAAAGTGGCTGAGGTAAGAGAGTTATATCAAACTTTACTCGTTATTTGAATACCTTCATGTTGAATTTCTAATTTTTGAGATTTTTTGGATTGGCGGGAGTCGCCTTCATCGGCATCAGCATTATCTCCCCCATCAGCAAGCTGGGCGAGGAGGACCCTCTCCACCGGCCCGAAATCTGCCCCAGCGAGATTGCCGCTGCCATCCGCCGCCTCCCTCGCGGAAAGGCCCCCGGCTGGGACGGCTTGCCATGCGAACTCCTCGCCGCCTTCGAGGACTTCTTCGCCGAAGCTCTGGCCCGAGTGTTCGCGGCTTCACGGCTCCGCGGAGCCCTGCCTCCGTCGACGCGGCGCAGCTCCATCTGCCTGGTGCCCAAGGCCCGCGGCGGTCGCGGCCTTGACGGATACAGGCCCATCGCACTGCCCTCGGCCGACTACAGGGTGCTGGCTGCCATTCTCCACCGGCGCCTCAAGCCCCACCTACGCGCCCTGGTACCAGACTGCCAGACGTACGCCGTCCCCGGGAGGTCCCCGTCCTGGAACATCGCCAGGGTGACGGATGCTGTTGAGGAGGCAACCGCCATGGGCTCGCCTCTGGCCGTCATGGGCGTCGACCTGGAGTCCGCCTTCGACTCCCTGGACCGCGGCTTCCTGAAGTCCCTGATGACGTCCCTCCGCCTCCCGCCGGCCTTCATGGGCTGGATCGACATCTTGTACGCCGGGGCGGACGCGACAATCCGGGCTGGAGGATTTCACACCACCGCCTTCCCCCTCCTCAACGGCCTCAGGCAGGGCTGCGCCGTGAGTGCCGCGCTCTTTAGCATCGCTACGGGGCCGCTGCTACGTCGCCTGGAGTTGACCCTCGGCGTGGGCAATGTCATCGCCTACGCCGACGACATCGTCCTCCTACTCCATCGCGACGAAGAATTCGAGCGGGTGGCGACCGTCCTCGAAGACTTCAAGCGGGCCTCCGGTATCGCCGTCAACCTCGGGAAGAGCGCGGGCCTTTGGTGCGGCGCCTGGCGCAACCGCGGCGACTCCCCTCTCGGCGCCTCCTGGTCGACCACCTCCATCAGGGTCCTCGGGCTCGACATCGCCCCCAGGAGCTCCGTAGCCCATCAGGAGCAGCATCTTCTCGCCCTCCTGGAGTCCGCCTGCCGCAGATGGACGCCCTTCACCCGCGGCCTATCCCTCGTCGGGCGAGCTAGAGCGGCGAACTCGCTGGTGGGCTCCACCATCCAGCATCACCTGCACGGGTACCTGCCATCACCCCCGACCATCGCCAAGCTGCAGGCCCGACTAGCGAGGTTCGTCTGGGGGCCCGAGCACACGGCATGGCTTCCCGCCGCCGTCATGGCGAGGCCCGTTGCCATCGGAGGCCTCGGCCTCCTCGACCTGGCAACCCAACTCCAGCTCGCCTGCCTCAAGGGTGTGCAGGTCGCGCTCCGTGGAGGCAGGAACGGCTTCGACTGGCTGGTCGCCAGCAGCAGCGAGGCCTGGATCCGCCCTCCGCCAGACGGCACGCGTCTCCAGCCCCGCCGTCTCCGGTTGCTAAAGCTGTGGGAGGAGGCCTCCAAGATCCTGAGCCTCAATCACCGGGCGGTCCCCACGTTTTAGCTGCTGGACATCCCAATCATCGGCGGCTGCCGGTTCCTTCGCCCCCACCCCCCCCCCGACCTCCTGGCCCCCGCGCGCTGGCTCGGAGTCCGGGTCCGGGACCTTCTGGCCGAGGACCGTCACATCGCCCGCCCTACACGCTCCACCCTGGCTGACGCCGCGGCCCTTGGCGCCTTCTGCCGGAGGCTGACCGCCGAGAACGACGAGGGCTTCCGGGAAACTTATTTGGCCGCTGCTGTGGTGCTGCGCGGGACGGCCACGCCGTTCCTCAACGGCCTCACGACCCGCTCGGCCCGACGGGCCCTGGATCGTCCGCGCCTCGCGGCCACGCCGATCTCCCGATTCCTGGCGAGATGGGCACCCACCATCAGCCCACCATCCAGGATCGACTGGGCCTCGCTTCGGCGCTGCGCCTTCTCGGGCCATGAAGCCGACGTAGCCTTCAAGTTGGCCCTCCGCGCTCTGCCCCATCCGGCCCATCCTGCCTCGGCCGGCCCCTCGTGTCCTGCCTGCGGGTCCGTCGACCGGACCCTCGACCACCGCTACTGGAGCTGCTCTTCCATCAGGCTCCTCATCAGAGAGGCCTTTCACATCATCGGGCGGCCCCCTGACCTGCAGGCTTGGATCTTCGGCGGGTCCGGCCTTGAGGACGACGCCCTGACCATCCTGGCGTCGGCAAAGCAGCGCGTTTATCGCTACTTTGTCCAGGTTGGGCTCGGTGGGGTGGAGGACCCGCTCATCGCCTGGACGAGGACCCTCGTGCGCAGGGGATGCCTTCCTTCATCCTCCATCATCTTATAAATATGTATTTATTTCAACATTTTTCATTCTTTCTTAAATTGTTCTCTTGAATAATTTGTAATATTGTCGAGATGACAATAAAAATGTTTTAATTGTCAAATTGTCACAATTGTGAGATGTTGTCTGATCACCACAATTGTGAGATGTTGTCTGATCACCACAATTGTGAGATGGTGAGAATGTAAGTTCTCAACGAGGGTTGGAGTCCAAGATGCTGTTGCTACGTCTGCATCCGTGGTGCAACCTCCAACGTAAACATCGGTCACTTGTCACCTTCTTGCCCAATCCTTCTGGATGACCTCTGACTGTCCAGTACTGGCTGTTCTTGTACACGCGCTGTCCTTTACTCTACCCTTGTTCTGTCTTCTTGTACGGGAACTATATTACACCTCTACACGATAACTAATATGGTCTCCTGGTGAGTCTATACTTGTCCTGTCCGGAAATAATTCCATTTTGTACGTTCCCGTTTGTATTTTCTTACACTTTACACTGTTCTGTTTTCTTGTACGGGGGCATTATATTATATATCCCCTGCAACTAATATGGTGTAGTACTAGGTCTACACTTGTTTTCTCCTGAAATAGTTTAGTCTTATACCGACAACACACTGCTGTACACTATATCCTGTTCTGTTTTCTTGTACAGACATTATAATGCATCTCCCCTGTAACTACTATGGTTTAGTGCTAGGTCTACACTTGTCCTGTCTTGAAATATTTCAGTCTTGTACCGACAGTACACTGTCTTAAACTATACTCTGTTCTGTTTTCTGGTACGGACATTATAATGCATCTCCCTTGTAACTACTATGGTTTAGTGCTAAGTCGACACTTGTCCTGTCTTGAAATAATTCAGTCTTGTACCGACAGTACACTGTCTTAAACTATACTCTGTTCTGTTTTCTTGTACGGACATTATAATGCATCTCCCCTGTAACTACTATGGTTTAGTGCTAAGTCTACACTTGTCCTGTCTTGAAATAATTCAGCCTTGTACCGACAGTACACTGTCTTAAACTATATTCTGTTCTGTTTTCTTGTACGGACATTATAATGCATCTCCTCTGTAACTACTATGGTTTAGTGCTAAGTCTATACTTGTCCTGTCTTGAAATAATTCAGTCTTGTACCGACAGTACACTGTCTTAAACTATACTCTGTTCTGTTTTCTTGCACGGATATACATTACATCTTCTCCGTAATATAAATGGTCTCGCGATGAATATTTTTACTTTTCCTGTCCTTAACTGATCATGTCTGGTACCGAAAATACACAGTCTTAGACCATACCCTGTTCTGTCTTGTTAAGCAGACATTACATTATAACTATCCTGTAACTGATACTGTGTCGTGGTAAGTATGTATTTGTCTTGTCCTGAATATCTGACTTGTAGAAACAGCACACTGACTTAAACTCTACCCTGTTCTGTCTTGTTGAGCAAATATTACATTCGTCTTTCCATCCTCCTGTACGATCGCCATTTCTGGCTCATTTTTACCTGCTTGTATACGGAAACTATACTTGTTCTATTTGGAATTGTCTTTTACAGAGATTGCATACGTACTATCATGATTTTGTATCATTTTGATTCGATAATGTATTTGTTCTTCTTTACCCTTGGTTGATTGTTTAAGGACGCTACACCTTTGTCTTGTTCTGCTCTTGTTTATATGTCCTATAGGTTATTGTGTCATCTGGATGTATTTTCATTCCTTTATAGTGATTAGGCACTTTTTTTCTAAATAAAATAAACCTCAAAAGGACATCCGATTTTTGTGAAAGTCCAATTTCCCCGACGGTTGAAAGTGACCGAACGAGGTTGTGTCATACTTGTAAGTGAAAAAGTCGAACTGTTTTTTACATGTGGTGCAATATTAGTAGAAGACAATTTCTACCCAACTATGATTATCATGGCCTGTACTACGTTTACTAAGAATATTAATAATAAAATTGTAAACCTTTCACATAAATTACCTTTCTGTCTTTAAAAAAGCAAATTTTCAAAAATGTGAAAACTGCAAATAATCGAGAGTTTGTGTGTGTGATACAGTACTTGAATAAAAACTTCAAATTTCCGAGTTTGTTGACGCCAATTTCATTTAGCAATAACTGCATCCGGGATCTGTAGCAATGTTCTGTAGAATTTTGTTTCAACTGAAACTAAACTTTGTAGATGAAAATGGCAATTCTTCTATTTTTAGATGTTTTCAACATTTTATATTATTTATTTTTAGCCCAGAAGTTCTCCTCTACGTGGGGAGAAGCAGCACAAGTGAGGGACTGCCCTGTAGTACGGTGTCGTGAGCCGCTACGGTAACTGTGAACAGGGAAATGTGGCTGACTAACGGGGCAATGGCACCCCCACTTTTCATGTAGACAAGACATCACCACAACTCGAAGCCCGCCCAGAAGTCCTCCTCTACGTGGGGAGAAGCAGCACAAGTGAGGGACTGTCCTGTAGTACGGTGTCGTGAGCCGCTACGGTAACTGTGAACAGGGAAATGTGGCTGACTAACGGGGCAATGGCACTCCCACTTTTCATGTAGACAAGACATCACCACAACTCGAAGCCCGCCCAGAAGTCCTCCTCTACGTGGGGAGTAGCAGCACAAGTAAGGGACTGTCCTGTAGTACGGTGCCGTGAGCCCCGAGCCGCTACAGTAACCGTGAACAGGGAACTCTGAAATGTGGCTGACTAACGGGGCAATGACTCCACTTTACATGTGGACAAGACACCACCACCATTCTACCTGACCCTGCCCAGAAGTCCTCCTCTACGTGACGGGCGGGAGAAGCAGCATAAGTAAGACACTGTCCTGTAGTACGGTGTCGTGAGCCCCGAGCCGCTAGGGTAACCGTGAACAGGGAACTATGAAATATGGCTGACTAACGGGGTAATGATACCTCTCTTTTTCTATGGAACAACAAAATCTGTAATTGACTGTACAATATACCACCACCACATATGATTCTGGATGGCATTGAGGTTCTAAGGATTCATAATTGTTTGATGAAGGTTTATATTGTTACATGGTGTTGCAACTTTGTAAAGTTATCCACCATGATTCCCTACTTCTTTGTATCGTACACCGAGAGGGTTTCCATAATAAATAATAAATAAATTACATTTTAAAGTTACTTTGTTGACTTGTTGACTTTCTCGTAGTTGGTGATCTTTGGTCTTCATTTCTTTACTCCTCTCTTTCAAATAAATAATCAAGATATATACAGGGTCAATGGAAGAATGGTCTAAACCGTTGGTTTTCGACCGCTACGGCACGGGATCGAATCCCGCATTGGGCACTTTTTTTTTTCTAATAAAAAATAAATTTTAAAAATGCTACAATAGGTCCAGATTTATACAAAAGTCCAACCCTACTAGCGAGTGCAAGTAAAACCTAAAGGGTTTTTGGCACATCTGTAAGTGCAAAGACGAACTGTTTTTCACATGTGTAGATATGTGGTGCACTCACAGTAAAAGCAATCGCCAACTTCTGCCTACCATGATTATCATGGCCTGTACCACGTGTACTAGGGATAAATATATATTAAATGAACTTATGATTTTAAGATATTTGTATCGATCAATGCTCTTCCGTAAACAATAGATTAAATCTAGTTAAATAAATCAAATAAAATACAATAAAGCGCCATCTATATATATAAGAAATGCAATCATTAAGCACAAAAATGTTTCCTTACAAATAAAAAAACTTTATAGTATTTTCCTTACTGCGATGAAAAATATTGAGGGTTGTGATATGTGGTGCGCTTACAATAAAATAAGTCTACTACCAAGCAGTAAACTACCATGTTTATTATGGCCTGTACAACGTGAATCTGTATAAAACGGCGGTCTTAGTAAAGCTAAAATATTAGCAAATACATCTTTTTATACAATTAAATATATGTATTTGTATTATATAAAGATTTATGTATAGATTACTCTATTTTTTCATCACAATAGATAGCTGTATGTTCGATATTTTGTTGTAAAACTAAACATTCTTTGTAAATAAATTTCTCTTTAGCAGTTTCTCATCTTCAATAATTTTCACTGTGTTCGGAAACCTCGACCAAATTTGGGCTTTATCCTTTTTGGATAGCCTCCAGCACTTGGAAAACATCGATCTCGACGGAAAATTGCATCTTGTCCTTTATTAATCTTTTTATTTTGACGTAGGATTCGTTCGGTGTTTCTGTTCCATTACCTTCAATGCCATAAAAAACTAGGTTCTTCTCTCTGTTTTTCATCTCCAAAAACTCACCTCGCCTCTCGAGTTTGCTAATATTTTTTGCATTCGATGCAACAGCGAACCCGGTATTTCATCTTGAATACTGGGATCATATATTCTCAGGAGCCAAGAAGTCTTGAAAGAATAAGAAAAGTAACGAAGTCTTTTGAAGGTCATAAGAAAAATACCAAAGAATTAATTCTGTGGTATATATTATGAGGAAATATATTCAGGAAGAAAGTTGTGGGTGGTGAAATACACTCATGAATAAAACTTAAGGAAGTGGAGAGTATTTGATGTCGCAAATATTCTTGTTTTATTATAGAGACAGAGGCAATTTTGTTCATACTTGGTTATCTTGTGTGTCTTCAATAAAGATCACTGTTATATCTTTCCGAGGTTTTGTCTGAATACCGATATACATGCTGAAAGTTACAACTTCCTTAAGATTTGTCCAAGAGTGTATCTTTAAGAGTTATTGTCTGAATTCCGATATACATGCTAAAAGATACAACTTCCTTAAGTTCTGTCCTTGAGTGTATCTTTCAGAGTTGTTGTCTGAATTCCGATATACATGCTAAAAGATACAACTTCCTTAAGTTTTGTCCATGAGTGTATCTTTCAGAGTTAGTGTCTGAATCCCGATATACATGCTAAAAGTTACAACTTCCTTAAGTTTTTTCTATGAGTGTATCTTTCAGAGAGTTATTGTCTGAATTCCGATATACATGCTAAGAGGTACAACTTCCTTAAGTTTTGTCCATGAGTGTATCTTTCAGAGTTATTGTCTGAATCCCGATATACATGCTAAAAGGTACAACTTCCTTAAGTTTTGTCCATGAGTGTGTCTTTCAGAGTTATTGTCTGAATTCCGATATACATGCTAAAAGGTACAACTTCCTTAAGTTTTTTCTATGAGTGTATCTTTCAGAGTTATTGTCTGAATTCCGATATACACGCTAAGAGGTACAACTTCCTTAAGTTTTGTCCATGAGTGTATCTTTCAGAGTTATTGTATGAATCCCGATATACATGCTAAAAGGAACAAATTCCTTAGGTTTTGTCCATGAGTGTATCTTTCAGAGTTATTGTCTGAATACCGATATACATGCTAAAAGGTACAACTTCCTTAAATTTTGTCCATGAGTGTGTCTTTCAGAGTTATTGTCTCAATCCCGATATACATGCTAAAAGTTACAACTTCCTTAAGTTTTGTCTATGAGTGTATCTTTCAGAGTTATTGTCTGAATTCCGATATACATGCTAAGAGGTACAACTTCCTTAAGTTTTGTCCATGAGTGTATCTTTCAGAGTTATTGTATGAATCCCGATATACATGCTAAAAGGAACAGATTCCTTAAGTTTTGTCCATGAATGTATCTTTCAGAGTTATTGTCTGAATCCCGATATACATGCTAAAAGGTTCAACTTCCTTAAATTTTGCCCTTGAGTGTATCTTTCAGAGTTATTGTATGAGTCCCGATATGCATGCTAAAAGGAACAAATTCCTTAAGTTTTGTCCATGAGTGTATCTTTCAGAGTTATTGTCTGAATACCGATATACATGCTAAAAGACACTGAAAATTTGCCAACATGCATTGTCATCGGATTCTTAAAAGTGTACCAAATTTCTGATTCCTACGTGTACTAGAATTATATTAAAAATTGATTACAAGATTTGTGGACAGATAGACAGACGAACAGACAGGGAAGCAAGTTAAATAAAAGCTTTTTAAACAATATGCATCTCCCTTTATAAAAATGCATACAAAGAGCTGTATCCTTCAATCTGTTCGGAACGTTTAGATACAAAACAATAAAAAGGCCACTATATCAGTATTTTAGGCTTTTATTGAAAGGAAAAGTTTTTCAAGCGGTCAGATAGATTAAATTAACGAAATCATTGGGAGGGGTTTCCACTGATGAGCCAAGCCCTTCCAATATTTTACTCATCACAGTAAGGTCAGTAAAAGTTTGCCTTATTTGAAAAAGAAAAATTCTCATTCTTAATGATTGCATTTATTTTATATAATTGTCGCTTTATTGCCTTATTTGATGATTAACTGGCCTTGTACTTATTGTTAACGGAAGAAGAGCATTGCTCGATGCAAATTTGTATATAATTCTACTGTCCTTAGAGCTTATTTCCTCATATATTAGTGTAGCATATAAAAGCAGAATGATCCAATACAGTATTAGAGCTCTAAAGAAGCGGTCTGGTAGATTAAATTGGAGAAACCGCTGGGAGAGTTCACCCCTGATGAACCAAGCTCTCCCAATATTTTCATCGCAGTAAGGTAACAGTAGAAAAGATACAGTTTCTCCCTAATAGTTGTATTTCTTATATATAGATGGCGATTTATTGTCTTATATTTAATTTATTCAACTAACTGTGTCCCTTTTATTTGCGGAAGAGCATTGCTCGATGCAAATATTTATATGTAATTCTAATGTCTTAAAATCATAAGTTTATTTTTTAATCCCTAGTACAAGTGGTACAGGCCATGATTATTATGATGAGTAGTCGGCGACTGCTTTTACTGTAAGTACACCTCATGTCTACATATGTGAAAAGCAGTTCGACTTTGCACTTGCAAATATGCCAGAGCCCCGTTTGGTTACTTGCACTCGCTGTTGGGATTGTACTTTTGTAAAAATTTGGGGCCATTGGAGCATTTTTTTTAATTAGAAAAAAGTGCTCAATACGAGAATCGAACATGGGTCGCTGCGGTCGAAAACCAACGGTTTAGACCAATATTATTTACCATAATAGCTGTCCTAAAAGCTTATGTCCATAGTTTACTTAAATAACATTTCTATGATTCAACCCTTCAGTGTAGCATATGAAGGCAGAATGATCCAATACAGTATCAGAGCTCTAAGAAGCAGTCTGGTAGATTAAATTGGTGAAACCGCTGGGAGGGTTTGTAATTCTACTGTCCTAAAAGCTTATGTCCATAGTTTACTTAAATACCATTTCTAAGATTCCACCCTTCAGTGTAACATATATAAACAGAATGATCCAATACAGTATTAGAACTCTAAAGAAGCGGTCTGGTAGATTGAGAGAATTGGTGAAACTGCTGGGAGGGTTTGTAATTCTACTGTCCTAAAAGCTTATGTCCATAGTTTACTTAAATAACATTTCTATGATTCAACCCTTCAGTGTAGCATATGAAGGCAGAATGATCCAATACAGTATCAGAGCTCTAAGAAGCAGTCTGGTAGATTAAATTGGTGAAACCGCTGGGAGGGTTTGTAATTCTACTGTCCTAAAAGCTTATGTCCATAGTTTACTTAAATACCATTTCTAAGATTCCACCCTTCAGTGTAACATATATAAACAGAATGATCCAATACAGTATTAGAACTCTAAAGAAGCGGTCTGGTAGATTGAGAGAATTGGTGAAACTGCTGGGAGGGTTTGTAATTCTACTGTCCTAAAAGCTTATGTCCATAGTTTACTTAAATACCATTTCTAAGATTCCACCCTTCAGTGTAACATATATAAACAGAATGATCCAATACAGTATTAGAACTCTAAAGAAGCGGTCTGGTAGATTGAGAGAATTGGTGAAACTGCTGGGAGGGTTTGTAATTCTACTGTCCTAAAAGCTTATGTCCATAGTTTACTTAAATACCATTTCTAAGATTCCACCCTTCAGTGTAACATATATAAACAGAATGATCCAATACAGTATTAGAGGTCTAAAGAAGCGGTCTGGTAGATTGAGAGAATTGGTGAAACCGCTGGGAGAGTTCACCACTGATGAACCAAGCCCGTCTAATATTTTTCACCGCAATAAGGACAGAAGTTTGATTTATTAAAAAAAAATACATTTTTGTTCTTAATAGTTGTATTTTTAAAATATAGATGGCGTGTTTAACCTTATATTTAATTTACATATTTATGTATAAATAGCATTTTGAAAAATGATTCATTTTATGACGATAAATTTGCAATTATTGTTTCCATGAAAACCTAATTATAGTTTAAAATTTTTAATATATGATAAATTAATAATATTGTTTATATATATTTTATGTTATTTAAATCATCTTACCAATTAATATCTTCACAAAGGTAATTTTTATATACGCATATTATTTTTTAAAGAAATATATATTGCAAACCTATATTTGATAGAGTTTTTTTTTATTATCCTTAGTACACATGGTACAGGCCATGATAATCATAGTGGGTAGTTAGCAACTGCTTTTACTGTAAGTGTACCACATGGTACAGGCCATTATAATCATGGTGGGTAGTTAGCGACTAATTTTACTGTAAGTACACCACATGTCTACACATGGTACAGGCCATTATAATCATGGTGGGTAGTTAGCGACTAATTTTACTGTAAGTACACCACATGTCTACACATGGTACAGGCCATTATAATCATGGTGGGTAGTTAGCGACTACCTTTTGTGTAAGTACACCAAATGTCTACACATGGGCAGGCCATTATAATCATGGTGGGTAGTTAGCAACTACTTTTACTGTAAGTACACCACATGTCTACACATGTGAAAATCAGTTATTTGATAGTCATATGAACCAAAATATGACCATTTTAATATGATAATATTCATCATTTTTCTATTGATTTATACAAATATGTATATATACTATTAATATATTGGGGGTCGGTGGAAAGATGGTCTAAACCGTTGGTTTTCGACTGCTACGACCTGGGTTCGATTCCCGCATTGAGCACTTTTTTTCTGATTAAAAAATAAATGCTCCAATGTCCCTCGATTCTTTCAATAGTCCAACCCCACCAGCGAGTGCAAGTAACCGAACGGGGCTCTGGTACATTTGTAAGTGAAAAGTCGAACTGCTTTTCACATGTGTAGACATGTAGTGTACTTACAGTAAAAGCAGTCGCCTACCTCTACCCACCATGCTTATCGTAGCCTGTACCACGTGTACTAGGGATAAGTAAAAAATATATATATTGAAGGCATGTTTTGTAAATATATTCTTCAGAATAAATTTCCTTCAAAGAATCATATGAATTTTCGTTCTACAATCATTAGCCGCTTTATATGGTATTATAAAATACATTATATAATATTTACGAAAGGAAAAATATGTCCAGGTTTTCCTAGTGGAAATGGCATCTGCCCGGTAAGCGGAACACTGTGCGTTCGATTCCCATCCCTGGACACTTTATTTTTCCGTTTATCATTACCCTTCACAATTCATCCTCTCATATCTCATCCCTAAGGTTAGAAATAATCGTTATTTCTCCTTAAAAATAAATTACGATTTTCCGTTCAAAAGAAAGACATGCGGGATAATTTTCAAATTTCGTTCTACAATTATAAGCCGCATTATATTTTATTATATTGAAGATATGTTTTGAAATACACTGGTGTCCAAAAAATAAGAAACTTAACCAATATTGAAATTTCTCAAAAGCTAATTCATTAACAAATATAAAATTTAGTATACAAATAGTTTAAAATACAATATAACGCAGCTGATGATTGTAAAACGAAAATTAAAATTATACCGCGAATGTTTCTTTTAAAAATCGAAATTTATTTAAATAGTTTAAACTATGGAGAATTTGACTAGCTATATGAAAATTAAAAAAAATATTTGAAATTATGAAATATGCAAATTATTACCAACATACCCAAAGGCAACGATGAGCGCCGCCCCTATCGCCCCCGTTGGGCCAGTGCCCAGGCCTGTCCAAATGAGAGGCCTCTGTGTAACCAGAACCAAGTTACACCTGTACATGGCAGTGGGTCTGGCCCTGCTTCAGCCCTTCATCACCTGGAACTTCATCCTGATGCCCAAGAAAGAGGCCAAGATGAAATACAACACGAGCTACAATGGCCAGACGGAGTGGGAGCGTATGAAGAGACTGGGTCTATTCCAGGCTGTGGCCCCAGACGACAAGGTCAAATGGGTGCCTGAGATTGATGGATAAGGACCACCACCACCTAGCTACGACAGAATAGCTGAGCCTTAATAAATCTATCCCGCCATCTATCCCAAAGCTAAGGTTCCAGATCTTAAAGAAATAAGATATCAATAGGGAGTATGATCACCTCTAGCAGCTATCAAGGTCTCACAGCGAGCCTCAAACTGTTAACCAGGCTTTGGAGGAGGTGCAGGGGTAGTAAACCCCACTCCTCCAATAGAGCAGTTCTTTGCTCAACGAGGGTTCTGGGAGAGGGGTGACGAGCTCCAATATGCCTCCCTAGAGCATCGCACACATGCTCTATTGGATTCAGGTCCGGAGATCTGGCTGGCCAATCCATCCTTCGAATATTCTCACTCTGGAGATATTCATTGACTAGCCTAGCCCTATGCGGACGAGCATTATCGTCCATAAAAATTAAATTGTGACCAATTTGATCTCTATAAGGTCTTAGATAGGGCTCAAGGATCTCGTCCCTGTACCTTTGGGCAGTTAAAGTGCCCCATGAAAAAATGTGGAGGGGTGTGCGTCTGCTAGAACTGATGCCAGCCAAGACTAAGAGACTGCCCCCTCTAAAACTGTCTATTTTCCTGATATTACTTGGATGATAGCGGGTTCCAGGCTCCCTCCAGATGAAAACTCGTCGAGAATCTGTGTTTAAACTAAATCTTGACTCGGCACTGAAGAGAACATTGGCCCACTGATCATGAGTCCAGGCGTGTGGTTCCAAGCACCAATTCAAGCGGGCTCTCCTGTGAGCAGAGGTTAAAGGGATACAGACCATTGGTCGTCTTGTATAAAGAGCACCTTCGTGAAGCCTTCGGTAAACAGTTTGTCTTGAAATTCTCCTTCCAGTAGCACTTGAGAGTTCATTAGAGAGTTGAATAGCTGTCATCTCCCTATGGCGCTTGGCAGTTACGACCAGATAACGGTCTTCAGAGGTAGCTGTTTTTCTTTTTCTACCAGAACCTTCTTTTCTTTTGATTGTTCCTGTCTCAATAAACTGTTTCCATATTTTGCTGGCCACAGATTTATTCACATTTAGCCATTTTGCTACTTCAACTTGTGATTGCCCTGCCTCCATTCTTCCAACAGCTCTCCATTTTAAATCATCTGCTAAAATTTTTCGTAAACTCATAATTAACTAAGGATTAAATAAAATTATAATTGGACAATTCTTAGATGGGGTAAACGACACGCCAAATAGTACACTTATAGAGACAAGCAAAAATTTGCATATTTTCAATTTTACCGAATCGAATGGTTGCGATAAATAAATTCTACGACTTAAAATGCCTAATTAAATTACTTTTTAGCGTTGTATATTTTAAAACATATCATTGAAAAACAAAAGTTTCTTATTTTCTGGATACCAGTGTATATTCTTCAGAATAAAATTTCTTTAAAGTATGATATTAGTGTTTCCTACAGCTTTATACATATTCCTTGCTTCCTTACTTATGTCCTAGAGGTCTATATATATATATTTTTTGTCCTCTCATTAGATATATATTTTAAAATGTGTGTCTTCATTTTTATAATAGTTAATATAAATTATTTGTATATTTATTGAATTCTTATAAAATTAAGTAAAATAGTATCCGATTATATTTAACTCGTGTTCTATTGGCGAATCATTATACCAGGTTATCTCCTCTACCCATGGTAATACTCTAGTTCCCCAGTAAGCCCTTCTCTCCCCCATGACACAATGTAAATAACATTGCTGATTATTGTAACTATTGTATATACCCTCTTCTACTTGGTGAAGCTGTATAAGACCAAAGGGTCATAACAGGGACTTTTGTTGTTGTTATTACTGTTATTCCTGTATGTACCCTACATTTCTGTGCTTGGAGAATCTGTATAAGACTAAAATGTCTTAATAAAGATTTTTGTTGTTGTTGTTGTTTTCTCCTGTAGAAAGACGACCGTCCCCGAAAGCTAGAGAATACAAAAAATAAAAAGATACTTTTCCTTCGAGGCCTGATATATTTTACTTATGAAAAAAACAATTGAAAAAGACTTAGTTTCTCAAGAAGCCTCTGGGACCAAAAATCTTTTTGTTAGCAATGGTACATCCTACTTCACGCTGACGAGCGCCTAACAGCGGGAAACGCGTTCGTGGATGGCTTATCTTGATTTATCAAAAAATTAGGTTGGCCAAATATCAGGGAACAGTTTAAATCAATGTTTAGTTGATTTCTGTAACACTAGATGGCGCTCTGCCATTTGAAAAGCACATGTACTCCTGGTCAGGATATGCCTACTTTGTTTTTTAATATTTTACTCAATATTAATACAAGGAATTTTTTCATTAAAAATAAAAAGTCGGTGAAGGAGTGGGTAACACCCTCGATTCCCGACAGCCATGAACCGGGATTAAATCCCACATTAACATTTTGTTCAATATGTGAATAACCTTTACATATTATTCATTGTTGCAAATATCATAAACTAGGTTGTTATTTTTGAACGGTAACTAATATAGTGATTCTGAACCGAAAAATATATATCTTATATAAAGAAAAGAGATTTTCTGCTTGATTTTTAATTATGTTGAGGATTATGGTAATGGTGATGCAGTCGTGGTTAAAATTCTTGAAATAAAATCAGTTATCAAAAATAGCTTTAATAGAGCTTATGGAATATATAAAAACATAATAAGAGTAAAAGTACTGCCTGTGTCTGTGTGTGTGTGTGGCTTAAGGCGTAAGAATAAAAAATGAAAAGATTATTTACATAATGTACAAAAGTTTTGAGCCAGCCAGCGTGAAAGAACAACAACGAAATTTTATAGGTGAAGCATGACCTCTGGCGGTCGATATAACAGAGTATTTGGATCTATGAAAATATGATTTTAAATAAAATAATATTTTTATATAACATATATATATTTCATGAAATAAAATTTACATTATAATAATTTTATAAAGGGTCTCTATCATAATGGACTCTTAATTTTTGAAATTCTAATTCTATATTTAGAATTCTACAGATCTTATTACTGTTATGTAATTAAAGTAAGTAAGAAGGACGTAACCAATTTAACATTACATATTATTTATTATTAATAGCGATTATATGAAACAAATCTTGGTATATATGTCTACATGAAAACAACAAAAAACGATAAATATTATATTCCTACACACAAAAACATAAAAACCTTTATTAAGGAACAAGCCCCATGCAGGATCCAATACTCTGCTAAATCGACCGCCAGAGATCACTCTTTTCCTATAAAAACTCGCTGTTGTTTTATCCCAATGGCCGTAAATAATGGCCAAGCAGCCCCGTAAATAAAGATATTTTCTCTCTCTCTCTATCCCAATGGCCGGCTCAAACCTTTTGTACATTATGTAAATAAGTTATTCATGTTTTTAAATTCTTACGCCTTAAGCCGGGCAATACTTTTTACCAAATTATGTTCTTGTATATTCCTTTATCACAATAAAAGCAATTACTGATCAAAACCATTTTTATTATTAGACTTTATATTTTCAAGATTTAACCACGACTGCATTACATTACCATAATCCTCAACATGATCAAAAATCAAGCAGAAAAGAAAAACTCATTTGTTTTTTATAACATACATACAAGTTCCTATTCAAACACGAGCTCATCTATAGCCATTGTTACTCTGTGTAATATTCCAACACTTACAAAGTATAAAATTCGAAACTATTATAGAAGCGTATGATTCTTTTGATAATTAAACAATTTCTACTGCCCTTACTGTAATGGTAATGGAAAAATTAATGGGAGGGCCTGGCTAATCATACGCGTCTATAATAGTTTCGAATATTCATAACAGATGGCGCGCTAATGCATCATAATATAAAGTTTTTTTTTTGTTTATCCCTAGTACACGTAGTACAAGCCATGATAATCATGGTGGGTAGAAGTAGGCGACTGCATTTAAAGTATAAAATGTTGGAAAGGGATGGGTTATCAATGATCAGGGGGTTGGTGGAAGGATGATCTAAACCGTTGGTTTTCGACCGTTACAACCCGGGATCGAACCCCGCATAGGGCAACTTTTTTCTAATTGAAAAAAAGCTCCACTGACCCCTGATTATTGCAAAAGTTCTAATCCACCAGCGATTTCAAGTAACCAAGCACTGGCATACTTGCAAGTGAAATTTTGAAACTATTATAGACGCATTCACAACCGAGTTTAGTAAAAGACTTAGTACATATGGTTAACGAAACGATCAATATATCAAATATAATAGAAAAAAATCCATGAAAGGACACTCCCGCTAGAAGAAACTTCTCTACAAAGGACAGTTTCCATCACCAATACAGTAGAACAACCTCCATGAGAGGACACTCCCGCTAGAGGAAACCTCTCTTCAAAGGACAGCTTCCATCACCAATACAGTAGAACAACCTCCGTGAGAGGACACTCCCGCTAGAGGAAACCTCTCTACAAAGGACAGTTTTAATCACCAATACAGTAGAACAACCTCCATGAGAGGACACTCCCACTAGAGGACACCTCTATATAAAGGACAGTTTACATCACCAATCAGTAGAACAATCTCCATGAGAGGAGACTCCCACTAGAGGACATCTCTCTACAAAGGACAATTTTCATTTTCAAAATTTCCATTTTTACTATTTAGTAGATTACCAGTAAGAGGACACCTCTCCCTAAAGGACACTTTGGCTTTGCTACTAGGTGTCTTTTACAGGGAATTTCTACTGTACCAACTAACAATTATGATTTTAACCATAATCAAGTTATAAATTATTAGCATAATCTATATTAGATTACTAGCCGAATGACCCGGGCAACGCGCGGGTTTTACCCGATTAAATGTTTTTATTCAAATACTATTCGTTACAATTATAAATTGGCGCCGTGGATGTCACTCTTGTGAAACGTCCCGCTCCAAACTTTGTGTCTGAGAAGCGATATTTTTATAGAAAGATGATCTGGCTTTTGTTTTCTGCTCGAATGAATGTTTTTCTGTTAGAATTTTGTTCCTGCGTACAAAATAATAAACTGGTTTCACCCGTGGTCTCTGCTTTTTGCAATTTTTCCCGATATAATTTTGTATCTGTTAATCAAACATGATACAGCAATATCGTCATCATCATTTTCTGACTAAAAATATATAGTTTTAATAATTGATTTATAAATTTTTTAAAATAGCCTATCGTCTTCCCCGTATTTTTTTACCTATGTATGGAAATTTTGGTTTGAATTAGTGAACTACTGCGAATTTGTATAGCGGACATACAGACAGACAAACAGACAAACAAACATACAAACATTCATTTTTATATAGAGAGAGATATATTAACATGAAGCAAAGTATCAGAATGTGGGTTTGCTGAGGCCTCTGATTTAATCCACTTTGAGTGTAAAGAAAACCTTGGGGATAATCTTCTTTTATCTACTGGCAAATCTTCGGATTAAAAGGGGTCTATCACCCCCACCCTATAATCTATTGACACTGAAATCTAACCGTTCTATTCTTTTACTTTCAAAATTGGTGGAGAGACCTGGTAATTCCCATCAAAAGATGGTTAAGAATATTTCTAGAAAGTAAAATCTATACAATTCGCACTATCTTTCCAAACGGCATATTCCTACACAGCTCTATTTAAATTTTATAGTCAATCAATTTGTCACATTACACGGCCAGAAATACTTACATAAAAGAGGTCAATCAGAAACACCAAATTGTTCCTGCGGAGAAACTGAACAAACTTCACCTTATCTATGACTGTCCGAACTTTACAAAAGTGAGATTGTTCCCTGATCTAAATGTTTCAACTCTCTTACATTTTTGTCTATATAAATTTCATGTACTCTGTCGATTAATACATGTAAATTTGTAAATATTTATTTCTAAGTTTTAATTTGTTTGTTGTTTTGTTTCCTCTGTATTAGGTGCAAATATTTTAATATTGTGCCTGGTTGATTAATAAATTTAAAAAAAAGGTAAATCTACCAGGAAATTCTCAACATAATGACCTTAAGCTGCCTTCCATAGAAAATACAGGGTATATATCAAACCAATCCAATATAATAGTAGACCAGCTCCAGACCTGCGGTCTGGAGATTGATTTGGTGAAATCGCTGAGACATACACACACATACAGCTTTATTAAGACCACCGGTCTTATACAGATTCACCACAGGAAGGAAGCATAGGTGGAGCTTCTATACTCCAGACAGCACAGAACCCAACAACAACCTCCAGGTCCGACGTTATAACAGAATACACACATACAGCTTCATTAAGACCACCGGTCTTATACAGATTCACCACAGGAAGGAAGCATAGGTGGAGCTTCTATACTCCAGACAGCACAGAACCCAACAACAACCTCCAGGTCCGACGTTATAACAGAATACACACACAGCTTTAATAAGACCACTGGTCTTATACAGATTCACCACAGGAAGGAAGCACAGATATACTCCAGGCAGCACAGAACCCAACAACACCCTCCAGGTCTGACGCATTTCCCAATAATATACACACACAACTTTATTAAGACCACCAGTCTTATACAGATTCACCACAGGAAGGAAGCATAGATAGAGCTCCTATACTCAAGGTAGTACAGAACCCAACAACAGCCTCCAGGTCCGACACATGTCCAGTGACCACACCGTACATAGGTTAGCGTATCACAGAAAAGACCAGTGTGGAATCAGCCACGTTCTAGTATTCGTTTTCCTCATCCAAATGGACCACGACTTTCGGCGATTCTATTAATCTCCTCCGAACGGTGAGTGCAGTCTTGTAGAATTTATATAAACCAAAGACCTTGATCAAACAAACGCTGAGAGGGTACACTACTGATGAATCAATCAATAACATATATCATTGCAGTAAGGTCTGTAGAGATAATATTTGTTGCTATTATTGAAAAGAAACACATTGCCAGTAAATTCATCTGTTTACAAATTCTATGACAACCAGAAAAATGTTTTCCCGAAAAAGATAGAAAGGAAGATAAGAATGTTAAATTTTCTATAGGAAATAAATAATTTCATTCAAACAAAGTTACTCAGAAAATATTCGAATAGGGAAAATTATCTTTTTGGGTAAAGCGTTTCTTTCAATTGATTTGAATCTACTGTTTATAAATTAACCAATACAACAGGTGTCTAAGATAGAGTTTATTTTCATTTTTATTAGTGTTGTCTCAAGCTTTCGGGAATTTAAGCCCTTCAACAGGAGTGCATAAAACGGATAATATAAGAATGGTCTTTATTATTATTCGTTTTATATACTCCTGTTGAAGGCCAGAGATGCCTGGAAGCTTGAGATTACATTAATAAAAATGGAAAGAAAGTCATCTCCAGACACCTGTTGTATTGGTTAATTTGAAGAGCTTCTTTATTTTGAGATGTACTCTGTCAAACTCTTTGTCTAAAAACTAGTTTTTGTTATTCAAAAGAAATAATTTGTTGAAAATAAATATGATAAGAAACACACTTGTTTATCTCGTGTGTCTTCAATAAAGGTCACTGTAATATCTTTCAGAGCTATTGTCTGAATCCCGATATACATGCTAAAAGATACAAATTCCCTAAGTTTTGTCTATGAATGTATACACACTTGGTTAACTCGTGTGTCTTCAATAAAGGTCACTGTAATATCTTTCAGAGCTATTGTCTGAATCCCGATATACATGCTAAAAGATACAAATTCCCTAAGTTTTGTCTATGAATGTATACACACTTGGTTATCTCGTGTGTCTTCAATAAAGGTCATTGTAATATCTTTCAGAGTTATTGTCTGAATCCCGATATACATGCTAAAAGATACAAATTCCCTAAGTTTTGTCTATGAATGTATACACACTTGGTTAACTCGTGTGTCTTCAATAAAGGTCACTGTAATATCTTTCAGAGTTATTGTATGAATCCCGATATACATGATAAAAGATACAACTTCCTTAAGTTTTGTTCATGAGTGTATACACACTTGGTTATCTCGTGTGTCTTCAATAAAGGTCACTGTAATATCTTTCAGGGTTATTGTCTTAATCCCGATATACATGGTAAAAGGTACAATTTCCTTAAATATTGTTCATGAGTGTATCTTTCAGAGTTATTGTCTTAATCCCGATATACATGGTAAAAGGTACAATTTCCTCAAGTATTGTTCATGAGTGTATCTTTCAGAGTTATTGTCTGAATCCCGATATACATGGTAAAAGGTACAATTTCCTTAAGTATTGTTCATGAGTGTATCTTTCAGAGTTATTGTCTGAATCCCGATATACATGGTAAAAGGTACAATTTCCTTAAGTATCGTTCATGAGTGCAATTGATTATGAACGCAGTGAGAAAGAGTAAAGAAACGCGAGACCTAACAACGTGGATGTGATTAGCGACTGTTACCAGTTCCGCCAATTGTAATCTACAGAGGAGAAAACAACTGCCTTCATAGACAAAATCAATCGAACATATTACAATAACACGCGCCATCTATAATCAAAAAATGAAACTATAATAGAACACTAATTTTTCTTCTCAAATAGAACAAAAAATTAACTATACTTAAACTCCAATGAAAACATATTGAAAGGCCTATCGTCTGGTAAAAAATAGAGATATATAAAACAGATAAAATCACTAATGATGACGAAAAACAGAATAAAATTAAATTTAAAGCATAATATTTCGCTCTATAACTTTATATATATTTATATATATCAAAAATAAAGAAAGAATATCCTGACCAGGAGCACATGAGCTTTTTGGATGGCAGAGCGCCATCTAGTGGAAGAGAAATCAACTAAACGTTTATTTAGCCTGTTCCTTGATATTTGGCCAACCCAATTTCTTGATAAGCCAAGAAAATCCATCCACGAACGCGTTTCGAGCTTTTGGCGTGGGTTGGCCAAATATCAGGGAACAGGTTAAATCAAGGTTTAGTTGATTTGTGTTCCACTAGATGGCGCTCTGCCATCTAAAAAGCACATGTGCTCCTGGTCAGGATATGCTTTCTTTATTTTTAATATCAACACCTGATTCACTTTTTTTCTGTTGTTTTTTTTTCATATATAATACTGTAGCAAAGTATTTATTATTTTATGTACAGATTATTAATTTTGATGTTTATATATTTATTACTCTGTGGAAATTTCTCTCATTGATTCTCTTGAATTTTATCTATTTTAATTGGTGATTTATTACCAGTTACAAATAAGACACGCTATATCCGATCTGGATAATTGCGCGTGAAACTATTAACAATGATTGTAGCACAGTAGGTAACAGAATTGTAACAAGAAAATAAACAATACATTAATAGGTTTTTTTTAAAATAAAAAGGCATATATTGGATCAAAATATTATTTATTTTTACCAATATTTCAGTTGGCTGAACGCCAACTTTTATCAAGGTTTTATGACATTTTAAAGTGTTATAATACCTTGATAAAGGTTGGCGTTCAGCCAACTGAAATATTGGTAAAAATAAATGATATTTTGATCCAATATATGTATTTTTATTTAAAGATTTATTTATGGATTGCTCTATTTTCAAACACATTAATATGTGTTTGTGTCTTAAACAAATTGCTCTGTCATCCTGAAGTTTGTGTTTCCTAATTTCATACGTTGTAATATTATGTATTGTATGAGTCTTTTTGTTAATCTTCACTTTTACTGTAATTTCACATTTCAATATTTTTCACAGAATTTTTTATTTAAATTTATTTAAAATTAAAAAAGAAATACTCATTGCAATATAATCTTTCATAATTTATTTTTTATAAAACTTTTATAGTTTTTTAAAATATAAGTAACATGTGGAAAGAACGTTTATTTTATATTCTATTGTAATAATTCTGTCATTTTTGTTATCTTCTTATTTCTTCATATTTGATCATTTTATTTAAATATATTTAATATTCTTTATATGTAATTCTACTGTCTTTAAAGTTACTTTTCATAGAGTTTGCTTAAATACCATTTCTAAGATTCCGCCCTTCAGTGTAACATATATAACCAGAATGATCCAATACAGTATTAGAGTTCTAAAGAAGCGGTCTGGTAGATTAAATTGGTGAAACCGCTGGGAGGGTTCACCACTGATGAACCAAGCCTTCCTAATATTTTTTCATCGCAGTAAGGACAGTAGAAGTAGACCACTAATTTTACTGTAAGTACACCACATGTCTACACATGTGAAAAGCAGTTCGACTTTGCACTTACAAATTTACCAGAGCCCCGTTTGTTTACTTGCACTCGCTGGTGGGGTTGGACTTTTTCAAGAATCGGGGGCCATTGGAGCATTTAAACGTGGTACATGCCATGATAATCATGGTGGGTAGAAGTAGGCGACTACTTTTACTGTAAGTACACCACATGTCTTTACATGTGAAAAGCAGTTTGACTTTGCACTCACAAATATGCCAGAGCCCCGTTTTGGTTACTTGCACTCGTTGGTGGGGTTGGACTTTTGCAAGAATCGGTAGCCATTTGAATTTTTTTTTAATTAGATAAAAGTGTCCAATGCGGGAATCGAACCCGGGTCATAGCGGTCGAAAAACAACGGTTTCGACCATCCTTCCACCGACCCCCATAGATAGCAATAAAATTTATAAATGATATCACACTCAACAAGAAGCCCACGTTGATTATGCATTGAAACAAATGTAAACAACCAAAGAACTTTATTTAATTTTAAATCTTATTTTATTGGCGTTTTAATGAGGTAAAATATTTTCTCTCGTAGAATGGCTTTCTTACCTGAAAGCTTGAGAGATTATTAAATAAAAAATATTTTAAAAATAAAATTTTCCCTGGAGGCTTAATGTTCTTGTTTTAAAATAAGAGAAATCGTCTGCTTGCATATCATGTATGTAAAGTTTGTCTGATAAGCTGATATCAATTATCTGCTGCGATTTCCTCATAAAACTTTCTTC
This sequence comes from Cordylochernes scorpioides, assembly GCA_030710605.1. NCBI lineage: Eukaryota > Metazoa > Arthropoda > Arachnida > Pseudoscorpiones > Chernetidae > Cordylochernes > Cordylochernes scorpioides. The sequence continues at coordinate 56,974,143 of CP092870.1, forward strand.
TGGGAGATAAAAGAGAAAAACAAATCTTTAACGACCATTTAATGATAAGTTGATAGATATATGGTTAACTGTTATTAAAAACAACTTAAATATTCCTTTAGATGTTATTCTTCGGGGGTCAGTGGAGTAGTGGTCTAAACTGTTGGTGTTCGACCGCTACGACCCAGGTTCGATTCCCGTATTGGGCACTTTCTTCTGGGAGATAAAAAAGAAGAGAAAAACAAATATTTAACGACCCTTTAATGATTAGATGATAGATATATGGTTAACTGTTATTAAAAACAACTTAAATATTCCTTTAGATGTTAATTTTCGGGGGTCAGTGGTGTAGTGGTCTAAACTGTTGGTTTTCAACTGCTACGACCCGGGTTCGATTCCCGTATTGGGCACTTTTTTCTGATTTAAAAAAATATGCTCCAATGGCCCCCGATTCTTGTAAAAGTTCAACCCCACCAGCGAGTGCAAGTAAAAAAACCGTTGGTTTTCGACCGCTCCGACCTAGGTTCGATTCCCGCGTTGGGCATTTTTTTCTGGTAAAAAAAAAAATGCTCCAACGGCCTCCGATTCTTGCAAAAGTTTATTCCCACAATTGAATGCAAGTAACCAAACAGGGCTCTGAAACATTTTTAAGTGTAAAGTCGAACTGCTTTTCACATGTGTAGACATGTGGTACACATACAGTAAAAGCAGTTGCTTACTTCTACCCACCATGATTATAATGTCCTCTATCACGTGTACTACATTTGGTTACTTGCACTCGCTGGTGGCGTTGGATTTTTGCAAGAAACAGAGCCCATTAGAGCATTTCTTTAATCATGAAAAAAGTTCCCAATGTGGGAATCGAACCCGGGTCGTAGCGGTCTAAAACCAACGGTTTAGACCATCCTTCCACCGACCCGCCTGAAGTAAATAATAAAATGAGGTATATAATGAATGGCGTCGGTATCCAGAATAAGCTTCTTTAGAAAAATGCTCGTAATTTAACAAAATATCGCCTGTAAAAATCTCTTAATACATAAAATATTAATAATTGGATCATTCTGCCTATATATGCTACACTGAATGTTGGAATCTTAGAAATGGTATTTAAGCAAACTATGGACATAAGCTTTTAGGACAGTAGAATTGCATTCAAATATTTACATCGAGCAATACTCTTCCGCAAGCAATACGGACAAGACAAGTTACGCATAAATTAATACAAAGTTATAACGTGCCATTCATATAATTTTTCATCGCAGTAAGGGCGTAGAAGTTTGGTTTATTTGTGAAAAGAAACATTCGCGTTTTGGTGTTTTTATTTGTAATATATAGATGGCGTGTTATTGCTATGTATTAATAAACCACATTGTGACTATCCTTAATTTCTAAATAGGAAACGTTACAGTTTGATAAAGACTTCCAGGATTAGTCTTTGGTACTTATTTCGTTTATTACCGTAATGGTCTATTGCTTGATTCGAGATGAAGAAAAGCTATTTACGTATAGTATCAATATTTATTCTAATTCCAACTTTTAGTATAAAAGTATCCATCAACCACAACAAAAAGCTTCTATTAAGGACACTCGCCCCATACAGGATTCTCCCAGATACAGAAGTAAACTTAACAGTTATCTACAACAAAAAGACTTTATTAAGGACACTCGTCCCATATAGGATTCTCCCAGATACAGAAGTAAACATAACAGTTAACTACAACAAAAAGACTTTATTAAAGACAATTGTCCCATACAGGATTCTCCCAGATACAGAAGTAAACATAACAGTTATCTACAACAAAAAGACTTTATTAAGGACACTCGTCCCATACAGGATTCTCCCAGATACAGAAGTAAACATAACAGTTATCTACAACAAAAAGACTTTATTAAGGACACTCGTCCCATACAGGATTCTCTCAGATACAGAAGTAAACATAACAGTTATCTACAACAAAAAGACTTTATTAAGGACACTCGTCCCATACAGGATTCTCCCAGATACAGAAGTAAACATAACAGTTATCTACAACAACAAGCCTTTATTAAGGACACTCGTCCCATACAGGATTCTCCCAGATACAGAAGTAAACATAACAGTTATCTACAACAACAAGCCTTTATTAAAGACACACGTCCCATACAGGATTCTCCCAGATACAGAAGTAAACATAACAGTTATCTACAACAAACAACAACAACAAGCCTTTATTAAAGACCCACGTCCCATACAGGATTCTCCCAGATACAGAAGTAAACATAACAGTTATCTACAACAAACAACAACAACAAGCCTTTATTAAATACACACGTCCCATACAGGATTCTCCCAGATACAGAAGTAAACATAACAGTTATCTACAACAAACAACAACAACAAGCCTTTATTAAAGACACACGTCCCATACAGGATTCTCCCAGATACAGAAGTAAACATAACAGTTATCTACAACAAACAACAACAACAAGCCTTTATTAAAGACACACGTCCCATACAGGATTCTCCCAGATACAGAAGTAAACATAACAGTTATCTACAACAAACAACAAGCCTTTATTAAAGACACACGTCCCATACAGGATTCTCCCAGATACAGAAGTAAACTTAACAGTTATCTACAACAACAAGCCTTTATTAAAGACACTCGTCCCATACAGGATTCTCCCAGATACAGAAGTAAACATAACAGTTATCTACAACAACAAGCCTTTATTAAAGACACACGTCCCATACAGGATTCTCCCAGATACAGAAGTAAACATAACAGTTATCTACAACAAACAACAACAACAAGCCTTTATTAAAGACCCACGTCCCATACAGGATTCTCCCAGATACAGAAGTAAACATAACAGTTATCTACAACAAACAACAACAACAAGCCTTTATTAAATACACACGTCCCATACAGGATTCTCCCAGATACAGAAGTAAACATAACAGTTATCTACAACAAACAACAACAACAAGCCTTTATTAAAGACACACGTCCCATACAGGATTCTCCCAGATACAGAAGTAAACATAACAGTTATCTACAACAAACAACAACAACAAGCCTTTATTAAAGACACACGTCCCATACAGGATTCTCCCAGATACAGAAGTAAACATAACAGTTATCTACAACAAACAACAACAACAAGCCTTTATTAAATACACACGTCCCATACAGGATTCTCCCAGATACAGAAGTAAACATAACAGTTATCTACAACAAACAACAACAACAAGCCTTTATTAAAGACACACGTCCCATACAGGATTCTCCCAGATACAGAAGTAAACATAACAGTTATCTACAACAAACAACAACAACAAGCCTTTATTAAATACACACGTCCCATACAGGATTCTCCCAGATACAGAAGTAAACATAACAGTTATCTACAACAAACAACAACAACAAGCCTTTATTAAAGACACACGTCCCATACAGGATTCTCCCAGATACAGAAGTAAACATAACAGTTATCTACAACAAACAACAACAACAAGCCTTTATTAAATACACACGTCCCATACAGGATTCTCCCAGATACAGAAGTAAACATAACAGTTATCTACAACAAACAACAACAACAAGCCTTTATTAAAGACACACGTCCCATACAGGATTCTCCCAGATACAGAAGTAAACATAACAGTTATCTACAACAAACAACAACAACAAGCCTTTATTAAAGACACACGTCCCATACAGGATTCTCCCAGATACAGAAGTAAACATAACAGTTATCTACAACAAACAACAACAACAAGCCTTTATTAAATACACACGTCCCATACAGGATTCTCCCAGATACAGAAGTAAACATAACAGTTATCTACAACAAACAACAACAACAAGCCTTTATTAAAGACACACGTCCCATACAGGATTCTCCCAGATACAGAAGTAAACATAACAGTTATCTACAACAAACAACAGCAAAAAGCCTTTATTAAGGACACACGTCCCATACAGGATTCTCCCAGATACAGAAGTAAACATAACAGTTATCTACAACAAACAACAACAACAAGCCTTTATTAAAGACACACGTCCCATACAGGATTCTCCCAGATACAGAAGTAAACATAACAGTTATCTACAACAAACAACAGCAAAAAGCCTTTATTAAGGACACACGTCCCATACAGGAATCTCCCAGATACAGAAGTAAACATAACAGTTATCTACAACAAACAACAACAACAAGCCTTTATTAAATACACACGTCCCATACAGGATTCTCCCAGATACAGAAGTAAACATAACAGTTATCTACAACAAACAACAACTACAAAAACCTTTATTAAGGACACACGTCCCATACAGGATTCTCCCAGATACAGAAGTAAACATAACAGTTATCTACAACAAACAACAACTACAAAAACCTTTATTAAGGACACACGTCCCATACAGGATTCTCCCAGATACAGAAGTAAACATAACAGTTATCTACAACAAACAACAACTACAAAAACCTTTATTAAGGACACACGTCCCATACAGGATTCTCCCAGATACAGAAGTAAACATAACAGTTATCTACAACAAACAACAACTACAAAAACCTTTATTAAGGACACACGTCCCATACAGGATTCTCCCAGATACAGAAGTAAACATAACAGTTATCTACAACAAACAACAACAACAAGCCTTTATTAAAGACACACGTCCCATACAGGATTCTCCCAGATACAGAAGTAAACATAACAGTTATCTACAACAAACAACAACAACAAGCCTTTATTAAATACACACGTCCCATACAGGATTCTCCCAGATACAGAAGTAAACATAACAGTTATCTACAACAAACAACAACAACAAGCCTTTATTAAAGACACACGTCCCATACAGGATTCTCCCAGATACAGAAGTAAACATAACAGTTATCTACAACAAACAACAACTACAAAAACCTTTATTAAGGACCCTCGTCCCATACAGGATTCTCCCAGATACAGAAGTAAACATAACAGTTATCTACAACAAACAACAACATCAAGCCTTTATTAAGGACACACGTCCCATACAGGATTCTCCCAGATACAGAAGTAAACATAACAGTTATCTACAACAAACAACAACAACAAGCCTTTATTAAGGACACACGTCCCATACAGGATTCTCCCAGATACAGAAGTAAACATAACAGTTATCTACAACAAACAACAACATCAAGCCTTTATTAAGGACACACGTCCCATACAGGATTCTCCCAGATACAGAAGTAAACATAACAGTTATCTACAACAAACAACAACAACAAGCCTTTATTAAGGACACACGTCCCATACAGGATTCTCCCAGATACAGAAGTAAACATAACAGTTATCTACAACAAACAACAACATCAAGCCTTTATTAAGGACACACGTCCCATACAGGATTCTCCCAGATACAGAAGTAAACATAACTGTTATCTACAACAAACAACAACAACAAGCCTTTATTAAGGACAATTGTTCCATACAGGATTCTCCCAGATACAGAAGTAAACATAACAGTTATCTACAACAAACAACAACAACAAGCCTTTATTAAGGACACACGTCCCATACAGGATTCTCCCAGATACAGAAGTAAACATAACAGTTATCTACAACAACAAGCCTTTATTAAGGACACACGTCCCATACAGGATTCTCCCAGATACAGAAGTAAACATAACAGTTTTCTACAGAAAGTGGAGATTAACATCGACCTTTCTTCAAGTTGGATCCATCATCTGTGTTACACCTTTTGTCTGTGCTGTTTTACAGAATTTGTGAAAAGCTGATGTATTGGATTTGCTTTTTACTACTTTTGGAATTATTTTTTAAAATTAATATCAATTTAAAATGCTTTAGCGTTTGGTTACCATAATGGTTTTGATCCTTAAAACCTATGTTTATTGTTCTTAGGAACCTCAAAGAAGCAAATTATCTCAAGAAAACCATAGAAGACTTCAAAAAGATGTGGGTATATCGTATATTGAGATAGCCTATACGTTCTAATGAATATTTTAAAATTTTAAGAGACACCAAACAAACAGAAAGTTTTATCCTTAGACAACTTAAGCTTCTTGATTTGAGCGACTTCAAAGAAGCAAAATCTCTTAAGAAAACCCAAGAAGACTGAAATTGGACGCTGTAAGTATATCCTATATATAGAATACCTACGTTTCCTATTGACTATTTTAAAAGATTAGGACACTTAACATATAGAAAGTTTGATTCTTGGAGAACTTAAGCTTCTTGCTTCTATAGTGACTTGAAAGAAGCAAAATCTCTCAAGAAAACCCAGAAGAAGGCAAAAGGATGTAAGTATATACTATTTGTAGAATACCTACGTTCTATTGAATATTTAAAAATGGTAAGACACCAAACAAATAGAAAGTTTGACTCTTAGAGAACCTAAGCTTCTTATTCCTAGCAACTTTAAAAAAGCAAAATGTTCCACGGAAATCATAGAATATTTAAGTTTACGTTGTAACTATATCCTATATGCAAATGTGGCCTACGTTCTTATGGATATTTTAAAAATACACTACACAAACAGAAAGTGTGATCCTTAGAGAACTTAAGCTTCTTGCTTCTAAGGACTTCAAATAAGCAAATACTCTCATGGAAACCATAGAATACAGCTTGTAGACGATGAAAGTATATCCTCTATGTAAAATACCTACTTTCGAATGAATATTTTAAAAGTTTAAGACACTAAACAAACATAACTTTCAATCCTTAGAGAATCTAAGCTTTTTATTCCTAGCCAATTCAAAAAAGCAAAATATCTAAAGAAAACCCAAAAAGACTGCAGGTTAATGTTAGTTTATCCTGTGGGTAAAAGGCCTATGTTCTAATAAAAAAATGTAAAATGTAAAGAGACGCCAAACAAACAGAAAGTGTGATATCTAGAGAAATTAAGCTTCTTGCTTCTATAGAGACTTAAAAGAAGTAAATTCTCTTAAGAAAACCCAATAATACAGCTAGTAGACGACGAAAGTTTATCCTCTATGTAAAATACCTACTTTCTAATGAATATTTTAAAGGTTAAGACACCAAACAAACAGAAGGTTTGGTCCTTAGAGAATCTAAGCTTTTTGTTCCTAGCGATTTCAAAGAGGCAAAATCCCTTAAGAAAACAAAAGAAGACTACAAGATGTAAGTATATTCTATATATTGAAGACTCACGTTCTATGACGTGAATATTTTAAAGGTTAAGACACCAAACAAAAAAAAAAGTTTGGTCCTTAGAGAATCTAAGATTCTTGTTCCTAGCGACTTCAAAGAAGCAAATTCTCTTATGGAAACCATAGAAGACTTATGGTAGATGATCAACGTTTATCCTATCTATAGATTATCTACGTTCTAATGAATATTTAAAAGGTTAAGACACCAAGCAAATAGAAAGTTTGATCCCTAGAGAACCTAAGCTTTTTATTTCTAGCGACTTCAAATAAGCAAAATCTCTCAAGAAAACCCAAAAAGACTGCAAGTAAACGCTGTAAATGTCTAATAGGTAGAATATCTATGTTTGAATAGATATTTTAAATGGTTAAGATACCAAATGAAAAGTGTGATTGAAAATCTAATTTTGTTATTTATTCCAATTATCTTTAGTGTTTTAAATAACAATAATTTAGCAAAATGTATATAAAGCTGTTTTCGAATTTTCTTTCTTTAGGCTCTAATTATCTATAAGGTCATAATGCTTCTGATTCTTTGCGATATGAGACTTACTTTTAGGGAAATTTTAATTAGAATATATTAAATTTTAAACAGCCTTTTTGTGCATATTTATTTCATCATGTAATGAAATAAATGCATTTATCTTCTGCAAAATAATTTCTTGACGAATATTTTTTATACAATTCTCTCTCTGTATGTCTTTATATTATCATATAAAGAAATTTGATATTGAAATGCCATAAATGCACGAAAAGTTTTTTTTAAATTTGAAATTACTGTATAATGCAAAAACTTATTGTACTGAAAATTTCACCTCTATAATCATTTTGCAAATTTTATTTTAATAAGCGAAAAAAAAAAATACAAAAAATATTAAAACATATTTAAAATATAATTATATACAAAGGGCGTAACTGAATCTGTGAAATAAATATTTTTTTCTAAATATTTCAAAAGATTGCTCTCTCTTTATCAATTCATTTCAAAAGCAAAAAAAAAACTAAATAATTTCTAATATATTTACTAGATTTTTGAAACAACTTTTAAAAAGCAAAAAGTGCTATATCATCGTCTGTTACTAAAAGTATTCTATAAAATGAATAACATAACTATGGAAAAACTCAATATAATATTTATGAAACTATTTATAATAAAAAGTGCACATATTAAAATATTTTTATTAGTTATAAGAATATTAAATTTCACTTTTTTACTAAATCTAACGTAAAAATTTTAAACGCAAAAAAAAACCTTATTTAATATTATTTTAGAATTATTATTTAATATAATTAATCTTTTGCTAAAATAGACTGAATAGCCAATGTACAGACAAACAATTTGAGCAATGTGAAAAATTCTGTACACGAAATTTGTGCCTACGCGAATGTATATATATATATAAGGTTGTCCCAAAAATTCATGTTTTTCTTAAAACGTTATTTTTCTTATTACTTTGCGAATAATATTATTTCCTGCAAATACATAATAATACAATTTACTTTATACATAATACAAAGACATTATACATAACGGCAAATAATATTGGTATTTCAAATTTTTTGCAAGTGTTTACGAACTTTGTGGATAATATTTTATATGATAGAAAGATATATGAAAAGAAGAAGTAGAAGACTTAAAGTATTATCCATATTCACGTATCACAATCTACTTATCTAAATGGTGATAATCCACTACTATAGGGATTCTAAAAACAGCGGTGGAGTAAGATACACTTACCGATAGTTGGAAGTTCTACAAGTGAGTTGGTAGACGGCTGCACGCCCTCTAGCGTTGACTACCGGCGTGATTTACCACTGCCTTCCCCCTAAAATGTTCCCCCCTTTTTTCCTTCGCAACATCTCAGAATGGATAGCTCTTCCCTCGTCAAAGGATTTCTGTTCGAAGTCAGCGACATTTCTCTTGCAATCTTCACCAATATTTATTGGATGAGAATTGTTGCCTAAATGAAACATCAGAAACTTCCCAAATTTGATTTTTTTTTCCTTTTTTTTTGGGTGTGCTTACAATGCTTTTTTTTATTTATTTAAAATGAATTTTTGTACTTACAATGAGTTTTATACTTACAAGGATTTTTTTTGTGCATTTATATAATTATTTTTTTTTGTATTTTAGCTATTTTTTTTTTAAACTTAACGATGCATTTTTAAAATTTGGTGCTTACAATGAATTATTTATTTACAATGAATAATTTAAAACTTATAATGAGTTTTTTTTTACTTTTAAAATGAGTTTTTGTACTTACATTTTTTTTTTTTTTGTATTCGAAATTATTATTATTATTTTTTTGTATTTAAAGGTGCATTTTAAAAATTTGCAATGAATATTTTTGTGCTTAAAATGAATTATTTTAAACTTAAAAATAGTTTTTGTACTTACAATCAGTTTGTTTTTACAATATATTTGTACTTGTAAGGAATTTTTTTTTCTATTTAGTTTTTTTTATTCTAACTGAATTGATTACACTTAACGATACGTTTTTATATTTGCAATGATTTTTGGTGTTTACAATGATAGGTTTTATACTCTCAATGCTTTTTTTTTGTATTAACACTAAATTTTTTGTACTTCACGGTACATTTTAAAAATTTCCAATGAATTTTCTTATGCTTACAATGATATTTATTGTGCTTCCAAGATTTATTATTTTACTTACGATTTTTTTTTGTATTTATATAATTATTTTAAATGACTATATTTGTACTTAACGATGCATTTTTAAAATTTGCAATTAATCTTTTGGTGCCTCTAATGATAGGTTTATGTACTTCCAATGATTGTCCACACTCAATATTTACTTGGTCAATTAAGAAGCGGTTTCGCTCTCTTAAATAATGATCATGTACACTAAAAATTAACAATTCGGGTATAAAAAAACTAGTTAATTTTCATAATAAAAATATACTTAATTAATAAATAAATAAACGTCTACTGTTCTTACTGAGATGAAAAATATATATATATTGGGAGGGCTTGGCTCATTAGTGGTGAACCCTCCTAGCAGTTTCTCCAATTTAATCTACCAGACCGCTTCTTAGAACACTAATGTTGTATTGGATCATTCTGCGTATATACGCAGCAGTGAAAGGTGGAATTTCAGTAAAGGTTTTGAATATTTGTATCGATAAT
>CP092870.1:56984536-57180982 GCA_030710605.1 Cordylochernes scorpioides
TTAATATTAAATTTATATGTAATTCTACTGTCCTATAAGCTTATGTCCATAGTTTACTTGAAATCCTTTTCTGAGATTCCACCATTCAGTGTAGCATATATAAACAGAATGATCCAATACAGTATTAGAACTCTAAAAAGCGGTCTGGTAGATTAAATTGGCGAAACCGCTGGGAAGGTACACCACTGATGAGCCAAGCCCTCCCGATATATATTTTCATCGCAGTTAGGATAGTAGAAGTTTGTATTGTATATAAAAGAAACATTCGTACCCAAATCCTTTCATTATATATCTAATATATAATGCTACTATACTACTATTAAATAAAAAATAAAAATTATATATTATATTATTTAAAATCAGCATTTGTTAAAATATAAGGTTGCCCCAAAAGTTCGTAAACACTTGCAAAAAAAAAAAAAGAAAATACCACTATTTTTCGACATAATATTATTCGCCTTAGGTATAATGTCTTTGTATTATGTATATATATATTTTTGCTTATCCCTAGTACACGTGGTACAGGCCATGACAATCATGGTGGGTAGAAGTAGACGACTATTTTTACTGTAAGTGCACCACATGTCTACAGATGTGAAAAGCAGTTCGACTTTGCACTTTTAAATATGCCAGAGCCCCGTTTAGTTACTTGCATTCGCTGATGGGGTTGGACTTTTGCAAGAATCGGAGGCCATTGGAGCATTGTTTTTTTATTTTTTGGAATCAGAAAAAAAGTGCCCAATGCGGTAATCGAACCCGGGTCGTAGTGGTCGAAAACCAAAGGTTTAGACCATCCTTACACCGACTCCCTAATGCATATCCTGACCACAATGTGATTATCAGGTAACATGTTATATCAACGTTTAGTTGATTGCTATTCCACTAGATGGCGCTCTTTTCCATCTAGAAACCTCTCATATTAGTATTCAGGATATGCCTTATATGTTTTTACATATATAGATATATCGTTTTGAAAATAAAACAATATATGCTTAAATCTTTAGATGATAAAAAGTTATATATTGGATTGAATAAAAAGTTACATTTGCTAATATTTCGTTTGGCTGAACGCCAACCTTTGTTAAGGTATTATATTTTGTATAAACAAACTCCAACGCAACGACACTATGTGACGCTGAGTTTGTTTATAAAAAATGTAATACATTGACAAAGGTTGGCATTCAGCCAACAGATATATTGGCATATATATCGTTTTATTCAAACCCATATATGTCTTCTTATTATTTAAAAAAATATGTAAATTTATAAAATTTTAAGTTTAATTTAATCGTTAATTTTAGGTATGTAAATATGCATAAAGTAAGTTTTTCGCTCTAAAAAAGAAAGCTTCATAATTAAGACAACTTCTGTAGAAGATCGTAAAAGCTCGAAAGCTGGAGATGATAAACTTATTTTCATGAAACTTATCTATGAATAGGAAATGAAATCATTAAAGCACGGATTTTTGTTTTATACATAATATAAACTTCTACTGTCCTTACTGAGATGAAAAATACAGAGGGTGTTTCCTTTCAAATGAAACGATTTCAAACGTCCGTTAGAACTTTATTTTTCGAACCTGAATTTTTTTCATGTGTTCTATGTGCTTCCCCTTCTTCTTGGCTATCTCCCTGCATCGGACTTTCCAAGCTGCGAACACTTCCTTGACTTTGGAGAGCGAAACATTCGACCACTCCTCTTGTGCGGCTTTCCAAAGTCCGGCCTCAGTTTTGGGACGTCGGTAGAAGAGCCGTTGTTTCAACATACCGAACCCGTAAAAATCCAGTGGGCTGGCGTCGGGAGACTTCACTGGAATGTCCGAGTTCCTGATAAAATTTAGGCCTAGGGTGTCCTTCATTTCTTGTAGGAACTGTTGGGTTTTGTTGGAGGTATGGGAAGAGGCTTTGTCGTGATGAAGGAACACTTTGTCCATTTCCCCTGGGTAAAGGTCCTTCAGTTGTTCGATGACAGGTTTCAGAACGCATTCTATATAGAATTCTGAGTTCAACTTCACCTTCGATGGAACCTTTATGAGCGGAAGGACTCCACGGCCAGTCATTACCCCGACAACCATGAAACCTTTAGGGAAAGTTTCGGAGCATTGGTGAACCCAATTATCCGGGACCTGATTGCCTCTTTTGATGTAACAGATCTTCCGGATTCCATTGCAATACGTCACATACATCCATGCTTCGTCCAATGTTGCAGTATATTCCGATCTGGAACCGGCCAGGTGTTCCTCGTAGAGCTTCCGGGCATTCGTTGCACGGTTTTTCATGTGGAAAGGGGTGAGCTTGTGAACCTTGCCTTTTCGTCGGGTATCCAGTTCCAAATCTTTGTGAATGATGTTATTTATCGTTTTTAGCGATGTTCCACACATTCTGGAAAGTTGGCGCTGAGATGGTGGATTTTCAGTAGTTGCTAGCCGCTTTACCTTGGAAACCGTGGCGGGGGTCCGCACCGGACGTGGTCGATCGACTTGAAATTTTTGCCCATTGGATTTAGCTTCACTTTCCTTTCCGATGCCATTTACTACCCTACATATTGTAGCTTTGCCAACATCTAGTCCTTCTGCTTTTAGCTTTTTCACTATGACGCTATAACTGTTTCCTTCTTTGGAAAGTGTCCGAATTGTTTGTTCGACTTGGAGCGTTAGTCTCTCTCCCCCCATGTTGCAAAAATCATGATACCTGATGAAAATGAATTCTCCAGAAGATTCTAGATCTATTGGAACCAGTGTCGTGTGCAGCATGCCTGCACGTGCAAAACGCGAGCGCTCGAAAATCGTTTCATTTGAAAGGAAACACCCTCCGTATGTATTGGGAGGGCTTGGCTCATCAGTGGTGAACCCTCACAGCGATTTCGCCAATTAAATCCGCCAGACCGCTTCTAAGAGCTCTAATACTGTATTGGACAATTCTGCTTATATACGCAGCACTGAAGGATGGAATCTCAGAAATATTTTCAAGAAATATATGGACATAAGCTTATAGGACAGTAGAATTACATTCAAATATTTGCATCGAACAATGCTCTTCCGCAAACAATAAAGACAAGGCCAGTTAGGCATAAATTAACAAAAAGCAATAACGCGAAATCTATACATATAAAATGAAAGGATTGAATGGAAATGAAAGGAAACAATATGTATTCATCGCAGTATTCAAATGTATTCAAATCATAACAAAGAAGTGTTTGCGGAAGAGCATTTGTTTGAAGTTTATATGTTAAGTTTGTAATTATTCTTTTTTTTTTTTTTTTAATTCAAAGAAACATTTTTCTGGCAGACATATTCTATTTTTTATCATCATCTTTTTGTAATATTATTGTTTTTTTTCTTAATTAGTTATCAAATAATTTGCGATTGTAGTTTCTTTTTGTTTTGTTGTGTTCCTTTTTAATCAATAAAATATATAGAACTAAGGTGTAATATTCAATTCAAACATATGGAACCAACATCGATTCATATTTAAAACAAAGGAAAAATCATGAGTTTTTATAACTTTCACTTTTTCATACAGCATTGCTCGATGTAAATATTCAAATGTAATTCTACTGTCCTAAAAGCTTATATCCATAGTTTGCTTAAATACCATTTCTAAGATTCCACAAGAGTCGGGGAGAAGAGCTTCTATTATATTTACTTGTATAAATCCACAACACGCTATCTATATATAACAAATGAAAACATAAGACGCGAATTTGTAGAGCATTGCTAGATGCAAATATTTATATATAATTCTACTGTCCTAAAAGCTTATGTCCATAGTTTACTTAAATACCATCTCTAAGATTCCACTCTTCAATGTAACATATAAAAGCAGAATGATCCAATACAGTATTAGAGTTCTAAAGAAGCGGTCTGGTAGATTAAAAAAATTGGTGAAACTGTTGGGAGGGTTTGTAATTCTATTGTCCTAGAAGCTTATGTCCATAGTTTACTTAAATACCATCTCTAAGATTCCACTCTTCAATGTAGCCTATAAAAGCAGAATGATCCAATACAGTATTAGAGTTCTAAAGAAGCGGTCTGGTAGATTAAAAAAATTGGTGAAACCGCTGGGAGGGTTTGTAATTCTATTGTCCTAGAAGCTTATGTCCATAGTTTACTTAAATACCATCTCTAAGATTCCACTCTTCAATGTAGCATATAAAAGCAGAATGATCCAATACAGTATTAGAACTCTAAAGAAGCGGTCTGGTAGATTAAAAATTGGTGAAACCGCTGGGAGGGTTTGTAATTCTATTGTCCTAGAAGCTTATGTCCATAGTTTACTTAAATACCATCTCTAAGATTCCACTCTTCAATGTAGCATATAAAAGCAGAATTATCCAATACAGTATTAGAACTCTAAAGAAGCGGTCTGGTAGATTAAAAATTGGTGAAACCGCTGGGAGGGTTTGTAATTCTATTGTCCTAGAAGCTTATGTCCATAGTTTACTTAAATACCATCTCTAAGATTCCACTCTTCAATGTAGCATATAAAAGCAGAATGATCCAATACAATATTAGAGATCTAAAGAAGCGATCTGGTAGATTAAAAAAATTAGCGAGACCGCTGGGAGGGTTCACCACTGATGAACCAAGCTCTCCCAATATTTTTCAATCGTAGTATGGACAGTAGAAGTTTGGTTTATATTTAAAAGAAACATTCGTGCCTAAATTCTTTCATTTCTTAATCAGTAGTATTGACAGAAATATAGATAAATACAAGTAAAAAAGGAATATACAACAATGTATTATACATAATTACCAGTCATATATACAGTTTTATACATGGATGTATCAAGGGTAGAGGGATGAGGGTCGGTTTGGATGGTCTAAACCGTTGGTTTTCGGCCGCTACGACCCGGGTTCGATTCCTGGATTGGGCACTTTTTTCTTATTAAAAAAAAATTGCTCGAATGGCTCCCGATACTCACAAAAATCCAGCCCCACCAGCGATTGCAAGTAACCAAACGGGGCTCTGGCACATTTTAAAGTGCAAAGTCGAGCTGCTTTTACATGTGTAGACATGTGGTGCACTTACAGTAAAAGCAGTCGTCAACTTCTACCCACCATGTTTATCATGGCCTGTGCCACGTGTACTAGGGATAAGAAAAAAAAAAGGAAGGTAGAAGGTTGTCTAAAGTTAGAATATAAAATCTTAGAAGTTAATTAATTAGTTGATTCAACATCCAGTTGTTCAGTAGAAGCCTTGGTGCGACCATTTCTTAAATATGTATTCTACAATAGAAAAATGGTATTGTAGATGAAGCTAACGAAACCGCTGGAAGGGTTCAACTACTGATGAGCCAATACTCCCTTCAATTTTTCATCTTCAGTTCAGTGGTAATACAAATTTGTCTTTTAAAGTGATGATTATTTATGATGTGTTGAAAAATTTGATAAATGGGTTTTAAGATTGTGTGTGTGTGTGTGTGTGATGGGGAATGTGTTGTATTGAATCTATTATCCCATATACATTTGATGTTTATATGTAGGTATTTGTCATATTTGTCATTTGATTTTGTTTCTATGCATTTTATTTGATGGCATTTTGGGTAACTATGCATTATTTTGAGAATATGGAACTATTATAGACGCGTATGATTCTTCTAAAATTTAATCAATTTCTACTGCCTGTACTGCGATGAAAAATTAATGGGAGGGCCTGGCTCATCGGTGGTGAACCCTCCCAGCGGTTTTGCCTGTTTAATCTACCATACAATAACTATACATTATATTATGTTTTTTTTTTCTATGCATCATATTATGGGATTTTGTTTTCATACATTATATTCTAATATTTGGTTTCAATTCAATATAAAATAGAATTTCGTTTATATATCAATTTATATTATGGAATATTGTTTCTATGCTTTGATATTATTGCATTATATGTATTAGAAATGTATAAATATACATGTAAAAAATATATATAAATAAATAAATTTGAAGGAAACAGAGGCTGTTCACACTTGGTTATCTCGTGTGTCTTCAATAAAGTTCACTGTAATATCTTTCAGAGTTATTGTCTCAATCCCGATATACATGGTAAAAGGTACAACTTCCTTAAGTTTTGTCCATGAGTGTATACACACTTGGTTATCTCGTGTGTCTTCAATAAAGTTCACTGTGATATTTTTCATAGTGATTGTCTGATTCCCGATATACATGCTAAAAGGTACAACTTCCTTAAGTTTTGTCCATGAGTGTATACACACTAGGTTATCTTGTGTGTCTTCAATAAAGTTCACTGTAATATCTTTCAGAGTTATTGTCTGAATCCCGATATATATGCTAAAAGGTACAACTTCCTTAAGTTTTATCCTTGAGTGTAACTTTCAGAGTTATTGTCTGAATTCCGATATACATGCTAAAAGGTACAAATTCTTTAAGTTTTGTCCTTGAGTGTAACTTTCAGAGTTATTGTCTGAATCCCGATATACATGCTAAAAGGTACTAATTCCTTAAGTTTTGTCCATGAGGGTATATCTCTTATTAGAGAAATGAAAGCAGTGAAAAGTGTACCTTCTTCTACACCAGAAACATACTCCTTACTGTGAGAGAGAGAGATGAAATAATATATTGGAAGTGTTTGGCTCATCAACGGTAAACCCTCCCAGCAATTTTGAAAATATAATCTACTATACCGCTTCTTAGAGCTCAAATTCTGTATTTGAACATTCTGGTTCAATATGCTGCAATGAAGGGTGAAATCTTAGAAACGGTATTCAAGATAACTATGGATATAAGATTCATGACAGTAGAATTACATAGATTATTCTTCTTCTCAGTATCTCTCTTTCGACAGTTTTCTTTGCATCTATTTTATCCTGCAAAACCATCTTTATTAATCTCTTCTCTTGATATTTTCCATTCGATTCTTTCACTGGTGATATTTAACAACTTTCTTTCCTCAACTAATTTTCTCAAGGCATTTCTGGTCAACTCATTCTTCTATATTACCTCCAGATCCATCTCTACAATGATCTCAAATATTCTCTACTCAGCCATTGCAAGCTTACCATGTCTCAAACTTAAGCAGTATCACGCTCTAGATTAGTCATTAATATCTTCTTTTTCAACTTTTCACTGTGTTCTCCTTAAAAAAAATGTTTTTCAGAGTATATGTATGAATGATATGAAATTTATTTCTATAAATATTCCTGTTCTTTCTGTATGTTTCCAAAATAATTAGAAATTTTAATTTATTAGCTAGTGTAAACGGCAACTATTTGTACTATGAACACTAGGGGCAAAAATAGGCACTTTGAACACAGGGGGCAAAAATGGAGGCTATGCACATAAAAGGCAACAATGGGTAGTATGAAAGTTAGGAGAAACAATAAATGCTATGAACGTTGAGCGAAACAATGAGTACTATGAACAATAGGGCTAACAGTGAATCCTGTGAACGCTAGGGATAACAATGGGTAGTATGAAAATTAAGGGGAACAATGGGTGCTATGAATGCTAGGGGTAACAATGGGTACTGTGAACACTAGAGGCATCAATGGATGCTATGACCGCTTGGAGAAACAATGGGTGCAAAGAATGCTAGGAGCAACAATGGATCCTATGAACGCTAGGGGTAACAATGGGCACTATGAACGCTAGTTGTAACAATGAGTATTATGAACACTAGGATCAACAATGAATGCTATGATTTCTATTAGCAACAATGGATGCTATGAACACTGAATGAAACAATGGGTACTATGACCGATAGGGGTAACAATGGGACAATGAATGCTATGAGCAACAATAAATCTTATAGACAATGAGGGAAACAATGGATACTATGAACGCCAGGTGCAACAAAGTATGATTGGAATTCTAATAGCAACAATGGAGGCTATGAACGCTGAGGGAACAAATGGGTACTATGAACGCAAGAGGCAACAATTAATGCTAGGAACAACAATGTGGGCTATGAACGCTAGGGGTGACAATGAATGCTATGACGCTAGGGCTAACAATGGATGCTATAAACGCTAGGTATAACAATGAATCCTGTGAATGCTAGGGTTAACAATAGATACTATAATTGCTAGAAGCAACAATAGTGCTATGAACCCTGAGGGAAATAAGGGATGCTATGAACGCCAGAGATAAAAATGGGCACTATGAAAGCTAGGGATAACAATGGGTGCAATGAATGCTAGGAGCAACAATTAATGCTATGAGGGCTAGGTGCAACAATAGGTGCTTTGAACGCTAAGGGTAACAATGAATCCTGTGAACGCTAGTGTTAACATTGGGTACTATGAACACTAGGGGCAACAATGGATGCTATCAATGCTAGGAGCAACAATGGGGGCTCTCAATGTTTTGGGTAACAATGGATGCTATAAACGCTAGGAGCAACAATGGATGCTATGAACGATAGAGGCAACAATGGGTACTATGAACACCGAAAGCAACAATGGATCCTATGAACGCTTGGAGCAACGATGGATGCTATGAACGCTGAGGGAAACAATGGGTGCTATGAATGCTAGGGTCAACAATGGGTACTGTGAACATTAGGAGCAACAATGGATGCTATAAACGCTAGGGCAACAATGGGTCCTAAGAACACTAGAAGCAATAATGGATGCTAAGAACGCTGATGGAAACAATGGGTACTATGAACCTTAGGGGTAACAATGAATGCTATGAATTCTAAAAGTAACAATGAATGCTAAGAACGCTAATGGAGACAATGGGTACTATGAACCTTAGGGGTAATAATGAATCCAGTGAACGCTAGTGGTAACAATGGGTACTATGAACACTAGGGGCAACAATGAATGCTAAGAATTCTAAAAGTAACAATAAATATAATGAACGCTGAGGTAAAACAATGGGTACTATGAATGCTAGGGGTTACAATGGGTGCAATGAATGCTAGGAGAAACAATAAATCTTATGAACACTGAGGGAAACAATGGGTACTATGAACACAGGGGGCAAAATAATTCCTATGAAAGTTAGGGGTAACAATATACAGATATAGATTAAGCCATATAGATTGAACTAAAAGAATGAATGATAGATCTTTGATCATACCTTAGCGTGTTATAAGCTCCAGAGGAAAGACTATATCATACTCTAGCGTATGATTGACCTTTGAGGTAAAACACTTAATAACCTGCAGGCCTATGGTTATCAGAAAAGAAGTATCTGGGGGGGGAGAAGTTCGACCACACCTCCCTGCGGTCCCCCCTGGACCCTTGGAATATTCGACCAAATTCTGGTTCGTTTCCAAGGTGACTAACGTGGCAACGGCACCCATTTTCCAATGAAGAGCAAGCTTTACACACCCAAGATAGTGGATATTGCTGTTTCTGTGATGGAGATGCATGGAGACATCTGAGACTCTTCTTTGGACACGACAACAACAACAACAAAAGAAGTATCTAATATGAAGAAATCAGACATGCAGAATTTCAAATACGTTTTTCTATTCCTAGTACACGTGGTACAGGCCATAATAATCATGGTGTGTAGAAGTTGACGACTGCTTTTACTGTAAGTGCACCACATGTCTATTACTAATAAAGAGATATAAACATGGCGATCTTTCAGACAATAACGTCCTTGAATAAACTGTAATATGGATTAAAGACTTTAAATCAGGTTTCTGGAAATGAGTTTCTTTTCATATTTATTACAATCCTAAGCTTTCAGTCATCTTTGTCCTTCTACAGCAGTACACGAAACTAATAATAATGTTTATTATATTTTAATCCATATTGATTTTTGCAAGAATCGGGGGCCATTGGAGCATTTTTTTTTATTAGAAAAAAATGTCCAATGCGGGATTTGATCCCGGGTCGTAGCGGTCGTAAACCATTAAACTGGCGAAACCGCTGGGAGGGTTCATTACTGATGAGCCAGGCCCTCCCATTAATTTTTACATTGCAGTAAAGGCAGTAGAAATAGTTTATTTTTAAAAAGAATCATACGCGTCTATAATAGTTTCGAATTTTGATATTCATCCGTGCCTTTACAATTCAACTAAATCAAAAAGGAATCCAAGGCAAAGAAATAAATAATGGTTGAAAGAGACATAGGCTTGGATTTCTTCTTTTTTTTTCTTATCCTCGGTATTTGTGGTAGGCGATTGCTTTTACTGTAAGTGCACCACATATCTATACATTGTGAAAAGCAGTTCGACTTTTCCCTTACAAATGTGCCCCGTTTGGTTACGTGCACTCGCTGTTGGGGTTGGATTTTTGCAAGAATCGCGGGCCTTTAAAGCATTTATTTTAATTAAAAATAAGTTCCCAATGCGAGATTCTATCACGGGTCTTAGCGCTCGAACACCAACGGTTTAGACCATTCTTCAACAGACTCCATGATAATCATGGTGGGTAGAAGTTGGAGACTGCTTTTAAATGTAAGTGCACCACATGTCTACACATTGTGAAAAGCAGTTCGACTTTGCACTTACAAATGTGCCCCGTTTGGTTATTTGCACTCGCTGTTGGGATTGAACATTTTCAAGAATCGAGAGCCATTGGAGCATTTATTTTATTTAGAAAAAAGTTCCCAATGCGAGATTCAATCGCGGTTCGTTGCGGTTGTAAACCAAAGGTTTAGATCATCCTTCAACAGACTCCCTGATAATCATGGTGGGTAGAAGTTGGAGTTTGTTTTAACTGTAAGTGCACCACATATCTATACATTGTGAAAAGCAGTTCGACTTTTACTTACAAATCAGTCAGAGTTACGTTTGTTTACTTGAAATTTCTGGTGGGATTGTACTTTTACAAGAATCGAGGGGCCATTGGAGCATTTTTTTTTATTAGAAAAAAAGTGCCCAATGCGGGAATCGATCCCGGTTCATAGCTTTCGAAAACCAACAGTTTAGACCATCCTTCCATCAACCCTCTTAAATACTTAAATACGGTGATATGAGTAAGACAAAATGGTCAATATGACTCTAACTCTGTCTGCAAGCCTCTCTCTATCTGACCAAGTATTCCATCAAGTTTGTTTGTTCTGCCCAATAGCTTGGATGACGGATTATAATTGAGTGGACCATTTCTCAAGCCACACTCTGTAGATAACTCTATGCTTATCTTAAACTTCCAGGCCAAGTTCCGTCCGTGGGGCTCTTGCAGGGGCTTCTGCATCCCCTCGCACGTGAAAACCCACCGGAAAGTGAATAGACTATCTTCCAAACCTATCAAAACTTAACCTATATAAGAACAATCAGACTGTTAGCAAAAATTGGATTCTACTATCTGTTAAACATCAGAGTTATTCTATTTATAGCGCCCCCTCTGAATAACGCCTTCCTCTCTATTGCGCCCTATTTCAAATACGTAGTACGATGCGATATACATAAAAAGTGACCTGTCCATAGCGCCTTCCTCTCTATAGCACCCGATTTTAAATATATAGTACGATGCGAGATATACATTAAAAGTGACCTGTCTATAGCGCCCCCTCTAATTAGCGGCTTCCTCTCTATAGTGCCCGATTTTAAATACGTAGTATGATGCGATTTACATTAAAAGTGACCTGTCTATAGCACCCTCTCTCTATAGCACCCTATTTTGATGAGTCCCAAGAGAGGGCGCTCTAGACAGGTTTAACTGTATTTTTAAATTTGTTCGAGAAGTTTTTTTTTTTTTTGCTTATCTCTAGTACACGTTGTACAGGCCATTATACTCATGGTGGGTAGAAGTAGGCGACTGCTTTTAATGTAAGTGCACCATATGTCTACATATGTGAAAAGCAGTTCGACTTTTATATTATAAATGTGTCAGAGCCCGTTTTGTTACTTGCACTCGCTGGTGGGGCTAGATTTTTTAGGAATCGGGAGCCATTAGCGATTTTTTTTTGTTTTCGAGAAGTATGAATCATTGTTGCTGAAACTTTCAATTTGTTATAAGTCAATTTAATATAAAGCTATTACAACTATTTCTTAGCTGATCTCATATTCTGCTGTGTTTTCAAAGTTTTGAAACATCAAACAAAAGTTAATATATCCGATAAAAATAATCTCTTGTATCAATATTAAGATGGAAAAATATCAGGCCTCCAGGAAATTGTTGGTATTCAATCAACAACAATAAAAGCAAATACATATTTTTATTCGATCCAATGTTGTTACCGTATCCAATGAAGTGCCTCAGATGTCTCCATATATCTCTATCACAGCAGTCGTAATGTTCTTGGGTGTGTAAAGCCGCTGTTCTGGGTCAAATTTCTGTTTTTGTCGTGTCCAATGAAGAGCCTCATATGTCTCCATACATCTCTATCACAGCAGTCGTAATGTTCTTGGTTGTGTAAAACTGCTGTTCTGGGTCAAATTTCTGTTTTTGTCGTGTCCAATGAAGAGCCTCATATGTCTCCATACATCTCTATCACAGCAGTCGTAATGTTCTTGGGTGTGTAAAGCTGCTGTTCTGGGTCAATAATCTGTTGTTGTCGTGTCCAATGAAGAGCCTCAGCTGTCTCCAAACATCTCTATCACTGCAGTAGTAATGTCCTTGGGTGTGTAAATCTGCTGTTCTGGGTCGATTTTCTGTTGTTGTCATGTCCAATGAAGAGCCTCAGATTTCTCCGTATATCTCTATCACAGCAGTCGCTATGTTCTTGGGTGTGTAAAGCTACTGTTCTGGGTCAATTTTCTGTTGTTGTCGTGTCCAATGAAGAGCCTCAGATGTCTCTATACATCTCTATCACAGCAGTCGCTATGTTTTTGGGTGTGTAAAGCTGCTGTTCTGGGTCCATTTTCTGTTGTTGTCGTGTCCAATGAAGAGCCTCAGATGTCTCCATACATCTCTATCACAGCAGTCGCTATGTTCTTGGGTGTGTAAAGCTGCTGTTCTGGGTCAATTTTCTGTTGTTGTCGTGTCTAATGAAGAGCCTCAGATGTCTCCATACATCTCTATCACAGCAGTCGCTATGTTCTTAGGTGTGTAAAGCTGCTGTTCTGGGTCAATTTTCTGTTGTTGTCGTGTCCAATGTTCCCTGGGAAATCAGGGAATAGGTCATATCGACGTTTAGTGGATTTCTGTCGCATTATATGTCGCTCTGCTATCTAAAAAGCACATGTGCTATTGGTTTGGATATGCCTTCTTTGTTTTTAATATCAACACCTGACCTATTTATTATTTTTTCTATTAATTTTTCACATAACGATAAATGAACTTTTTAATTTATATGGAATCAAATATTTTGGCTTAAAATTTGACATAAATGATGTTTTGAAAGAAAAAAAATCCGATTTGAAAAAAAAAAACACATTGAGAATATAAATGTAAATGGGGGTTAATAAGATGTATGATCTTTGACAGATCTTCCAATCGGGCTGTTGTCACCAAGGAGGAAGTTTTAGAGACAATAAATCTTGTTCCTCTCTAAATGAGTCTATCTCAAATGGGGTGAGTTCTGGGAGAAGAGGAGACAAAACACAATATATCTTTAAGGACAATCCAGACAAGATTTATTAGATCCAGATATAGAGATCTGAGTTGGCCATTTACCAATCTTAGAGTTCACGCCTTCTAATGGAAAATATGTAGAAGTTGTTGTTGTTATGTCCAATGAAAAGCCTCAGATGTCTCCATACATCTCTATCACAGCAGTCGCAATGTTCTTGGGTGTGTAAAACTGCTTTTCTGGATCCATGTCAATTTTCTATCAATGCTGTTTTTGTTGTGTCCAAATAAGAAACTCAGATGTATCCATACATCTCTATCACAGCATTCGTAATGTTTTCTATATTCTTGTCGTGTCCAATGAAGAGCCTCAGATGTCTCCGTAAACTCCATCTTCAATATAAACTGGTGTTTGTACATATTCTTTGTCATCACCTCTGTATTGATGTGATGACTCAAATTGTCTGATTTCAGTGCATATATAACGATAAATTAAAAACAATGAAGTCATATTCTAACCAGTAGCACATGTGCTTTTTAGATGACAGAGCGCCACAGCAGTCGTAATGTTCTTGGGTGTGTAAAGTTGCTGTTCTGGGTCAATTTTCTGTTGTTGTCGTGTCCAATGAAGAGCCTCAGATGTCCTCGTACATCTCTATCACAGCAGTCGTAATGTTCTTGGGTGTGTAAAGCTGCTGCTCTGGGTCAATTTTCTGTTGTTTTTGTCGTTTTCCAATTAAGAGCCTCAGATGTCTCTATACATCTCTATCACAACAGTCGCAATATTCTCTATCTTGGGCGTATAAATCTGCTGTTCTGGGTCAATTTCATATTGTTATTGCCGTGTCCAAAGAAGAGCCTCAGATATTTCCGTACATCTCTATTACAGCAGTCGCAATGTGAACTATCTTAGGTGTGTAAAGCTGCTGTTGTCGGCCCATGTCAATGTTATATTGTTGTCGTTTCCAATGAAGAGCCTCAGATGTCTCCATACACCCTATCACAGTAGTCACAATGATGTCCTCCATCTTGGGTGTTCAAAGCTAATTTTTTAGGTCAATTTTCTGCAAGGCTGCATCTATTGCTGGACATAAAAAACATATTGAAAGGAAAAATTCATATATTGGATTCAATAAAAATATATTTTTCCCAATATATCGTTTGGAGCAGAAAGCCAACTTTGTCAAGTATACACAAACTCAGCGCTTCATAGCATATCTTAGCATATGCGATGCTGAGTTTGTTTATACTTGGCAACAGGTGACTTTCAGCCAACCGAAATATTGTAAAAAAGATCTTTTTATTCAATCCAATATATGCATTTTTATTACCTATTGATTTAGGTATAGATCATTCTATTTTGGAATAAGAATATGTGGGTAGAACCAAAATAAGTATATACCTTTTTTTTCTTTCGTAATTTATGCACCTTATACCAGTATAATATCACATTTGTACTATTATTCACATTGTTTCGCGTTCTCACGCAATTCTGGCCTTGACTACCCATTTAATGGTTTTTCAGGATTCCTGAATGACCATTTTTTTGGTCGTTGAGGTACAGTTTGCATCACGCTAATGAGCGCCAACAGCCGGAAACGGCATGAGTGGTTAGCTTTTCTTGATTTTTTAAAATCAAAAATGGGTATTTGGCCAATTCTAGAATAATTAAAAATCAACAATATTTGATATTTATTCCAATAGATGGTGAAAGCCATCATCAACTTTCAGTTGAACGATAAGAATATGCCTTTTTTATTTGGTAATTTATACAGTTTTTGTTGTTGACATCCACTGCGGAAAAGACTCCGCCAAAGAAGCACTGGAAAATTTCTTTCCCACAGAGTGGGCAGGTCGATGTGATGGCTGGTGTTACCCACCTCAAGACCAAGATGGTACTTGTACTTCAGTAGTGCTCCCAGTCTTAATGACAAAGGCAGACCCATTCATTCGATTTAATCTACCAGACCGCTTCTTAGGGGTCCAATACTGTATTGGATCATTCTGCTTTTATATTCTACACTGAAGGGTGGAATATTAGAAAGGGTTTTCAAGAAAATTATGGACATAAGCTTTTAGGGCAGTAGAATTACATATAATATTTGCATCGAGTAATTATTTTCCAAAAACAATAAGGACCTGTTAGGTATAAATAATTATAAAGCAATAAAACGATATCTATACATTAGAAATGAAATCATTAAAGCATGATTCTACTTCACACAGTCATGAGAGTTGTCAAGGTCTCAAGCTCTACAAGCCTTGTACTCTAATATGATTGAGTGGAGTGAGTGGAGATAAGAAAGAAGAAAAAGAAGACTTGTAGATGGTAGCCTTTGTCACATTTGTCAGTTGAATTGCCTCAGGATGGAGACCGACGGCAAAGAGCCAGGCCTGCAGATTTAAGGGGCAGTTCACAGGATGTGAATAGCTCTCAGAGCAGAGTTAGCATCGCTAGTAACTGCAATATAACGTAAAGTTTATAACCTATCCTTTATAGTTATTTATCCAAATATTTACAGTAGCATAAGGTCGTCGTATCTTATCCTGCGACAGTCAACTTTGGTATCACAGCGATAAACCACCTGGCCAATGCACCTATACCTTTGTTTGGAAGTAGTCAGCGATAAAACATCCGTTCTTTGGTTTGTTTCCGTAAGCAGGACTTCAGCCAAGTTTTGAATGGACGTTGGAGAGAGAGAGGAATAAATTATATTCATTATAAGACCATAACGTCACAGCTATATACAGTCATGGACAAAACTTAAAGAAGTTTTATATTTTGTTATCCCGTCCAGAAGTCCTCCTCTACGTGGGGAGAAGCAGCACAGCTAAGGGACTGTTCTGTAGGGCGAAGTACAGTGTCGTGAGTCCTGAGCCGCTACAGTAACTGTGAACAGGGAACTCTGAAATGTGGCTGACTAACGGGGCAATGACACCTTTCGTTTCCATGGATGGACAAGACACTACCAACAGAGGGAAAGTACCCTGCCCAGAAATCCAACCCCTCCTCTACGTGACGGGCGGGAGAAGCAGCACAAGTAAGGGACTGTCCTGTAGTACGGTGTTGTGAGCCGCTACGGTAACCGTGAACAGAGAACTCTGAAATGTGGCTGACTGAGGGGGCACCCCCCTTTTTAATGAAAAATGAATAAGATACCACTATATTTTGATATTTCCGGTATTTAAAATGGATATTTGAAGGATACAGAGACAATTTTGTTCACACGTAGTTGACTCGTGTGTCTTCAATAAAGGTCAATGTAATATCTTTCAAAGTTATTTTCTCAATCCCGATATACATGCTATAAGTTACAACTTCCTTAAGTTTTGTCCATAAGATTCCACCCTTAAGTGTAGAATATATAAAAGCAGAATGATCCCCCCAATACAGTATTAGAGCTCTAAGAAGCGGTCTGGTAGATTAAATTGGTGAAACTGCTGGGAGGGTTCACCACTGATAAGCTAAGCCCTTCAAATAGATTTCCATCGCAGAAAGGACAGTAGGAGTTTGTTCATCTGTAAAAGAAGCAATCGTTCTTTGCTGCTAGCATTTCCTATATAGAGACGGCACGTTATCGCCTTATGATTAAAATTCGAAAATGTTTAACTATAAACAAATATTAATTAAAAGTTAACTAAACAAGTTAAACTATAAACAAATATTAATGAATAGTAAACAAAACAGTTTAATTCAGGTTAGACTAGATTTAAAAAACATTATTTTATATATATATAAAAAAATAGAAGCAAAAAAAAAGGAAAACTTGGTTTTTCGCTTTCACCCGCCTAACAGAAAAGTTACCTGTCTTCCATTTAAATAAAAAAAAAATAATTACATTGTTCTTAATTACGATTTAATTAACAGTAATGATTAATATATTTTTTAATTCTCGTCGAATTCAACGAGAATTTAATTGTTCTTAATTATGCAAATTTATTAGCCAAAAATATTTACATAATAGCAGTTTATTTTAATCATTTTATGATCAACAGCGAAAAAGTCTTTTGGTTCATCGTCATCTAAGCAAAAGGTAAGTTCTCTATTACTTTATAGACATCTATTTAAAAAATATTATTGTCTATCGATAAAATTTATATTAAAACACAAGAATTTTATATATATAATTATAAAATATATTATTATAATACCTTGATAAAGGTTGGCGTTCAGCCAACTGAAATATTGGTAAAATATATGATTTTTTGACTCAATATATGCCTTTTTATTTAAGATTTATAAAATATAAATAGAGAGAAATTGTGTTAGAAACTACAAAATATTTTCTCACAATGAGTTTCTGGTTCCAAAAATCACTTTACTAGGTACCGCTCAAAAAGAGCAACCTAGTTTATGTTATTTACAACAATGTGAACATCTTTTTTTTTTCTTATCCATAGTAGACGTGGTACAGGCCATGATAATCATGGTGTGTAGAAGTAAGCCTCTGCTTTTACTGTAAGTGCACTACATGTTACACATTTTGAAAAGCAGTTCGACTTTGCACAATATGAATTATTGTAAATAGTTTCACGCGCAATTATCTTTAGAATAAAAGCAACAATGGCCATTATTAAATAAAAAAAAAATATGCCTACTATCACAAGGCTAAATTTAGATCATTATTACAGGAATATATCGTTTAAGAAACTCTATTAAACTACTTCAACTATCTAAAGAGACAAGGGTCGCCTCTCCCGTCAAAATAGACGCCTAAACCCAGACGCCATCTATTGACCGTCGTCGCAACTAGCGGCCTCGAGTCGGTGACAAAGCCACAACACCAGCTTTGGCAAACTGAAAAGCGTCCACCTAGAGACCATGGTTTCGGGCTAATGGCTCTCGTCAGTCTAGGGCGGACTTTATTCCATGAGATCCACACGGGATCTAATGGAATCTTGACAATCTGTCAAAGAGGTGTTTAGCTGGCAAAGTGGCTGGGCCAAATCTATGGTTAAAATATAGATGGAAATTTTGCCGGGAGGATATTGATATAAAGAGACAAAGGTCGCCTCTCCCGTCAAAATAGACGCCTAAAACCAGACGCCATCTATTGACCGTCGCCGCAACTAGCGGCCTCGGGTCGGTGACAAAGCCACAACACCAGCTTTGGCAAACTGAAAAGCGTCCACCTAGAGACCATGGTTTCGGGCTAATGGCCCTCGTCAGTCTAGGGCGAACTTTTGACGGGACTCTTGTCGGGAGAGGCGACCCTTGTCTCTTTAGATCAATTTCCTCCCGGGAAAAATCTCCATCTATACTTTAACTATGTTGAGGACAAAATATATATATATATATATATTATTTAATTTTTTCCATCATTAACAATATTGTTTATTATCACAAGACTAAATTTAGATAATAAGTTTAAGAATAAATTATTTAAGAAGCGAGATGTTTAACTATTTTATCTTTGGAACAAAACCAACAATAACATTATTTCATCTTGTTCGTTCAACAACAATATTGGTTATTGGTCCATGTGACTATAATTATATAATTGCTTTCGGAATAAATTGTTTAAGAAACGCTATTAAACTACTTCAAATACCTTAAGAACAAAAACAACGATAGCCATTATGTTATCATTTCCTTCAATCAACATCAATCAATAACAATAATCACATGCCTAAATTAAACTGATTATTTTAAGAATAAATTGTTCAAGAAACTTTATTAGACTACTTCAACAATTTTTAGGACAAAAAAATAGCCATTATTTCATTATCTTTTTTTCCTCAATAACAATATTGGTTATTATTAGAAGACTAAATTTAAATAATAATTTTAGGAATAAATTGTTTAAGAAACGCTATGTTCAACGAATTTACACTCTCTTGAGGACAAAAAAAAAGATAGACATTATTTAAGCATATTATTCCATCAATAACAATATTTTATTACAACACTAAATTTATATAATTATTTTAGGAATAAATTGTTTAAGAAACTCTAATAAACTACTTTAATAATGTTGAGGACAAAATCAACGATAGCAATTATTTCATCTTCTTCAATGAACAACAATACCCGTTTTAACAGATGACTGAATTTATATAATTATTTTAGATGTAAATTGGTTAAGAAACGTTATTAAACTTCTTTACCAATGTTGAGGATTAATTATTTTAAGAAGAATTAGTTTAAAAAACGCTATTATACAATTTTAACTATCTTAAGGACAAAAACAACGATAGCCATTTTGTTATCAATTCCTTCAATCAACAACAATAATGCCTATTATCACATGACTGAATTTAACTGAATTTTTTTAGAATAAATCGTTCAAGAAACTATTAAACTACTTTAACTATCTTGACAACAACAAAAAAAAAAAAAAAAACGATAGGCCTCATATCATCGTCTTTTTCCAACAATAACAATATTAATTATTATTACAAGACTGAATTCTGATAATTATTTTGGAATAAATTGTTTAAGAAACGATATGTTCAACGATTTAAACTATCTTGAGATCAAAAGCAACGATAGTCATTATTTCATCTTTTTTGATCAACAACAATTTTGGACATTGTTCCATGTGACTAAAATTATCTAATTATTTTAGGAATAAATTGTTTAAAAAACGTTATTAAACTATTTTAACTATCTCAAAGACAAAACCAACAATAGAATTATTTCATCTTCTTTGATCAACAACAATTTTGGACATTGTTCCATGTGACTAAAATTATCTAATTATTTTAGGAATAAATTGTTTAAAAAACGTTATTAAACTATTTTAACTATCTCAAAGACAAAACCAACAATAGCATTATTTCATCTTCTTTGATCAACAACAATTTTGGACATTGTTCCATGTGACTAAAATTATCTATTATTTTAGGAATAAATCGTTTAAAAAACGTCATTATACTATTTTAACTATCTCAAAGACAAAACTAACAATAGCATTATTTCATCTTTTTTGATCAACAACAATTTTGGACATTGTTCCATGTGACTGAAATTATCTATTATTTTAGGAATAAATTGTTTTAGAAAACCCTATTAAACTATTTTAACTATCTCAAGGACAAAAGCAGCAATAACCATTATGTTATCTTCTTTGATCAACAACAATAGGTTTTTTATTATTCCATGATCACAATCAACCAATCAGTATAAGAATAAATTGTTTAAGAATCGCTATTAAACTACTTTAACAATGTTGAGGACAAAAAAAAAAAAGATAGACATTATTTAATCATCTTTTTCCATCAATAACAATCTTTGTAATTATTACAAGACTAAATTTAGATAATTATTTTAGGAATAAATTGTTTAAGAAAAGCTATTAAACTACTTCAACTACCTTAAGAACAAAAACAACGATAGCCATTATGTTATCGTTTCCTTCAATCTACAACAAATATGCCTATTATCACATGACTGCATTTATCTAATTATTTTATAAATAAGTTGTTCAAGAAACGCTATTAAACTATTTTAACAATTGTGAAGACAAAACCAACGATATCCATTATTTCATCATCTTTTTCATCAATAACAATATTGTTTATTATTACAAGACTAAATGTAGCTAATTATTTTAAGAATAAATTGTTTAAGAAACGCTATTAAACTAACTTTAACAATCTTAAGGACAAAACCAACGAAAGCCATTATTTCATCTTTTTTGATCAACAACAATTATGAACATTGTTCCATTATTTTAAGAATAAATTGCTTAAAACAAACGCTATTAAACAATTATAACAATCTTAAGGACAAAACCAACGAAAGCCATTATTTCATCACTTCATTCAATCAACAACAATAGCTGTTCCATAGTCACAATTAGCTAAAAAATATCCGTTTAGGAATAAATAGTTCAAGAAAGGCTATGTTGAGGGAAAAAAAACCGCTAGCCAATATTCTATTATCTACAATCAACAACAATAGTGCCTATTATCACTTAACTGAATTTAGCTAATTATTACTAAATAATATAAATTGGTTAAGAAAGGGGAGATGTTTAACTATTTTAACTATCAAAATTCGAAACTATTTTAAAGGCGTAAGATTCTTTTTGAAAATAAAAGATTTTCTACCGCCCTTACTGCAATGGAAAAAAAAAATTAATGGGAGGGCCTGGCTCATCAGTAGTGAACCCTACCAGTAGTTTCGCCAGTTTAATCTACCATACCATAAGATTTTTCGATCTTCCTTTTATAGTGGTACTGATGCTAGACTCTTGGAACGGGTATTTTAGATGAAATATGGACATAAGTTTTGAGGACAGTAGAATTACATACAATTATAATTAATTAAAATTGATAATAAAATTAATTTATCTCCATTGCAGTAAGGGCAGTAGGAATTGTTTTATTTTAAATATCTTGAGACAAAGGCAATGATAATCATTATTTCATCTTCTTCTTCTTCAATCAACAACAATTAGGTTATTGTTTCTATGACAGAAATTAGCCAAAACATCAGTATAGAAAGAAATTGTTCAAGAAACACTATTAAACTAAGAAACTCCTTATCATGCAACTGAAAGTTGCTGATGGCTAATATCAACTATTCTCGTTGATTTTTAATTATTCCAGAATTGACCAAATACCCATTCTTTATTAATCAAGAAAAGCTAACCACGGACGCGTTTCGGGCTGTTGGCCCTCATCAGCGTGGTGCAAACTGTACCTCAACGACCAAAAAAATTGGTCATTCAGGAATCCTGAAAAATCATGAAACGAGAATAGTTTATATTTATTCCGATAGATGGCGCAAGCCATCAGTAACTCTCAGTTGCACGATAAGGAGATGCCTTTTTCTTAATTTATGCACCTTATCCCAGTACAATATTACATTTGTACTATTTTTTCACTATTAAACTACTTTAAATTTCTTGAGGACAAATTCAAAAATAGTTGTAAATGTTATTAGGTATTCAGAATCAGAAATTCATTCACCGTTGATTAGAAAAGATGTTTATTTATTAATTTATATACATGTAAATTATCTTATTATTTTTTTAGTCATTCAAAACTATTGCAAGCTAGAGATATATAGTATTATTCCTATTCAAAGCATTTACAAACCGTCTCTGCATCAAGCAGAAGGAATTATAATATACAGCGACTCCATATCCGCTCTAGAAGCAATTCAGAAGGGCAATACTAAAATCACACAGAAAATACACTTATTACTTACTCAACTGGAACCATTGGAGAAGAACTGCATTCTACAATGGATTCCTGCCCATGTTGGAATCGGGGGTAATGAAATGGCGGATGAATTGGCAAAGGAAGCCAGAAAGTTGAGCCAAAGGAAAGAACAAATGTCAGTATTTGACGCTGATGCTTTGGCAAAATACAAGATAATTAAACAAAAAATAAGAAAAGATCAAATATGTGAAATAAACTCTGAGAGAAAACTGCCAAAAACTATAACAAGACTTAGAACAAAACACTATAAAGGAATGACAATACATCCAGATGACACAAGAACCTATAGGACATGGAACAACTGTTCTGGTGTGGAAATAACACCTACCCACATATTCTCATGTCCAGCAATGGCCGCAGCCTTGCAGAAAATTGACATGTACCTAGAACAGCAGCTTTGCACACCCAAGATAGTGGATATTTCTGCTGCTGTGATAGAGATGTATGGAGACATCTGAGATTCTCCATTTGACACGACAACAACAACAAAAAAAACATTTGCTCATTTTTTTATTTTCATTTCATAGAGTAATTTAGTTTTTTTTTATATAATTAAAGAAAATTTAATCTATACACACACCATAATTAGATTATAACAATTACAACATTTTTTCCAGTTGCAAGTGTGCAAAGCTGCTGTTTTGGGTCAATAATCTGTTGTTGTCGTGTCCAATGAATAGCCTCAGATGTCTCCATACATCTCTATCACAGCAGTCGTGATATTCCTGGGTGTGTAAAGCTGCTGTTCTGGGTCAGTTTTCTGTTGTTGTCGTGTCCAATGAAGAGCCTCAAATGTCTCCATACATCTCTATCACATCAGCCGTAATGTTCTTGGGTGTGTAAAGCTGCTGTTCTGGGTCAATTTTCAGTTGTTGACGTGTCCAATGAAGAGCCTCAGATGTCTCCATTACACCTCTATCACAGCAGTCGCTATGTTATTGGGTGTGTAAAGCTGCTGTTCTAGGTCAATTTTCTGTTGTTGTCGTGTCCAATGAAGACTCAGATGTCTCCATACATCTCTATCACAGCAATCGCTATGTTATTGGGTGTGTAAAGCTGCTGTTCTGGTCAATTTTCTGCTGTTGTCGTGTCCAATGAAGTCTCAGATGTCTCTATACATCTCTATCACAGCAGTCGCTATGTTCTTGGGTGTGTAAAGCTGCTGTTCTGGGTCAATTTCTATTGTTTTCGTGTCCAATGAAGAGCCTCAGATGTCTCCTAGCATCTCTATCACAGCAGTCGTGATGTTCTTGGGTGTGTAAGGCTGCTGTTCTGGGTCAATTTTCTTTTTTTGTTGTGTCCAATGAAGAGCCTCAGATGTCTCCATGCATCTCTAACATAGCAGTCGTAATGTTCCTGGATGTATAAAGCTGCCGCTCTGGGTCCATGTCAATTTTCTTCAAGGCTGTGGCCATTGCTGGACTTGAGAAAATATAGGTAGGTGTTAGTTCCACACCAGGACAGTTGTTGCATGTTCTATAGGTTCTTGTGCCATCTGGAGTCATTATTTAATCATCGTTTGATAAAAATATTGGACATTGTTCGATGTGACTAAATTTCGCCAATTATTTTAAGAAGAAATTGTTTTGACTATCTTGAGAACAAAAGCAATGTCAGACCTTATTTCATAATTATCTTCTACCAATAACAATAATGGGTATTATTCGATTTGACTAAAATTAGCTGATTAATTCAGGAATACGTTATTAAAGAAACGGTGTTCGCTACTTTAGAACTATTTTTATTATTTTGTTATCAACCTTTGATCACAATGACTGTCCGAACTTTACAGAAGTGAGATTGTTCCCTGATCTAAATGTTCTCTTACATCTTTGTCTATATACATTTTATGAACTCTGTAGAATAATACATGTAAATTTGTAAATATTTAATTCTAAGTTCTAATTTATTTGTTGTTTTGTTTGTTTCCTCTGTAATAGGTGCTAATATTTCAATATCGCGCCTGGTTGATTAATAAATTTAAAAAAATAATAGCCTAGTGGACATGGCATCTTCCCGGTAAGCGGAACACTGTGGGTTCGTGTCCCATCCCTGGATACTTTATATTACCGTTTATCATTACTCTTCACAATTCATCCTTTCATACTTCATCCCTAAGGATAGAAATAATCGTTATTTCTCCTTAAATTACGATTATTTGTTCAAAAGAAACATTTGCGGTATAATTATCAAACGTCGTTTTACAATCATAAACCGCATTATATTGTATTATGAAAATTCGAAACTATTATAGACGCGTAAGATTCTTTTTGAAATTAAACAATTTCTACTGCCCTTACTGCAATGTAAAAATTAAAGGGCCTGACTCATCAGTGGTGAACCCTCCCAGCGGTTTCGCAAGTTTATTTTAAGAATGAAATGTTCAAGAAAACATAGAATGTCTTTGTAACCTTAAAATAAACTTTGAAGCTTTGCCAATTGTTTTAATTTTTGTTCGCTCCTGACGAGGACAAAATACTTTTTTTTTGAAACGTCGAGATAATAAAAATATTTATACTGGCCGAAGTATCTTTAATTTGAAGAACTATGAATACCGGCCAGGCAGCCTCTATCTTTACAATTAGCTAATTAGTTCATGGAAGTAAAGGCAGTCAGCTAAACGATACAATGACCAGTAATATTCCAACAAAATTGTAATATAATTTCAAATATTATATTTAAAATATTGTTATATATATTGTATATATTGTAGAACAAAGTTTAACAATTATACCGCAAATGTTTCTTTTGAATGAAAAACCGAAATTCATTCCAAGGAGAAATAACGATTATTTCTAACCTAAGGGATGAAGTATGAAAAGATGAATTGCGAAGAGTAATGATGAACAGAAAAATAAAAGTGTCCAGGGATGGGAAACAAACCCACAGTGTTTCGCTTACCTGGCAGATGCCATGTCCACTAGGCTATCCCGAACATATTTTTCCGTCCGTAAATATTATATAAAATTATTTTATAATACAATATAATGCGGCCTATATGATTGTAGAATGAAGTTTGACAATTATATATTTCATATTGTGGCGAAGAAATAATGTATTATTTAATGTAGTTATTCAATGAAATAATTTGAAAACATTTAAAATTTTACATTTTCAAAATCACATCATTTAGTTACCTAGCTTGCTTGCTCGATATTCTCTAGGTGTAGATGGTTTGGTTGATATTTGTCGACTGGTCGTGGTGACGTTATCAATAAATACTTTCACATCTTCAGATATACAAAATATTGATTTCTACGCTATAATATTGTATTATAAAAAATGATGTTTGGATTGGCTATTTACCTATGAATACCTTGAGATAATAAAGGATGACCACTATGAACCAATTAAATTGAGCCATGGGAAAGCCCAACTCCCATAGTCGTCTAAATTCTGAAAAGGTTAGAAATAATCGTTATTTCTTCTTAAAATAAATTTCGATTTTTCGTTCAAAAGAAACATTTGCAATAAAATTGTCAAACATCGTTCTACAATCATAAACCGCATTATATTGTATTTGAAAAAATTAATGTTTGGATTGGTTATTCACCAATGATTACCTTGAGCTAATAAAGGATGACCACTATGAACCAATCAAATAGAGCCATGGGAAGCTCCCATAGTCGGCTCAACTCTGGAAAGGTCGGTAAGGTCAGGCAGGCCGCTGACAGGACTGCCAAATGTTTATCTTGCCAGACGTAAACCAAGGGCGGGCGCCAGGGCGCAAACAGACGATGCTACGCAACTCTTCTTGGACCCAAGCAGACGATGAATCCAATCAACAACACACAGCACATTTTTCAAATAACAGAATATAATACAATTGTTAATAATGTTGTATTCAACACAAGTCATATTCTCATCATTATCAAAAAGGAAAACATTCACTGCAGGATTTGTTGAAATATGATATCTGATGAAATCTCCCACTATATCATAGAATTCAAATATATAGGTGAAAAAAGAGAAAAAAACTCTTAAAAACACCTTCTGGAGATTTAGCAAACCACTGCAGACTCTGAGAACTATTTCAGAAAAGAAAAATATAGCAATAGAACTCTATAATCTCTACAGATAAATTGTAAATAGATTCATACATAAAAGAGATAGTGAGGAAAGTTTTAGAACACAGATGTGTAAATAAATCCCTTTTCAAACAAAGGCTCACGTGCACATGGGAAAAGGGAGGAAAAATATTGTATTATTTTGTTGTTGTATGGCGAATCCATAGAGGGCAATGGGCCCTAATAAAAGCCTTTTTGTTGTTGTTGTTGTTTGTTAATAATGTTGTCTTCTTTTTCTTCTCTTTCTTATCTCCACTCAATCATATCAAGGTATAAAGCTTGTAAAACTTGTTGATGGTGGCTGCCGGGGATGAGTAGAGTGATTGTTATATTATTCAGAGTTATTGTCTGAATCCCGATATACAGGTACAACTTCCTTAAGTTTTGTCCATGAGTGTATCTTTCAGAGTTAATATCTGAATCCTGATATGCACAAAATGAAATACATGGTTAGCTTTCCTTGATTAATCAAGAATGGGTATTTAACCAATTCTTCAATAATTAAAAATAATTGATTAGTTGATATTTATTTAGACATATGGCGAAAGCAATCAGCAACTTCTAGTTTTTCGAACAAGAGATGTCTTTTTCTTAAATGTACAAGGGTTTAGTTTCCATCAGTTAGCTGTTCTTCATAGGTTAGATTCCAGGAGCGAAGATATCCGAGCGACCTGTGATTCCTACAAACGGAAGTTTGACTTTAGACCTCCCACATCTTTATTACGGTGTCGTCCGGTGCTAGGGAGGTCTTCACCCTTTATCTTCAACACAGAGTGAAAGTTGGAAATTTGAACTCTTTTTTAACGATTTTTTAAAAATAAAATAATTATCTATCTACCACTCACACACAGAGACACACGCCGTATTTACCAAAGGAAATAAGCATAGATAGAGCTTCTATACTCCAGGCAGCACAGAACCCAACAACAACCTCCAGGTCCGACGTTATAACAGAATACACACATACAGCTTTATTTAGACCACCGGTCTTATACAGATTCACCACAGGAAAGAAGCATAGATAGCGCTCCTAAACTCCAGGCAGCACAGAACCCAACAACAACCTCCAGGTCCGACGTTATAACAGAATACACATACAGCTTTATTTAGACCACCGGTCTTATACAGATTCACCACAGGAAAGAAGCAAAGATAGAGCTCCTATACTCCAGGCAGCACAGAACCCAACAACAACCTCCAGGTCCGACGTTATAACAGAATACACACATACAGCTTTATTAAGACCACCGGTCTTATACAGATTCACCACAGGAAGGAAGCATAGATAGAGCTCCTATACTCCAGTCAGCACGGAACCCAACAACAACCTCCTGTCCGACACATGTCCAGTGGCCACATCATGTCAAGGTTAACGTATCACAGAAAAGACGAGTGTGGAATCAGCCACGTTCTAGTCTTCACTTTCCTCATCCAAATGGACCACGACATTCGGCGATTCTATTAATCTCCTCCGAACGGTGACTGCGGCCTTGTAGCAATTAACAACCATCCTTACTATTAAGATTTTATATATATTTTTATTATCCCTAGTACACCTGGTACAGGCCATGATAATCATGGTGGGTAGAGGTGGCGACTGCTTTTACTGTAGGTGCACATTTATACACATGATACAGGCCATCATTATAATCATGGTAGGTAGTTAGCAACTGCTTTTACTGTAAGTACAGCCCATGTCTACACATGGTACAGGCCATGATAATCATAGTGGGTAGTTAGCGAATGCTTTTACTGTAAGTACACCACATGTCTACACTCGGCCGTGCGGCCACGCGTCGCGCGAGCTCCCGAGTTTTTCGCCTCTGGCGAGCGGAATAACGTCGCGGATGGCGACGAATTTGGCACGGGCTGAAAGCCCTTCAAACGCCGAGCAAAAGCCTGTAAGGCACGGCGCAAAAGCACAACCATGTGCTGAACTATCTAAGAAAGAAGATTTTCAGAAGAAAACTTCAAATCTCTTCAACAAAAATCAAAACTATGCAAATCCGCCCGCCGGCGGACATCATGCAAATCCGGCCACGCCGACCGACTTCGTTACTGCCTCGTTTTCCGAGGCCGCTGCCCAAGCCAATAGAAGCTGGGCAGACTTAGCGGAGGACAACAATCAAGAATCTGAGGACCCTTTCATCACTGTCCAAAGAAAGAAAAGACGCCGTGGCTCGGCGGAATCACCTGCGGCGGCTGCACCTTCCTCTAACATCAGAGGCGCAGGAGCCATTCGCCGGCCGCGATCATCCACGGGATGGGCACCGCGGGCGGAGGAAATCAGGACCACCCGAGCTCACATCGTGGAGGCCAGGGCGCGGCAGGCGTCTTCCACCGAGGACCACTGCGTTTATGTAGAGCGCAGCCCTGAACTGGAGCCCTTTCACTACATGAGGGCAATTGAAAGGATGTTCGGAGGGACCAGGGAGGTCTTCCAACTAACAAAAATGAACGGCCACTTCCTGGTGGGACTGGCTAACAGAGGCATGGCCGAGCGCCTCGTCAACGAGGGCCTCGAGGTGGAGGGCACTCTCCACAGGGCCTTCCCGTTCCGCAAGAGGGCGGAGCGAATTACAGTGGGCAACCTCCCCTTCTTCGTGGGGGATGCAGCCGTCATCAGCGCCCTTTCATCTTTTGGGCGGGTCACATCTATCGCCCCCAAGCTGATGAAGGCTGGCCCATACATCTACAACGACGGCCGCCGAGAGGCGTTTATCATCCTCCGCGAAGGAATGACCATCGAGAGGCTGCCCACCCGCCTCGACATCACCATCAAAGGCGAGGCCTGGCCCGCATACCTGTCCTCCGGGATTAGGTGCTCCAGGTGCCGTGGCCAAGGACATCGCAGGGCCAACTGCCCCCTGCTTGCAAGGCGAACCACCGCTCCTGGACCGGCCACACCAACCTCTCCAACCAGCGTCCCACCAGCGACTGCGCCTAGGCTGCCCCAACAACCATCTGCCCAGCCTCCACCTCCGGCATCCCCCAGCCCAACCATGGAGGTCTCCGACGTGCCTCCCACAAGCCGAGCTGCGCTCCATCCACCTGCAGCACTCCGGCAATCATCACCAGCGCCTTCGGCCTTACCTGCGGAAGATGCGCCTCTTGCCCCTCCACCAATGACCCCTGCTCCGTCCCTGCGAACACCTGGGAGTCGCGAGCCTGCGGCCCCAACACCGGACGTGGAGATGTCCATCGTGGAGGAGACCTCTGCGTCCTTCACGTCAACAGCAAAGAACGCAACGAGGATCGACCTCGATGCGTTCATCGAGAGGCACCCCAGCGTGTCCTTCGCTGAGACGGACGCCCTAGGTCTTGGGCGGGAGGAGGTCCTGGACCTCCTCTCCTCGAGGACCAAAACGCAGAGGAGTGTACCCCTCCTGCCGCTTTCGCAGTGCAACGCCCTCGCCGGACTTATCGGGCAAATCTTAGATTTGAGGCCCGGAGCAGCCAGCAACCTCTACAAAGTCCTCGGGCAAGTCAAAGCTGAGCTGAGGACAACACCAGCTGCAGTGCCTCCAACTCCCCCACTGCCTGCGCCTCGGCCCGCTGAGCCTATGCTGCCCACTACCCACAGGGAGGAACTGACACCTCCTTTGATGACACCTCCGCCGCCCGCCCCGACGGACATGGAGGAGGACGATCCAATGACGGAGAAAGAGCGAGACACACCCCCACCGCCTGCGCCTCGGCTCGCTGAGACAACACCACCCATTCCCCACGGGGAAAAGACGTCGCCGCACATCGCGACACCTCCACCTCCACTGTCCTGCCAATTCATTGATGACCGCTGGACGGAGGCAGACGACATACTATATGAATTAAACCAAGAACGCGACTGGGGAGTGGGGATCAGTGAGAGTGACATCACAGAAGCCGTCATATACCCCGAGGATAGGGAGCCTCTCATCAGGCGCCTGTCCACTCGGAGGAGGAGCCTCCTCGCTGCTTTCATCAGCGCCGCC
This sequence comes from Cordylochernes scorpioides, assembly GCA_030710605.1. Taxonomy (NCBI): domain Eukaryota; kingdom Metazoa; phylum Arthropoda; class Arachnida; order Pseudoscorpiones; family Chernetidae; genus Cordylochernes; species Cordylochernes scorpioides. The sequence goes on from CP092870.1 coordinate 57,015,117, forward strand.
ATCGAGCGCTCGGGACGCCGATCCCTTTGTGCGTGAGGGCATGTCCGCGCTCAGGGGGATGTTGCCCTCCTGATTGGGCCCAGACGAGCCTCGGTGGGGACACCGCCTGATTTGTTTTGAATTGTAAATATTTGGTTCCTCCTGCTTAACTCTTAGGAGTAATGATTGACTATGTAGTCAATAAAATATATTTAATTGTCAATTGTCACATGGACAGGCCATGATAATCATGATTGGTAGGAGTTGGCGACTGCTTTTACTGTAAGTACACCACATGTCTACACATGTGAAAAGCAGTTCGACTTTTGCACATACAAATGTGTCGGAGCCCCTTTTGGTTACTTGCACTCGCTGGTGAGGTTAGAATTTTGCAAGAATCGGAGCTATTGGAGTATTTTTTTAATCACAAAAAAGTGCCCAATGCGGGAACCGGGTCCTAGAGGTTGAAAACCAACGGTTTAGACCAGGGGTTGGCAAACTGCGGCATCGCAAGCCACATACGGCTCTTTGGATGTGAAACTCTTTATATAGTTCCATACGTAAGTATTTATTAATGCGAGTACTATTGATTGTTGGTAAGAAAAAATTGCGGCTGTTTAAAATTTTGAAAGTTTGTAAATTGTAATCTTTGACTCTTTCGAATCAAAGGTTGCTGACTCCTGATTTAGCCATCCTTCCACCGAACCCCTACAAAGTATACTAAAGGTATAAGAGTACAAATATTGCTGCACCAGATTGCGGCCTGGCATATTGGTCAGCTTTAAATTGCTACTTGTACATGTACTGCAACGTTCCATCGGTGGTCGAGTGGTATAAACCTTTGGTTTACGATAATCAAGACCCGAGTTCGAATCCCGCATTGGGTACTTTTTTTTAAGAATAAAAAAATGGCCTAAATAGTCCCCGGATCTTTCTAAAGTCCATTATCACCAGTCCTCTTCTTCTTCTTTCTTATCACCACCCAATCATATTAGGGTATCAAGTTGTGACCCTTGATGGTGTCTGTTTGACAACCATCATGACTGGGTGAAGTAGAATGCGTCTGCCTTTGTCATTAAGACTGGGAGCACTACTCAGTGGCAGGCCGACTTAGCTCCAATATGAAATGGTGACATGAGGAACAGATGCCATGTGCAGCCGCTCCTAACATGGAGTACAAACGCTGCTCATCCTGTATCCCTGGATCAGGAGCCCTTACAGGGTACTATCAGCCAGGCCAGCTGAACCCAGGATTTTTAGTGGGCTAGTTACTGCTCCCCCTTCTCCTTTTTCATCTGGGCTTGGGACGGGCAAAAGCGGAGTTAATATCACCAGTGAATGAAAGTAATCAAATGAGGCTCTGGCACATTTGTAAGTGTAAATATTGAACTGCTTTCTACCTGTGTAGACATGTGGTGCACTTACATTGAATGCTGTTGTCGACTACTGCCTACTATGATTATCACGACCTGTATCAGATATATTAGAAATAATAAAATATATTATTGGTCAAAGAATTATCTGCACAGGGAAATAAGAACACATTGAAAAAGGTATAATCTCAAAAGTTTGTTGAATTATTTACACTGATCGCCGATCGTCTTCTTTTTTTTTAAAGGAGACTGAGACAATTTTGTTCACACTTGGTTATCTCGTGTGTCTTCAATAAAGCTCACTGTTATATCTTTCAGAGATTTTGTCTCGATATACATGATAAAAGGTACAACTTTATTAAGTTTTGACCCCATGGAGGGAATTTATTTAAAATTATTTTTTTTTTACAAACTTCCACTGTTGCTTTCTTTTTATTTATCCACATTACACGAAATCGTAAAATACCAACTTAAATATATAAATAATATTGTTGTCCTTCCTCCTTTTTCTCTTAATTATTTACTATAAGTTTCTATATGGCCAAGGGACATAAGGTCTTCTCACCAAAGCGAGGAAAACCTATATCTGCTACCTCCCAGTGAGGCAGGGCTGAAAATGTCCTAGAGATGCTAAGCCAGAAGGAAACCAATCAAAGACCGGGAACAGTCTCCCACTCCATCCTAATATGGAAAATATCATTTACATATCCTTTATATTGGAAACAAAATAGATGAATAATATATCTAATGTAATATCATTTTATTCGTGATCGAAAGTTATGGCCCATTGTATGCATTACATCCCATTCGACATTGATACAATAAGCGTTCATGGGAAAAGGAATTCTATGGTGGGGTACCTTCCATAGAACTTCTAGGACTTCACCTACCCCCAGGCATACCCCGATGAAACTATCCTGAGGCCCCTATATAAACGAGGGAAGGTCACGGAAGATGTCGTGTATGCGGTCCTGTAGCTCAATCTTAGGGAGCGTCTCCTTGCGGAACTCTCGCCTGAAGAAAAGATTACTCTTGTCAAATTCCTCAACACAGTCATCGAGCATGCTGGAGACACGGATTCTATAACTCGTAACGGCCTGTCCGAACTCAAGGCGGCTTTAAGCTCCTGATGAAATCCAGACGTCCCTTCGGAGGGGGCTCCGTCTGTTGTAAATATTCCTCCTTAACTGCAAACTATCTCCCTACTAGATGTCAATAAACTATTTTAATTGTCAGTTGTAAGGAATACCCCCTCTATTACTAGATCAAAGGTATACGGATGCCGGAGTCAAAAGAAAATTAACGTATAAATACCACCACGAAATTTTAAATTAACCAATATTTGAATTTTCATTTTTTTCATTAAATAGACTAACTGAACCAATGCTATATCCTATCCCCAGACATTATGACTATAAAAATAATACAATATAATTCGGCTTATGATTGTAGAACGAAATTTGACTATTATACCGCAAATGTTTCTTTTGAATCCCTTTCACATCCTTTGACACTTTATTTTTCAGTTTATCATTACTCTTCACAATTCATCCTATCATGCTTAAATCCTAAAGATAGAAAAATTCGTTATTTCTCCTTAAAATAAATTTAGATTTTTCGTTCAAATAAAACATTTGAGTATAATTGTCAAATTTCGTTCTACAACTATAAGAAATAGCAAATGAGAACATTTAGACGTGAATTTTTCTTTCACATATATATACAGGGTGATCCAAAAGTCCCGCACAACTTTAAAAATTAATAACTCCCCGAATATTTGCGCTAGAGAAATGCAGTAAACATTATTGTGTTCAGGATGCAATGGGATTTTTTATGGCAAATAATGAAAAATTCGAAATTGATTTTAGTTACAATTTTATTCGCCAGATGGCGCTCTACCAGAATCAGATATTCAGCGGCCAAATTGTTTGATAAATTGAAAAATATAACTGATCGACACGTATTTTTCCTTTTTAAATACCAGGAAAGAACCCTAATAATATCAAATAACAAATAAATAAAACACCACTTCGCCAAAAGTATGAAGAATTGGTTAACGATTTTCAAATACAATCAGAGATATGTAAAATAGGTATATGCAAATTAAAACATGTAGCAAAAAGAAAATTTAATTTTAGATACGGTTTGTTTCCGAAGATAATAAATTTATAATATTTTTAATTCAACTCTCACTCAGTATCGATTATGTTTATTTTAATTCATTTGAAAAATATGTATCTATCTCTGATAATTTATTTTACACTGGAATGCCGTTGTTGTTTTTGTCGTGTCCAATAAATAGCCTCAGATGTCTCCATGCATTTCTATCACAGCAGCAGCAGCAATGTCCACTATCTTGGATGTATAAAGCTGCTGCTCTGGGTCTATGTCAATTTTGTGCAAGGCTGCGGGCATGATAATATGTGGGTAGGTGTTAGTTCCACACCAGGACAGTTATTGCATGTTCTATAGGTTCTTGTGCCATCTGGATGTATTTTCATTCCTTTATAATGTTTTGTTCTAAGTCTTGTTATAGTTTTTGTCAGTTATCTCTCAGAGTTTATTTCATATATTTGTTCTTTTCTTATTTTTTGTTTAATTTTCTTGTATTTTGCCAAAGCATCAGCGTCAAACACTGACATTTGTTCTTTATTTTGGCTCAGCTTTCTGGCTTCCTTTGCCAAATCAACTGCCATTTCATTACCCCCGATCTCAACACGGGCAGGAATCCATTGTAGAATGCAGTTATTCTCCAATGATTCCAGTTGGGTAATTAACGAGTGTATTTTCTGTGTGATTCTAGTATTGCCCTTCTGAATTGCTTCTAGAGCGGATATGGAGTCGCTTTATATTAAAATTCCTTCTATTTTTGATGCAGGGATGGTTGGTTAAGGCATAAATCAAGAGCTTTCCAGATAGCTGTCAGTTTACAGGTGAAGTTTGACGAAATCTGTCCTGCTCCTTCTTTGATTTTGATGTTTGTTCCATCTTGCAGTATTATGTTAATTCCGGCCCCTCTATTACTCAGGGTAAGGTCTGAAGATCCATCTGTATATGCTGTTAAAGGGCGTGGCCTAGCATTTTTAATCAAGAATTTAAACTATGAGGACATAGCCGTTAATATTACAAACACATTAGACCTCGAAGCCCAAGGTAACAAAGTCTACCTCAATCAAAACAAAGCCATCAACATATACAATATGTATCACCCTCCAAACAATACATTTATTGACGATGGAACAATGGCTCAATTTCTTACAGACAAAACTATCATTGTAGGTGACCTTAATGCCAAACATCAACTATGGGGATGTTCTACGCCAAACCCAAGAGGCAAAATACTATCAAACATATTTGAGGACAATGCCTTCATGTGCTTAAATGATGGGAATCCTACCCATCATTCCTACAAGCTATAATGCTGCACAAGCCCTTGATATAAGTTTTTACTATCCTGACATTTTCCACAAATGCAAATAGCAAATATTAAAAGGTTTTAGAAGTGATCATTTGCCTAATTTGATAGAAATTAGCACCAAGACCAAAACTAGCTCAATTAAGAAAGTTCTGGAACTTCAAAAAGGCTAATATGATATCTATCGAAAACATCATTATTAAAGCAGCCAAAGTTTCAATACCAAGAGGTAATATTAAGAAATGGATTCCAAATTATACACACCAGGCGAAAAATATTCAAACACTTATAACTAAAAGAAATGAACTACAAAAAAGTGCACCCAAAACCAAACAAATTGTATAACTGAACTGAACATTGTGATTGCAAAAATAAAAAGATTATACGTAAATGTGAAAAGGGAAAAATGGAAACAAACTTGTGAAAACCTGAACCCAAAGAAACCCAAATACAAAACTTTGGAATTTGGCAAAACAAATTGACAGAGCCCAGCCACAAACTGAAAACACAAATATGATTAAGAATACAAATAGTACACCAGCAACTAATGACAAAATTTCTGCCAATCTTTTACGTAATTCATATCAAAAAAGTAGTAAAATCAAGGTTTAAAAAAGGCCCGAAAGATTATTCATGACTGTAAAATGTCACCAGCACTCATAATATTTTCCATGAAAAAAATCAATATGAAAAAGCTAGCTTATGCATTAGAAAACACTGACCTAAACAAGACTCCTGCGCCAGATGGAATCTATGGCCGAATGATATCAAACTTGGGCAAAAATGGCAAAGAAAGACTTCTTGATATTTTCAATAACTCTTGGAAAACTGGAAAATTGTCTCAAGACTGTAAAAATGCAACAATAATTCCCATTTAAAAACTTGACAAATCTGATGATGACCCAAAAAACTACCGACCTATCTCCCTAACAAATATTTGCTGCAAATTAATGGAAAAAATTATACTCAGACGACTCACCTACCACCCCGACACAAGAAATCTCTTACCAGAAGAACAATATGGATTTAGGAAAGGACATGGGACAATAGACCAACTCTTATTTTTCACACAAAAGGTAAAAGATGCACAAAACAAAAAAACCAACTAACCACACCATAGCTGCTTTTTAGACCTTACACAAGCTTTTGATAAGGTATGGAAAAACAAGTTAATTACAAAATTATACAAACATTTCAAAATTGATGGAAAAGCTATCACTTGGATAAATGATTCCCTTAAAAATATATAAATCAGGGTCAAATATAATGGCACTCTATCTAAAACCTTCAAATTGTACCAAGGATTACCACAAGGATCAATCCTTAGCCCAACTCTCTTCACCCTATTTATTGCAGGCATAGAAGAAAATTTTTCACATAAAACCAATATTGGACTTATCGCTGATGACATTATTCTATGGAGCAGCAACACTAACTGGAAAAAATCTGGAAGAGATTTGAACAAGACTCTTCTCCACCTAGAAAAATTTGCTAATAAACATAAATTAGAATTTAACCCCCAAAAATCTGAAACCTGTCTTTTTACTACCGATAAGAAACTATACAAAATAAGACCAAATATTATTCTGAAAGAACAACAATTGCAATATAATAAACATCCTAAATGTCTCGGCTACACCCTGGATCCAGACATTTAACTCCAGTAAACATATTGAAGGAGTTGTTAGAAAAGGAAGAGACCGACTAAAAATCTTGAAATGTATTTCAGGAAGAGTGGGGAGCTGAAGCAACAACACTAAAATTAACTTACACATCTCTAATGAGACCTATCTTGGAATATGGATATCAAATCTATGGTACAGCATCTGAAACAAATCTAAAAACACTGAAAGGATACAACTAAATGCAGCTAGAATTATTGCAGGTCTTCGAAAAACCTGCCCTAATAATATTGTACTTTACGAGGCAGACATTATGCCCTTTGGAGGATAGAATAAGCTACAATCTGCCAAAATATATAAACAAAATCAAGAGTTATGAAAACAAACACAGAACTTTCAATTACACACTTAATTGGGAACCCAATATAAGACTCAAAAAAGAAGGCCCTCTCCACCTGCCCAAAAGAAATGGATTTTTAAAATATAAAGTGGAAAAATATTATTTAGCTGAAAAAATATCTCCATGCGAACCACTAACAAAATGTTATTTTTAATGCCACTTTATATGAACCCACCAACAGACAATACCAAAATCCAGAATACTTAAAACAATTATCATTAGAAATAATTAATAAAATTCCTAAAAATGCAATAACTATCTATACCGATGGTAGCAGAGACGAGTTGGGACACACTGGCAGTGGCTCTCTCATTAAAACCACAAATGGCAATGAGAAAATAAACAGAAGAAACCCAGAATTTTGCTCAGTCTTCAGATCAGAACTTATAGCCATCTATGAAGTCTTAAAATCCATCAGAAACATTAAACATCACGATATATGGATTCTTATTGATAGTAGAAGTGCCATACAACACTTGAGTCACACAAAGGAACTTAGAGACAAAGTAAGCAGGAACATAATTGGTTATCTCCAAAAACTCTCAATACCTCAAAAATTCACCTTCAATGGATACCCTTACATGTTAGCATTGAAGGCAATGAAGTTGTTGATGCGCTAGCGAAAAAAGGCACAAAAGAACCCTTGCTACAGAAAAATAAACTTACTTTTACAGAAATAGAAACAGTAGCCAAAATAAACAAGAACTGGAGGATCCCACCTAAGCACAGTTGGTATACCCTAGAAGCAGATGGCCACCCAGACCTTTAGGTCCACAAGCCGGCATGCGAAGCATACCCTTCGCTGCTATTCTGTTCAACTCATATGCCAAGTAACGGTATCCAAGCTAGTGCTTGGACATTGTACCCGGAAACACCACCTCCCAGACAACGTGTCTGGAAGGATTTCTATACCGGTGGCCTTTAATCATAGCAAAATAGGAAATTATCTACTGTGTCCAGCAGGGACCGCGGGGAGGCAGCCCCCGGTCGACTCTGTTCACTCACAGCTGAGGAAAAGCTCAGCTGTCACGTCGTGGGCTTTCTCAAGAAGCTTGCTGTGGTTTCTCAGCAGCTTACTCTCGATCGCACCCCTCGCCCTCCTTCTCTCTTCCTGCACACCCACTACCCTTGGACAATCCAAGACGTAGTGGCGTGCATTCACATTCCTTTCTCCATAGACGCAATCAGGGTTTCTCCTAATTTTAAATCTGTGGAGACTTGGGGAAGAGCCCATGTCCCGAACTACCCTAATGAGTTTGTGGGACATTAACTTACATAGGTACTTGGGTGTTGTTACCCCATTGAATACCTCTCTCCCCTTCACACTGTTCTTCCATCTGTCCAACCATAAGTCCTGGACGTGCCCCCTGATCCTCCTATAAACTTCTTTCTTGGTCACTGGGGTCCTCAGTGATCTACCTCTAAAGCATCCTGCCTTAGCGATCCTGTCTGCGAACTCATTACCTTCGATAAGGCTGTGTCTCCTAAACCAAGGGATCTCCGGAGCCCGCGTCTTCATCTCCAGCTCCTAGATTATTTGATGCGCGAGTTGCCCTTTCTCCAGATTGATGGCGACGAGGGCTGACATACAATCTGAATAGAGGCGGTCCGGGCTGAAGTTCTTCTCGGCACACACTCTGAGGGCTACCCTGATCACAATCAGCTCGGCTGAAAAGACCAATTCGTCCACTCTGAATGTTAAACTTTCTTGGAAGATCAGCTCTCCATTAGTGAATATCACTACCCCAGCTCCAGTAGTGGTTCCAGACTGACTACAATCAGTGAGAACCTCCGTGCCAATCCCTGTCAGCCCTCCAGGACTCCAATTCCACTTTGGCAACCACTGCGGAGGCTTCCTTGGATCCCTCTTCGATTCCAGGGCCGCCGCTTCAAGTCCCAGGGCATCTTCCCTGTTCTCCCAGATCTTCTGTCTGATGGTCTCCTCCTCTAGTTTCAATCCCAGGGGAATAATCCCAGCGAGGACCAATAAAGCCTCACTGCTGGTAGTGCGATATCCCCCTGTGATTCTGAGTGCCGCTGTCCTCTGCACTCTCTCTAGAGTTGTTGCCACCTTCTGATCCCTGTTTCGGAAGCATATAGCAAGATTGGCTCGACACAGGAGAGGCAGAGGTTCCTAAAAATAGTACCCTCCTTCTCCCCCCCCCTGTTGAGAGCCAACCAGGACAGGCCTGCACAACGCCTCCCTGCCTCTCGCCACCATCTCCTCCGCCTGGTATTGCCAACCCATCTTGTCATCAATGACTACCCCCAGGATGGTCATCCTATTGACCACCGCTACACTCCGTCCTTCCATCCGGATAGCCGGCTTGTGTTCCCATTTGATCCCTTTCCTTTTAGTTCTCATGTCCCTAGGCTTAAAGCTGAGGGCTTTAGTTTTTGAGACATTGAACTTAAGGCCAGAGTCATGGGCCCAGTTCGAGAGAATTTGGAGAGAAGTTCCAACACACTTCTCAGCCTTCGCTCTCGAAGCAGCCTCAATGATGAGGAACTGGTCGTCAGCATAGAGAACCAGCCTGGCTCCCTCAGGGAGCTCCTCCTGGAAAACGGTATTTACCAGGATATTCCACAGAATAGGTCCGCAGCAAGAGCCCTGGGGGCAACCCTTAGCACAGTTTCTTTCCAACTTCTGCCCACCAAAGCTGAGGCTAATCCGTCTATCCCTCAGGAAGTCACGAACCAAACTGCACAAATTATCAGGACAACCCATGTCCATCAAATTTCTCATCAGCTTGTTCCAGCTCATGGAGTTGAACGCGCCATCAATGTCCAGGGCCACGAAAAGAACCAAACCACCCTTATTTAAGCCCATCTCAACCCCCTCTAACACCTCGTTCAGAGCTGTGGTTGTGGACCTTCCTTCCCTAAAACCATGTTGGAAAGAGGAAAGGAGCTCCTTACTCTCTAGCCAGTGCTTCAGTCGCTGAGCTAGTAGGCTATCCAGGGCCATACCCAGACACACTAGTAAAGAAAGCGGACGATAATCATTAGGAGAATTACTCTTTCTACCAGACTTTTCGAGAAGCACTACTCGGGCAACCTTCCATGCCTCAGGAAATGTACCAGTGTCCAGGCACCTATTGAATAACCTGGAAAGAAGCGATGGGTGCATCCTTACCAGGGCTTTCACGACCGTGTTATCGATCCCTTCGGGACCAGGAGATTTCTTTCCCCGAACTTGAAAGCCGTCAGTTTCACCTCATTCTCAGAAAAGGGCGGATCTACCAAACCACAAGTGGTCAGAGAGATCTCGTCCTCTGGTTCCTCGTTTCCGAAGTGCCGATCCAAGTTGTTTTTATTTTGTCTTCTGCTTTCGAGCGAGTAGGTCTAGAACACATTCTCTCTGAATTTTCTCATTGTTGGTGGATGAAACAGCACCAGTGATTATTTTGGCCGCTTTTGCTTGAACACTGTCTAGTCTAATTTTAGTGATGAGCTTGAGGGAGCCCAGACCGGTGTTGCATATTCCATTATCGGCCTTATTAAGGTGGTATATCTTGTTCTGAGAATTCTTGGTTTTGCTCCCCAAATTGTTCCACATAGCCTCCTCTATTTTAGGTGCTAATTATGTGTTCTGAAAATTCAAATTCCTCATCAATAATAATTAAAATAATTTTGTTGACATCTTGTCAATACATGCACAGTCTGCACTATTAAAAAAAGATAATATGCATTATATACACTATGTACAATGAATATGGCGCCTCTATCAGCGCTGCAGAATTTGGTGGAGAATCGCCAGTGGGTCTCCAGCGACACCACGCATTTTGCGATCTACGATGCCGCTTAGGAGATGGTGATGGCGTGGTCCTCGAGACCAACTTGAAAGATCCAGGACTGCAGTATCACACCTAGGTATTATGGATTTCTAATTTTATCAATTATTCGTTTGTTTATGCTTATTTTGTGGTTATATTTATGCCTTTTTCCCTGTGAGTGGAGAAGACGCATAGGTTTGGTTTTATTGGGTTTATGGTCATTTGGAGTTCCTTTGCCCACTTCTCCAGTCCTCTCATTGATGTGTTCTGTATTTTTTACGATTTTTGTATGCTGCTACTTGTGTGCTATATGGCTATATCATCTGCATAACAGACAACCTTTGTGTCTTCAGTGAGGTAAGGATGGATGTTGTAAATATATAGCAGATAGAGTAGAGGACTGAGCACAGATCCCTGAGTTACACCAGCCCATGTTCTTCTGTCCTTGGAAAATTCTCCATTGACCCGAACCTTTAACCTTCTTCCCCTTAAGAAGTCTGCAATCCAGATTAAGGTTTTTCCTCTTACTCCGATGTTGAGCAGCTTTTCACGTAATTTCTCCCTCGACACTAGATCAAAAGCTGAGGTCATATCAAGGAATATAGCCGTGGTCTTCTTTGGCGGTCTTTCCTGGAAAGAATCTATTATTGATTGACAGAAGTAGAACAGTTGATCAGTCGTACAGTGCTGGGAGCTATAGGCAGTTTGGTAGAGGTTTATTTTATTATTGTTAGTGAGCCAGACTATGAGCCTAGAGTGGATAATTCGTTCTGGTATTTTACAAAGTATGCTGGTGAGAGCAATTGGCCGATAGTTCTTGTATTCCTTGGCATCTTTGTTTGGCTTCAGTATTGGCACTATAATTGATATCTTCCAATTCTTTGGTAGTTTACCAGTTTGCCATGAAATGTGCAGTATTCGTAGGAGTTGATTATTAGCTTTGTCTTCAAAGTGTTTAATCATTTGACCAAAGATTAGATTATCTCTTGGTGACCTCTTGGATTTTTTTATTGATAAGTTTAGCTCATTCAGTGTGAAGTCTCTCGAGAAAATATCTTGTTGATGGAAGTTTCTTGCTTGTGTTTAACTAACTGGTTTATATTACTTTTAGAGTCCTGTCTTCATTCGTATAGTTGAGTATGGAAGTGCTTGAAAGATATTCAGCAATTATTTCATCCATCTGTTTGTTCTCGTTCTCGCTGTTTTATTCATATCGGTTAGGGTATTGGAGGATTGGTGTTGGTTTTGATTGTTCTCTAACAATCTAATCATATTCCAGTGTTGGCTGTCCTTTCTTGGATCCATTTTTTCGCAGAATTCTGCCATTTTTCTTGTTTGCATATCCAAATTTCTTGTTCTAATTTGTGACTAATTTCAATGAGTTCCTTTCTGTTTTCTTCTGTTTTATTTGTTTTAAGAAGTCCATTGATATTGTCTCTCTCTCTGATATCATTGCCTCGATATTGAGGTCCTTCCAGTAAGGTATCCACAGGTCTTTACGTCTACCTCTAGGTATCGATGCTTTTGCAGCTTTTGAAATGTTCGAAGAGAATTTTTCCAAGTTTTTGTCAAGCGTTCTGTAATTCAATTTTTCGTTGCACAGTTCTTCAAGCTTTTCTGTGATTTTTTTTTCAAATCGGCTTTCCTAAAGTTCCATGTTCTTTTATTCTAATGGACATTCTCAATTATGAAGTTTAGGGTTGTTAAAATTGGTCTGTGGTCACATCCTTTCAGGATTTTCCATTGTGTTGTGAGTACGATGTTGTAATTTATCGCTGTAATGTCTATTGCGGATTCTGTGCCTGTGGACTTGAATAGATATATAGGTGTTCTCTCCGTTATTTAACAGTGTAAGGTCGAAGTCGGTCAGCATGTCCTCAACCTGCTGACCTTTTTTTTATCCTGGAGAGGTGATCCTCAAGTTAGACCTTTGGCGTTAAAATCACCGAGTATGATTGTGATATCCGAAGACGCTTCACTTAATGTCTCTATTGTGTGTACCCATACAAAATTCAAAGATTTCACGAGCTGAAAGTTGGCGATTTTGAGATGCGTCAAGAAATCGCTGCATGGGTTTTCCGGCAAATTGATATTGATGAAAACTGGCTGTCGAATGTTCTGTGGACAGATGATGCTCACTTTTCTCTAAACGGAGAATTTAACATTCAAAACAGCCGCATTTGGGCAACAGAAAACCCTAGGAATTTTACAGAAATGCCACTTTACCAGCCTAGAGTTACAGTTTTGTGTGGGTTCACTTATTTTATTATTGGGCAATTTTTTTTTTTGAAAAATCAATGGAAGAACTTTTAAAACCGTTTTTGTAACTGGTGAACGTTATGTTCAACTTTTGAGAGAAAAGGGTATTCCCATATTGCAGGGCAAAAGCACTAAGCGAAATAACATTCATGAAAGATGGAGGACCTCCTCATATCTCCCGAGGTGCCAAACAATTGCTGAAGGATACGTTCGGTGAAAATCGTGTGATAAGTCGCCACTTTATATACCAGTGGCCTCCAAGATCACCAGACTTGACGCCTTGCGAATTTTGTCTATGGGGGTACATTAAATCGTGTGTTTATCGATGCTGGCCTACCACATTGGCCATGTTGAAGGCTTCTATCAGATGGCACGTTTTATCAATTTCAACAGATATGATATTTAATGCTGTCCATTCTGTCATTTATCGTCTGCAGGCGGTGATTGAGAATGAAGGGTGCCACATTGAGCAAGGATTGTGACCTAATACAAGAGAGAAGGCAGTTACCTCATGTGTTAGATAAGCCGCCATGTATTATATTATCTACCAATATTTTGCAGCTCTTTGTGTTGGGATATGGGGATAATAAATGCTGTCCTCACATCTTGACTCTTCTTTTGTGAACAGTAATATTTTGTTTGTCATTTGCTCACATATTATGTCGTGCAAACCTGAGTGTTATAACTTCTCGAATAACACTGGTACACAAAATTTTCCCCCTTATGTTTAGATTTTCGCTTTTCGCACATTAGGAGAAATAGCATAAGGAATATTTTCTGTACACCAATATCGTTATAAATTTTGTGCAAAAATAAATACAAAATGATTTTACTACCACGTTTTTCAAAGCAAAAGGTCGATTTAAAAATTATTTTTATTTGAGGGCACACATTTTTTAAAATTGTGTACAGTATAATAAACAATGATAACATTTGACAAGCCCATAGGATATTTGGAATAAAGTACGACAAATATATTTTGTCACTCCCCTCTATATTTCATTTGTTGAATCATGACAAATATCCAGTTAAATAGTCAAGTGTCGCCAATCAGTCAAGAAACTACACATTTCTTATAGCAAGAAATCCTATTAATAGTGCCATCATAATTTTTGGTACTATATTAACATTTCAAAAATTCGTGTATTGATATCAGCAGTGTTTTTCAAACATTCAATCTATTTCACAAAACCCCATATAAAATATATATATTTTTGCTACATGTTTTAATTTGCATTTACCTATTTTACATATCTCTGATTGTATTTGAAAATCGTTAACCAATTCTTCATACTTTTGGCGAAAAGGTGTTTTATTAATTTGTTATTTGATATTATTAGGGTTCTTTCCTGGTATTCAAAAAGGAAAAATACGTGTCGATCAGTAATTATTTTGCAATTTATCAAACAATTTGGCCGCTGAATCTCTGATTCTGGTAGAGCGCCATCTGGCGAATAAAATTGTAACTAAAATCAATTTCGAATTTTTCATTATTTGCCATAAAAAATCCCATTGCATCCTGAATACAATGGTGTTTACCGCATTGCTCTAGCGCAAATATTCGCGGAGTTATTAATTTTTAAAATAGTGCGGGACTTTTGGATCACCCTGTATATCAAACTTCTACTGTCCTTACTGTTAGCAACAACAATTTCAAGAATCAGAACAGGACATTTTAAAGGAATGAAGATAAACCCAGACATGACTAGATCCTACAGGAACTGCTGTTACAACACCCAACTTACTCCGGACCATATATACCCGGCCAGCCCTCTATATGGCAGACATCAATCCAATTGGCCGGTATTGTGATCAGGGTGAATGGACCGATCTGCTCCATGGACAAGACACCACCACCACTCTAAGAGAGCTTGCAGCCCTCTATATGGCAGACATCAATCCAGAAGAGTACATCCATACGGCACCTCAGTTGGCCAGGATTGTGATCAGGGTGCATGGACCGATCTGATCTGCTCCATGAACAAGACACCACCACCACTTTAAGAGAGCTCGCAGCCCTCTATATGGCAGACATCAATCCAGAAGAGGACATCCATACGGACACCTCAGTTGGCCAGGATTGTGATCAGGGTACATGGACCGATCTGTTCTTCTCCATGGACAAGTCACCACCACTCTAAGAGATCTTGCAGCCCTCTATATGGCAGACATCAATCCAGAAGAGGACATCCATACGGACACCTCAGTTGGCCGGTATTGTGTCAGAGTGTATGGGCCGATCTGATCTTCTCCATGGACAAGACTCCACCACTGTCCTTACTGCGATTTAAAAAATAATGGGAGGGCTTGACTCATCAAGGTTGAACCCTCCCAGCGGTTTCTCCTATTTAATCTACCAGATCGCTTCTTTAGAGTTCTAATACTGTATTTGGATCATTCTGCTTTTATATGTTACACTGAAGGATGGAATCTCAAATGAGCCAAGCCCTCCCAATATTTTTTCATCGAAGTAAGGACAGTCAAAGTTTGATATATGTGTGAAAGAAACATTCGAGTCGAAATGATTTCATTTGCTATATATAGATGGCACGTATATAATTTGAATATTTTGAACTTGTTGTGTATGTAGATAGATAACAACAGACAACAACAAACGCCTTTATTGAGGACCTCTCGTCATATAGAGGATTCGCCAGTTTACAGAGTAATTGAAGAGAATAGAACTAAGAATACAGAGAGAAACCTATAAGTAGTAGGTATAGTATAGTATTTTCTATACTGTCACTATATACAACAGCAGCAACAAGCCTTTTACTGGAATCAAAGTCCCATACAGGATTCGTCATTCTAATCCTGACAAAGATTATTTACATATAATTATTTACATCAATTAAATTATGTGTATAGCCTCCCCTTCTCTTCAGCCGTCTTCCAACATTTGAACAACGCAAACGCCCCAGCTCTGTTTCTCACCACCTCATTCATTATGTAAATAGATAAAGATTATTTGCATACTTTGACACAACAGAACTCTTTTTGACGCGAATGATTCTTTTTAAATTGAAACAATTTTCTACTACCCTTACTGTAATTATAGATGCATTTTATTTGCAGTAAGCAATTGCATAATAAATAATTCGATTTATTTAATCTTTTATTCTTTTTTGTTCAACATTGAGAACCTCTACTTTAACACATACCTATTTTATATGAATAGAGCCATGTGAAGTTGGTTATTTTCCTCTAATGGCGGTTTCTCTTAACTAGAATTTCTGATCAACAAAACGGGAAATTACACGACCAGGAAATGACTCATTTATTTATTTATTCCAAGTACACGTGGTACAAGTCATGATAATCATGGTAGATAGTTAGTGATTGCTTTTTACTGTAAGTACGCGACATATCTACTTATATACACTCATGGACAAAACTTGAGCAAGTTGTACGTTTTAGCATGTGTATCGGGATTCAGACAATAACTCTGAAAGATATTACAGTTACCTTTATTCAAGACACACGAGAAAACCAAGTGTGTATACATTCATGGACAAAACTTAAGGAAGTTGTACCTTTTAGCATGTTTATCGGGATTCAGACAATAACTGAAAGATACACTCATGGAAAAAACTTGAGGAAGTTGTACCTTTTACCATGTATATCGGGATTCAGACAATAACTGAAAGATACACTCATGGAAAAAACTTAAGGAAGTTGTGCTTTTTAGCATTTATTTCCGGATTGAGACAATAACTCTGTAAGTACACTCATGGACAAAACTCAAGGAAGTTGCACTTTTTAGCATGTATATCGGGATTGAGACAATAACTCTGAAAGATATTACAGTGACCTTTATTTAAGACACACGAGATAACCAAGTGTGTATACACTCTTGGACAAAACATAAGGAAGTTGTACCTTTTAGCATGTATATCGGGATTCAGACAATAACTCTGAGAGATACACTCATGGACAAAACTTAAGGAAGTTGTACCTTTTAGCATGTATATCGGGATTTAGACAATAACTCTGAAAGATATTACAGTGGCCTTTATTGAAGACACACGAGATAACCAAGTGTGTATACACTCATGGACAAAACTTAAGGAAGTTGTACCTTTTAGCATGTATATCGGGATTTAGACAATAACTCTGAAAGATATTACAGTTGCCTTTATTGAAGACACACGAAATAAACAAGTGTGTATACACTCATGGACAAAACTTAAGGAAGTTGTACCTTTTAGCATGTATATCGGGATTGAGACAATAACTATGAAAGATATTACAGTGACCTTCATTGAAGACACACGAGATAACCAAGTGTGTATACACTCATGGACAAAACTTAAGGAAGTTGTACCTTTTAACATGTATATCGAGATTGAGACAATAACTCTGAAAGATACACTCATGGACAAAACTTAAGGAAGTTGTACCTTTTAGCATATATATCGGGATTAAGACAATAACTCTGAAAGATATTACAGTGACCTTTATTGAAGACAGACAAGATAACCAAGTGTGTATACACTCATGGACAAAACTCAAGGAAGTTGACCTTTTAGCATGTATATCGGGATTCAGACAATAACTCTGAAAGATATTACAGTGGCCTTTATTTAAGACACACGAGATAACTAAGTGTAAACAAAATAGTCTCTGTCTCCTTAAAAAAAAAAAAAAAAAAACAGACGACAAGCGTCTTTAAAGACTTTCTACTTCCTTAAGTTTTGTCTATGAGTATAAATGGATCATTTTTACTCTACAATTTGACCACCCTCTATGTGTTTATTAATTATATTTCCTGTTCCGTTTACTCTAAAATGTCGGGGTTTTTTTTTTCATAAAGCTATATATAAATCGTATAAAGATATATATTGTAGCGTAGAAATATGGTCTTTGTATATCTGAAGATATGAAAGTATTTATTGATGACGTCACCACGACCAGTCGACAATTATTAACAAATCAACCCAACTATCTACAGCTAGAGAATATTAAGCAAGCTAGCTAGGCAACTAAATGATGATTTTACAAATATAAAAAATAAAATCTGTTTCAAATATTTTCGTTTGAATAATTAAATTGAATTATAAAATATAAATTATTTCTTCGCCACAATATAATATATTTAATGTGTATAACATAACTACATTTTTTTCTGCTTCTTTTTCTTTATTGCAAAAATATTATTAAATACTTATTATTAATACATTTTAAAGTAAATTAATTAAAAAATTAAAAAATATATTATAATTTATATCATAATATTTATATATAATTTGATATATGTTATTTAAATATAAATAATTGTGTTTAAATAGCAATCGAATTAAACAAAAATTTGAGATTATTTTAGAATAGTTAAAATTTTGACCGGTAGATGGCAGCACAATGCTGATAATAGAGAAAGTATTAGTTTATATTTTCTTTAATCTCACTTATTCACAGAATATTTTAGTAAATGTTTAACAATAATATTGTCTGTATAATTATAAATTTATCTCAACATATTTTTGGTCATTCAAGTGTTATGTAAATAATTCCAATTGTGTGCGTATGCAAATTAAAAATTGATCATTCTACCGTTTCGATTAAGCACTATAGTCCTGTTCTTTTTAATTTTTGTACAACTTATTGTTTTCTATGTGTTAGCCTTGACGTTTAGCAACAGTCCTGCAACGATGTTTCTAGGAAATAAAGCTTCGTCTTAGAATATTTTGATCAAGACCATTCCATTTGGGTAAACGAGTATTTCTCCTCGGAAAACCTGTAAACATAACCTTTTACAAAATCACTTATAAATATAGGAATTTCGAATTTTTTAAAATATTTTTTTGATGAAATATAAATCAATGCTTGTTCTTTCGAAAAATTATAATATCACGGGAAACGCGCGCTTCTTTCGCGAGCTACAGCGTTGCAAAATCGTTATTTTAAAAAATGAAACACCTTCTGTACAACATTCTCTTTGTAATAAAGTCTCCAGATACAGTTTGTATAGTTGTAAGAAAATAGTGTTGTTATAGTGTCAAATTTAAAAGATAGATGGCGTTGTATTGCTTGCTATATATTTGCATCTTCATTTCGCAAGTTGACATCGGACAAAATGGCCGAGATCGATTAAATTCAAATCTAAATTAATAATGCGCCATCTATACTTACGAGATGTAACTATTAATCGCGGATTTCACCTTTTTACACCAAACAAACTTCTTACTATTCTTGATATGGCGGTCAAAAAAAAAAATTTTTTTTTTCTTTGGGAAGGCCTAGCTCATCAGTGGTGAACCCTTCCAGCGGTTTCGTCAGTTTAATCTACCAGACCGCTTTTTAGAGCTCCACTATTTTTTGGACGATTGGATCCTAAAAGTCTCGGATATAAGAAATTTAAAATATTTTTGACGCCTCTGATTCTTTTTAAAATAAAACAATTTTCTACTGCCCTCATTGCAATGGTAAAATAATGGAAGGACCTTTCTCATTAGTGGTGAACCTTCCCAGCGGTTTCGCCAGTTTAATCTACCATACCGCTGTTATATTGAATTTTGTTGTTTCCTTCTATACTGATACTGTTGCTAGTCTCTTACGAAATGAAATATTACAGCGGTATTGTAGGTTAAACTGGCGAAACCGATCCACTGCCCTTTCAATATTCACATCGTAGTTAAAGGAAGTATGAAGCTTGTTTTATATATTAAAAAGAAGTATTAATGCTTTATGGCTTAATTTCGTATTGTTACACAGTGTTGCAACTTGTCATCCACCATGATTCCCTTTGTGTCGTATATGTTTCCTGAGCGGGTTTGTGTGTACAGTGTGGACACAAGAGTGACATCCACGGCGCCAAGGATTCTTCTGACGGGAAAGCTGAAGGTAAGTCCCACTTATTGTATTCCTTCTGTTCAGTGAGACATATAATAAAGCGCTAACTTTAGCTGTATACCTTCGAACTCACATGTGTATCTTTATGGCATCCTGATTAGACAGAGAACAACGTCTGGGGGTACGACATAATAATATACATATATTGTTAAGAAAAATCTACGCTGCTGCAGTTTTTTATTTACAAATCACATTTCAACTTAATTGTTTTGTCAACCTCATAAATTTTTATTGTAACTTTTTTTTCACATATTATTTAATTTTTATGAACTTTACATGTATAGTTATTTTTATATAATTTTGTTTAGCTTCAAAATATTTGCATACTTTAGTTTATATCGTCAATTTTGCATACTTTTGTTCTTATCGATTATTTAAGAGACAAAAGTCGTTAGTTCAAAAGTTCTTTCAAATAATCAGTTTTGGATAAACATAGATTAAAAGGCTTTTCTGATGTTTTCTATAAGTACCTTAGGTCACCAGCGCAACAATATATTTATATAAGAATATGCGATTCCCAACCAGCCATTCCTGAACATCTATTGAATTATATCAAATCTTCAAAAAAGACCTCTAGAAAAACCTCAGGATTATAATAGAAAAGCTGAGACAATGGAACCTAATGGAGATTGTACTCCAAGCAGTAGGGCTGTCTGTAATCTGTGTAACATAAAAGCTGGGCAAGAGAACCAAGATAAACATGATGGTTTATCGTTCACCACTACTTTTACTGTAAGTACCCCACATATCCACATATGTAGAAATCAGTTCGAATTTACCCTTACAACTGTTACAAAGAGCCATTTGGTTCCCTGGCCTCACTGGTTAGGTGGGGATTTTGCAAGATTCGAGGGTAATTGAAGCGATATTTTATTCAGAAAAAAGTTCCCATTGCGGGATTCGAACCCAAGTCATGTATTACCTAAATCTTCAGTTTGTACCATTTCTCTATCCACGTTAAGGTGAAGATGACTCCTTTTTAAAGAAACTAAACGGAAGATGGAAAACATTGAAAATACTTCTAACTTATCTACTAAAATATGTCCTATAGGTTCTTGTGCCATAATTTAGTCTAAATCAATGAACATTTTATTCCTAAAATGTTTCCGAATACATAATTTTGAAAACTCAATTATGGTTATAATCAACGATTTTATCAATATTCGACACAATAGGGGTATTATTATAACATTGAATGTAAATTATCTCTTGTTTCAATACATCCATGTATAAAAATATTCTAATCTAACTATGTATGGCGTTTAAACTATTTTTTTTTCGCACAATGGTCACCATTTCTTATATTATTATCTCTGGTACACGTGGTACAGACCTTGATTATCATGGTGGGTAGAAGTTGGTGACTGCTTTTACTCTAAGTACACCACATGCATACACATGTGAAAATCAGTTTGACTTTTACACTTACAAATGTGTCAGAGCCCCATGGTCGCCATTTGAATTATTCTGATTCAACAGTGAACGCCATGTTCTAATTCTCTCTCTCTATCTCTCAACAATGAATGCCTTTTTCTTATTCAACAAGGACTGCCATGTTCTAATTCAACAATGAACGCCTTTTTCTTATTCAACAATGAACGCCTTTTTCTTATTCAACAAGGAACGCCATGTTCTAATTTAACAATGACTGCCATGTTCTAATTCAACAATTGAACGCCTTTTTCTTATTCAACAAGGAACGCCATGTTCTAATTCAACAATGAACGCCTTTTTCTTATTCAACAAGGAACACCATGTTCTAATTCAACAATGACTGCCATGTTCAAATTTAACAATGACTGCCATATTCTAATTCAACAAGGAACGCCATGTTCTAATTCAACAATGACTTCCATGTTCTAATTCAACAATGAACGCCTTTTTCTTATTCAAAAAGGAACGCCATGTTCTAATTCAACAAAGAACGCCATGTTCTAATTCAACAATGAGCGCCATGTTCTAATTCAACAATTAACGCCATGTTTTAATTCAACAATGAACGCCATGTTCTAATTCAACAATGAACGCCATGTTCTAATTCAACAATGAACGCCAGGTTCTAATTCAACAATGAACGCCTTTTTCTTATTCAACAAGGAACACCATGTTCTAATTCGACAATGAACGCCATGTTCTAATTCAACAATGAACGCCATGTTCTAATTCAACAATGACCGCCATGTTCTAATTCAACAATGACTGCCATTTTCTAATTCAACAAGGAACGCCATGTTCTAATTCAACAATGATTTCCATGTTCTAATTCAACAATGAACGCCTTTTTCTTATTCAAAAAGGAACGCCATGTTCTAATTCAACAAAGAACGTCATGTTCTAATTCAACAATGAGCGCCATGCTCTAATTCAACAATTAACGCCATGTTTTAATTCAACAATGAACGCCATGTTCTAATTCAACAATGAACGCCATGTTCTAATTCAACAATGAACGCCATTTTCTAATTCAACAAAGAACGCCATGTTCTAATTCAACAATGAGCGCCATGTTCTAATTCAACAATGAACGCCATGCTCTTAATGAACAATCACCAACATGTTCTAATTCAACAATGAACGCCATGTTCTAATTCGACAATGAACGCCATGTTCTAATTCAACAATGAACGCTATGTTCTAATTCAACAATGACCGCCATGTTCTAATTCAACAATGACCGCCATGTTCTAATTCAACAATGACTGCCATTTTCTAATTCAACAATGAACGCCATGTTCTAATTCAACAATGAACCCCATGTTCTAATTCAACAATGACCGCCATGTTCTAATTCAACAATGAACGCCATTTTCTAATTCAACAATGACCGCCAAGTTCTAATTCAACAATGAACGCCATGTTCTAATTCGACAATGAACGCCATGTTCTAATTCAACAATGATCCCAATTATCTAAATTAACAATGATCCCCATGTTCTAAATTAACAATGAACGCCATATTCTAATTCAACAATGAACGCCATGTTCTAATTCAACAATGATCGACTTTTCTAATTCAACAATGAACACCATTTTCTAATTCAACAATGAACGCCATGTCCCAATCCAACAATTACCGCTGTGTTATAATTCAACAATGACCGCGCTATGTTACAATTCAACAATGTACGCCATTCACACAATTATTATTCTAGACACAAAGAACAATATTGTAGCGTAGAAATCAAGTCTTGAAATAACCTAAGATGTAAAAGTATTTATTGATGACGTCACAGCGACGAGTCGACAATTATTAACAAGTCAGGAAAACTATATACAGCTAGAGAATCTTAAGCAAGCAAGCAAAGAAATATTTTAAAGATGATTTCACAAATACAGATTAATATATATTTTTATAATCTGTTGAATATATTTTCATTGAATAATATTAAATTAAATAATAAAATATTTCTTCGCCACATAGCCTCCTCCTATAAAGAGCATCGACCCGATGCTCAGAAGGAGACTTACATCCTCAGTCTCAAGGCTCGAGAACGGGTGATAGGGCCTGAGATCTCTTCGCGGGTCTGTGGTTGTTGTGTTCGTTCAGTGGGGATGTCTTCTTCCTGGAAGTTTGTCGAGTCATCTTCTGGGTCCTCTTCTAGGTGGACCTCCTGGTCCTCTGGGTTTAAATAAGGTTTCATCCTACAAATGTGAACTAAATCTTTTGTTTTACGACGACCTTGCTGGTTTCTGAATGTTTCAACTTCATAGGTCACATCAGATATTTTTCGGGTTACTTTGTATGGGCCGAAGTAACGTCTCATTAGTTTTTCCGAATATCCCACTTTACGCACAGGAATAAAGATCCATACAAGATCTCCAGGCTGATAAATTATATTTCTGTGATGGGCGTCATAGCGATGTTTATTGCTATCTTGAGATCTCATGGAGTGGATACGTGCCAGTTTTCGTGCTTCTTCGGCTCTTGCCCCTAGAGTTTGGATGAAATCGTCGTCTTCTGGCAATAACTTGGGGAATAACACGTCAAGTGGAGTCTCGGCTTCACGCCCGTGTACAAGGAAAAATGGGGTGAACCCAGTAGACTCTTGTTTTGCTGTGTTGTATGCAAATGTAACGAATGGAAGAATCCTGTCCCAATCTTTCTGGTTGACATCTACATACATGGACAGCATGTCTGCTATGGTCTTATTCAACCTCTCCGTGAGTCCGTTTGTCTGGGGGTGATAGGCGGTCGTCTTCCGATGGGTTATTCTGCACTGGTTGTTCAGATCACTTATCATTGAAGATGTGAAGTTCCTTCCTCTATCCGTGATTAATTCCCTCGGCGCGCCGTGCTTTAAGATGACATCTTCAATGAAGAATTTGGCGACTTCCATGGATTCACTTGTGGGTAGAGCTTTAGTTATCGCATATTTCGTTAGGTAGTCCGTACATACAATAATCCAACGGTTGCCACCTTCTGATGTTGGAAATCTCCCCAGGAGATCCATTCCTACCTTTTCAAAGGCAACTTCAGGAACAGGTATTGGTTGTAAGTGCCCTGAGGGGAGTTGGGGCTGATGTTTACGCCTCTGACAATCTGAACAGTGTGCCACATACCTTCTAACCGTTCTATACATTCCGGGCCAGTAATACTTTTTTCTTATTCGGTCATAGGTTTTAGTAAATCCGAGGTGACCAGCCGTGGGTGAATCATGGAAATTTTTCAGTAATTCCTGCCTTAAATGGCGTGGAACCACCAAAAGCCATGGTTTCCCCATTGGATCATAATTTTTTCTGTAGAGCGTGTTATCGATTTTTGCAAAGGAATTATTAGGAGAACTCTGTAATTTGTCAGCGATTTTTCTAATAGCTTGATCATTCATCTGCTCTTCGCTAAAGTTCTGCAAAGTCACTATGCTTGGAATATCTTCCTCCATATCTTCACTGTATTCTAATGGACTTCTTGATAAGCAGTCTGCGTCCTGATGTTTCCTTCCGCTCTTATGCACGACAGTGACGTCAAACTCTTGCAGCCGAAGTGCCCATCTTGCTAACCTCCCACATGGGTCTTTGAGGTTGGTCAGCCAGCACAAAGAGTGGTGGTCTGTAACAATAGTGAACGGCTGTCCAAAGACATATGGTCGGAATTTATTGATAGCCCAAATGATGGCAAGGCATTCCCTTTCTGTGGTTGAATAATTTTTTTCTGCCTTATTTAAGGTTCTGGATGCATAAGTAATGGCTCTTTCCTTTCCCTTTTGTATCTGCACTAATACTGCTCCTATTCCGTAGTTGCTTGCGTCAGTGTGTATTTCGGTTGGGGATGAGTAATCAAAATGTCCAAGAGCGGGTTTGGAAATTAACGCTGACTTGAGAGCTTCAAATGCATTTTGCTCTTCCTGGTTCCAATTAAATGCTGAGTCTTTCTTCAAAAGGTCATTCAAGGGTTGGGCTACGTGGGCATAATTGGGTATGAATCGGCGGTAGTAGGATGAAAGGCCAAGAAAACATCTAACTTCCTTCAATGACCTTGGCGTAGCGAAGTCGCGGACTGCTCGAATCTTTTCTTGGTCGGGACGAATTCCATTTTCACTCACCTCATGTCCAAGAACCGTGATAGTTTTTGCACCAAACTTGCATTTCTTGGAATTGAGACATAATCCGGCTTTCTTAAGGCAATTTAATACAAGTTGAAGGCGTCTTAGGTGTTCTTCAAAGCCATCTGAAAAAACGATGATGTCATCGAGGTAACACAAGCAAATGGTCCACTTAAGACCCTTCAGAAGATTATCTATCATTCGTTCGAAGGTAGCTGGAGCATTACATAACCCAAATGGCATTACTTTGAACTCGTACAGTCCATCTGGAGTTATGAATGCTGTCTTCTCACGGTCCGATTCTTCTACGTCGATTTGCCAGTACCCTGATTGGAGGTCCATGGAAGAATAAAATCTAGCTCCCCGTAAGCAGTCTAAAGTGTCGTCGATCCTTGGGAGAGGGTAGACATCCTTTTTTGTTATTTTGTTAAGGCGGCGGTAATCGACGCAGAATCTCCAGCTTCCATCCTTTTTTCTTATCAATACTACAGGCGAGGCCCACGGACTTTCAGAGGGCTGAATGATGTCAAATTTTTCCATCTTGTTTACCTCATCCTGAATAATTTGGCGTTCTCTTGGTGCAACTCGGTAAGGTCTTTGTTTGGTCGGTAGGTGGTCTCCAGTGTTAATTCGGTGTTTAACATTGACGTCCTTGAATTGTTTTCTTTTACTAAATTCGCGAAAATATCCGTATAGTTTTTAAACAAATTTCTTAATTTTTCTTTTTGAGATTCATCAAGTGAATCATCTATAAAAAATTCCGAGATTTTTGGGTCTTCAAAATGTTCCGCCTCTGTTTCAACTTGGTTACAATCAGCTAGAGTACATAATTGACTATCTTCGATGACAGCACTATCGGCTACATGCATCCCCTGTGGGATTAGTTTCGGATATGGACTCCAATTCACCACCCAAAGTTTACCTCGGTTATTGGTAAGTGAAATGACAGAGGAGGGAGCCGTTAGTTCTCTTTCCAGCAATAGCTCTTTTCGACATTCTGCCACCACAATTGCGTCATTAGGAATGTCACGACTTGCTACTTCTATTAACTGAATAGAGGCGGGTTCGATTCTATATTCCAATTCCGAGTAGAGAGGTGAGCTGTTCTAAAGGGTATCCTCAAAAAGACATTTTTCTAAGAAGAGTGTGTCGTCAGCTGAATCAATTATCGCCCTAGATAACTTCAAAAAGTTCCAACCAAGAATAACTTCGTGACTACAGTCTTCCATAACGACAAATTCAAAGCTTTCCTGTAGTCCATTCAAGTCCAGTTTCAGTGTGCAGCGTCCTTTTGGTCTTACAATTTTACCGTTGGCTACTCGTAATGTGACGTCAGTTTCGGCAAACATTATTTTTCTTAGTTTGAGTCTGAACCTCTCAGAAATGACAGAATATGAGGCTCCTGAGTCGACGAGGGCACGCGTCATTTTTCCTTCTATTTTAATGTCTATGTAATTTTCTTTTAATTCTAATGTGGTCGACAAGGGAGGATTTATAAATTTTGCGGCCTTACCTCCAAAATAGGACGCATCTTCTAGTTTTCCTGACGGGAACGGCGAGGCGACTGGCTGGGTCTTCTATCAGGAGACGAATATTGTCCTTTTCGGCCAGTGTAAGGAGAGGGGCTTCGGTAGCGGCGTCTATTTTCTCTTGGCAGGTCGTCGTTGGGCTCTTGGCTGCTCCGAGAATTATAGAATGTTCTAGGCTCTAGCCTATCTCTCTGCTTGTAATTCCAAGTTTGTTCTCCTTCATATTCTCTCCTCCTGTCACGGCAGTAGCGCACGACGTGGCCAGGGCGTCCGCAGTGGAAACAGATTGGCTTACCTTCCGTGGTTCGCCATTCGTTGGTATCGCGTCTTCCATTTACTTGTTTTGGCTGCTGCGGTCTTATCGTTTGGGCCACATATCTATTATTATAAAACTCTCGGGGTCTTTCCTTCTGTGGGGAACTTCTCCTAGGCTTTGAGATTGGCGCCAGGGTTCTTCCAATCTCCTCCTTTACCATATCTTCGA
Organism: Cordylochernes scorpioides; assembly: GCA_030710605.1. Classification (NCBI taxonomy): domain Eukaryota; kingdom Metazoa; phylum Arthropoda; class Arachnida; order Pseudoscorpiones; family Chernetidae; genus Cordylochernes; species Cordylochernes scorpioides. Next base: position 57,042,343 of record CP092870.1, read on the forward strand.
TGGTAGAAATTTTTGGTTCCTCTCGAGTAGAGCCTAATGCCCGCTGTACCTCCTCACGAACAATTTGCCTGATCATAGATGACAGATCTGCCCTGTCATCATGATCACTGAGAGATGCCACATTTGGTAGTCGCTCGTATTTGGTTGGGGTCACTCGCTTACAGTGTAGGCTTTCAATGCGGCGACATTCGGTGACGAATTGCTCAGTGTTATGCACATCCCTTGGGAGAAGTGCCTGGTAGAGCTCCTCAGCTATCCCTTTCATCAGATGGGATATTTTATCTTCCTCGTTCATTTGTGCATCTACCTCTTTGAAAAGGCGCAGGACGTCTTGGATGTAATATTCGGTGCTTTCTCCTTTTAATTGTGCGCGAGTTTTGAGTATTTTCTCAGCTCGCAGTCTTGAGCTTTCATTTTTTCCAAATACATTTTCTAATTGTGACCTTTACTCCGTCCATGTCTAGATGCTTTCCTCGTTGTTTTCATACCATTTGAGAGCAGTGCCAGTAAGATAGAAATAAACGTTAGCGAGACAAAGGGTTTCATCCCATTGGTTGTGCTTCGCCACACGTTCATACCCTTTTAACCAGCTACGGGGATCTTCAACACCCTCACCAGAGAACATTGAGGGGTTTCTAGGTAGATGTTGGACAAAAAATGAACCTACCTGAGTAGTTGCTTCTTTCTTGATGTTCATGGTTTTTTCTTCTTGCTCAACCGAGTCAATTTTCCGTTTTTTTTTTTCTGAATGGGTATCGATCCAGCTTCTTCACCAGTTGTAGCGTAGAAATCAAGTCTTGAAATAACCTAAGATGTAAAAGTATTTATTGATGACGTCACAGCGACGAGTCGACAATTATTAACAAGTCAGCAAAACTATATACAGCTAGAGAATCTTAAGCAAGCAAGCAAAGAAATATTTTAAAGATGATTTCACAAATACAGATTAATATATATTTTTATAATCTGTTGAATATATTTTCATTGAATAATATTAAATTAAATAATAAAATATTTCCTAGCCACAATATATATATTATCTATTCTATCAGAAGGATTTATATTTTTCTAACCATCACAATGTCCAAATCTACAATACTACAAATATATAAGATGTAATTAGACTTGTTTGTATCTAGCAGCAGACATCATTGTAAACCTATACTGATCCATTAATAATAGCCATTTATTCGGCTCAAACTGAACATGTATATATTGTTGTAATTCAAATACAGTAGAACCTCCCTTTAGCGGACACCTCTCTACAAAGGACAGTTTTCATTTGCAAAATTACCATTTTTACAATTCAGCAACTCTACAGTAAGAAGACACCTTCCCTAAAGATACTTTGACTCTAATTAGATGTTTTTCTTTACAGAGAGAAGTAGTTCTACTGTATTTAGCAACTCTCCGGTAACAAGACACCTATCCCTAAAGGACACTATGGCTCTGTAATTAGGTGTTTCCTTTATAGAGAGGTAGTTCTACTGTATTTAGCAACTCTCCAGTAAGAGGACACCTTCACCTAAAGGATACTTTGGCTCTGAACGAAGTGTTTTCCTTTACAGAGAGGTAGTTCTACTGTATTTAGCAACTCTCCAGTAAGAGGACACCTTCACCTAAAGGATACTTTGGCTCTGAACGAAGTGTTTTCCTTTACAGAGAGGTAGTTCTACTGTATTTAGCAACTCTCCAGTAAGAGGACACCTTCACCTAAAGGATACTTTGGCTCTGAACGAAGTGTTTTCCTTTACAGAGAGGTAGTTCTACTGTATTTAGTAACTCTCCGGTAAAAGGACACCTCTCCCTAAAGGACACTTTGGCTCTGTAACTAGGCGTTGTCCTTTATAGAGAGGTAGTTCTAATGTATTTAGAAACTCTCCGGTAAGAGGACACCTCATATACTCAATATTATGCCTTTAGTGTGAAGCTACCTGTGTGGGAGAGACGGGGAGAACAGTGAGAATCAGAATGACTGAGCATGAAGGATCTGTTAAAAGAAAGGATCCCTGTTCACTCGTATACCAGCACAACACAGGCCATTCATTCAATATTAATGAACCCTCAACCCTTTATCAATAAATACAGAACAAGCACCAGCGCCTAGCACTGAAATCTTACTTACCAAGAAACTCGAAGGCATTAATAGATCCATAGATATTACCAACATATGTTAAAATACCAGTTTTTATGTTAAAAAAGCCAAATGAAATGTCGTTTATTCCCTCAAAGAGTCGTTTGTATTGCGTCACTACTCCATTTTGGAATATTGTAGCAAAGTTCTTATTATTTGATCTATAGATTGTTAATTTTGATGTTTATATGTGTAGTGTATTCGCATATTTAATTATGGATATGCAAATGTCCTGTTTTGCATAATAGTTTTCATATAATTTTGTATATAAATAGCGACAGTTTTTAGCTACCAGCAGTCAGTCAATTCATGTCAATAAACGAGATTACATGGAGTCCGTTTGCCTCAGTCAAGCGACACCTCACTCTTGGCTACCTCCCAACCTTCTAGGATAAAACAATATGTTTTATTACTCTGTGTAAACTTTCCTCATTGATTTTGTTGTATTTTATCAATTGTAGTTTGTGATTTAAATAAATTGTTGTTTCCTCTTGAAGTTTGTCTTTTCTAATTTTCTATATTACATTTTGGTGGAGATGCTGGGTAAATTAGGGAAGACAAACTGAAGATCGCCGAGAAAACCTAGAGATGTTGGGTGCTGTGATCTACATTTTGGAAGACTGGCACCAGCATTCCACCGCCGTGTCAAAGCCAAGACTTCCCTCCAAGATGACGATGTCCCTATAGACGATACGACGACAAAGCCGCTCTTCACGCCGCAAAAAAAAAAAAAAGGACGCAAAGGTACCTAGGGACAAAGTTTCAAGACTTCGATGGAATCTTTGGTAGAAGCACGTCAGATCCATGTCAGTAACTACAATAATTGCAAACTGTGGGTCACAGCTCCCATAGGGAAGAAGCTATGTAGCAAAGTATTTATTATTTTATTGACAGATCATTAATTCTGATATTTATATTTTTTCCTACTCTGTAAACTTCCCTCATTGCTTATCTTTTGTTTATCCTTCATAGTTTGTTCTTGACTTAAATAAATTGCTGTTTCATCCTGAAGTTGGTCTTTCTTAATTTTCTACGTTACAATATTACCACGTGGAAAATTAAGAAAGACAAACTTCAGGATGAAACAGCAATTTATTTAAGGCAAGAACAAACTATGAATGATAAACAAAATATAAGCAATGAGGGAAGTTTACAGAGTAGGAAAAAATATAAACATAAGAATGATACTCTGTTAATAAAATAATAAATAATTCGTTACACAGCTCCTTTCCTATGGGAGCTGTGACCCACAGCTTGCAATTATTGTAGATACTAACATGGATCTGACCTGCTTCTGCCAAAGATTCCATTGAAGTCTTGGAACTTTGTCCCTAGTACGTTTGCGTCCTTTTTCTTGTGGCGTGAAGAGCGGATTTGTCGTCGTATCGTCTATAGAGACATCGTCATCTTGGAGGTAAATCTTGGCTTTGACACGGCGGTGGAATCCTGGAGTCATTAGCTGAAAATGTAAATCACAGCACCCTGGCCTCTAGGTCTTCTCGGCGTTCTTCAGTTTGTCTTCCATAATTTACCCAGCATCTCCACTAAAATGCCCCGTGGAAAATTAGGAAAGACAAACTTCAGGATAAGACAGCAAGTTATTTCAAGCAAGAACAAACTAAAAATGATAAAATAAATATAAGCAATGAAGGAAATTTACAGAGTAGGAGAAAATATAAACATAAAAATGATACTCTACTAATAAAATAATAAATAATTCGTTACAATATGATAAAAATGTGATGTGTGTGTATAATAAATAACAAGATAACACAAGTCATTTCAATATCTTTATTGGGCGTTCATTCTTATTGAAGATACAATACAAGATAGATATCATTTTCTTCTTGTCAATTTGTACTTCACGAGAACAAGCCTCAACAAGTGAGAAGATATGTGGTATTGGGAATAGCATACTTGACTAACAAGAAATAATCTAACTTCTTAGCAAGATTCTAACAAACCAGACGATCTATAAACAATATATCAGCTAGATTTATCATCTACGACCAAGCAAACATCTACAAAAAACATCAGAATATAGAGAAATCCAAGATAAAATCTTTTATTCAAGATGACTAGCAAAATTTAATTGAGAAAAATCGAATTATTTTCCAAAAATCAATAATATTTTCAATAGCTACATATCATTCATTAATACATATCCTTCTCAAATTTATTCTTTATACAAATATATTTCATAATATTTCTTATTTATATTTATAATATTTTTTTGGTAAATAGAAATCATAGAGAAACCTTTTTCAAATATTAAAAAGAAGGTTTTTTTTAAAATAATTAAGTATTTTGTTGATAAGTAAACTAAAATATATATGTACAAACTAATAATAAAAAAAAATTCATTGCACTTTTTTTAGAAACTTAACAAGAAAAAATAACATAACATAAAACAGATATATATACATGTTTATAACGAATATAAAACAATACATAATATTCAATAAAAAATAATTAATTAATTTTGTACTATATTCTAATATATTTTAATGCAATATATGCTATTAGAAATGATATAGTCTACCAAAAAGGATATCAATGCAAATCAAATATAGTCAGTAATATGTTATTCAAGAACATTTTTTCATTTATTCATTGAAAATTTGAGTAAAAATGTTGACAAGAGTGAAAAATACAATTAGGTATAAAGAGGTAAAATCGGTAAGATTTGGCATTTCAAAAAAATACCTTATATGATATAAGATTAAAATATGTAAAAAAGTAATTAAATTATAAAATTGTTTCATGTTTTATTTCAAATTTATATGATATATCGTGATATTTCAACAAAACTAACATATCACAATGATTTTTTCATTTTTTCCAAGTTAAAAAAATAGACCATTAAAAAATAGTTGTATATGCACTGTAGAATTGAGTTTTCGTTTGAATCCAAACTAAAGAAACTCAAGGCTAGATTATAAACTGAAAATTCTAATGCTAGCGATTCGTACTGTTGAGCTAAAAAACGAAACCCGTATATCAGGGAAATTAACACAATTCTAAATTCTTTATAGAAAAAATGGAATAGAATAGAAATACCATCTTACTTAGCTATAATAAACTGGGCTGTTTGCTATGTATATCTTTTGGAATATTATACAGAGTTACAATGATTGTAAATGAGCTCTTGTTTGGAAAGGAACTCTTGTCTATAATTATTATTGTTCTTTGTTTCATATATAATAAGTATGTTTTGTTTAATTGTTATTAATAATCCAGCTTTAACTGACCCATTTCAATCCTTGATCTATGGCCAGCCTTTCAGACTCAACCTCAGCATGGAACTTCCTGGTCAACTGAGACATAGGATACAAACAGCTGCTTGGACTGACCCATCTTAATACTACATCTATGGCCAGACTTCCAGACTCAACCTAAGCATTCCTGGTCAACTGGCTCAACTCAGCAATCAAAACACGAGTAAAAGCGCTCAACACTAGTCCATACTGGTGAACTGGACTCCCCGGGTAGTTGGCGTTCTGCGTTCCATTACCTGGGTTATAAATATCTCACTCCGCTGTTCAGAAGAGCCACAGACAGTTGATCATCTTCTCTTCAGCTGTCCATCATTCCTGAGACATAGGATACAAACAGCTGCTTGGACTGACCCACCTCAATCCTACATCTATGGTCACCAGACTAAACCTCAGAATGGAACTTCCTGGTCAACTGATTCAACTCAGCAATCAAAACACGAGTAAAATCGCTCAACACTAGTCCATACTAGTGAGCTGGACTCCCCGGGTAGTTGGTGTTCTGCGCTCCCTGGGTTATATATATTTATCTCTACTATTAATAATAAATAATATATGCAAAGTTAAAAGGTTACGAAATCATCCTTCATACTATATTTAATAAATATTTAATAATAAATTTTAATTTAACAATACCTTTGTCTGTTTGTTATTTCTATACATATCTGTTTCTATTGCATTGTTTTATTACTAAATTAGGATTGGTTAGGTTAGGTAGAGAGTAAATAGGTATTAAATAATATATATCGAATGTGTTTTTTGGTATTCAGTTGTGTGTGTGTGTGTGTTTCAAGGACATTTTCAATTCAGCGGTGGTATTTAGAAAGAAAGAGTTGTGTTAAATAGGTATTAAAGAATGTATATTGAATGGGTTTCTTTGGTATTCAGTTGTGTGTGTGTGTGTTTCAAGGACATTTTCAATTCTGCGGTGGTATTTAGAAAGAAAGAGTTGTGTTAAATAGGTATTAAAGAATGTATATTGAATGGGTTTCTTTGGTATTCAGTTGTGTGTGTGTGTGTGTTTCAAGGACATTTTCAATTCTGCGGTGGTATTTAGAAAGAAAGAGTTGTGTTAAATAGGTATTAAAGAATGTATATTGAGTGGGTTTCTTTGGTATTCAGTTGTGTGTGTGTGTTTCAAGGACATTTTCAATTCTGCGGTGGTATTTAGAAAGAAAGAGTTGTGTTAAATAGGTATTAAAGAATGTATATTGAATGGGTTTCTTTGATATTCAGTTGTGTGTGTGTGTGTGTGTGTTTCAAGGACATTTTCAATTTTGCGGTGGTATTTAGAAAGAACGAGTTGTGTTAAATAGGTATTAAAGAATGTATATTGAATGGGTTTTTCAACATTCAGTTGTGTGTGTGTGTGTGATTCAAGGACATTTTCAATTCTGCGGTGGTATTTGGAAAGAAAGAGTTGTGTTAAATAGGTATTAAAGAATGTATATTGAGTGGGTTTCTTTGGTATTCAGTTGTGTGTGTGTGTTTCAAGGACATTTTCAATTCTGCGGTGGTATTTAGAAAGAAAGAGTTGTGTTAAATAGGTATTAAAGAATGTATATTGAATGGGTTTCTTTGATATTCAGTTGTGTGTGTGTGTGTGTGTTTCAAGGACATTTTCAATTTTGCGGTGGTATTTAGAAAGAACGAGTTGTGTTAAATAGGTATTAAAGAATGTATATTGAATGGGTTTTTCAACATTCAGTTGTGTGTGTGTGTGTGTGATTCAAGGACATTTTCAATTCTGCGGTGGTATTTGGAAAGAAAGAGTTGTGTTAAATAGGTATTAAAGAATGTATATTGAGTGGGTTTCTTTGGTATTCAGTTGTGTGTTTCAAGGACATTTTCAATTCTGCGATGATATTTAGAAATAATGAGTGTATGTTTGGCTGGAAATGGTACTTCTAGGTCTCCTGGAGAAGGGCATATTGGCCTGAAAGCTTGATAAATAAATAGTGCTTAAAAGAAACCTGGCCATGGATTGCTTGTTGGTTTTGTAAATTAGAATGAGTCGTGTTTATATAGGTATATCGGATGGGTTTCTTTGGTATTCAGTTGTTTCAAGGACATTTCCAATTCTGCGATGGTATTAAGAAAGAACGACTAATTTTAAATAGGTATTAAATAGTATATATCGAATGGGTTTGGTTGCTATTCAGTTATTTGAAGGATATTTCCAATTCTGCGATGGTATTTAGAACGTATCAGTTTAAGCTACCCAGTTTATCAAGCGAAGTAAGATGAAAGATAAGAAAGAAGTTGAAAAAGAGATAAAAAATGGAGTCAAGTGAGCGGTTCCAACCATTGGGTGGTATTGCTCATAGCTTCCCTTCCTTCTAACTGTCGACGTAGCTCTCTCAGCGTATGTACCAGCATCATACGTCGGTATTCTGCTAACTCGGACTGTAAACGGATTCTTGAATGGATTCGATCTTGGTCTTCAGCCCTTGCTGCCTCCATCTTGAGCGCTAAAGTAGATTGCCTTCGAGGCATTGGGCCATTTTCGGACATAGGGGTTGTACTGCAGCTTCCACAGGCACTATCAGCTTGAGGACTACCAACCTCTTTGCTTAAGAATGCATCGGACGGTGTTCCAGGATCCTCGCTTTGTATATAGTCTTCCGAGTATGCTTCGTCGCTGCTTTCAATGTCTTCTTGTTCCATAGCCTCTTTGGCCCATGCTGCAGCTACTTCTTGGAAGTTAATCCAATCGCTACGTTTAAGTCCCGACCTTAAAGCAGGTAATGGGGATGATGGTTCTTCTTCCAAAGTAGGAACGGCCATAGGTTCAGTTCCCTCTGGACCTCGAGGTAGCCATGGATTGGTACGAATCCGACTTCTTTGCCGAGGACTAACTGGGGCCGTTTCCAAGAAGGATGTTCGGATATGCATAGCTCGTTTAGAATCATTGCTGACGTTCTCTAGCCTCTTAACGACAGCTGGACTGGGCTCAGGCGTCCGTTCTCCACAATCCTTCTTGGCCCGACGTCGGCCGATATGGACCTCCACCCATTTGATCAGCTTCATCTGTACACACATCGTCCCATTTAGACTTCAACCAAGTAATTCTAACATATCATATGGAATATGAAATAAAACTAAAAGAAGATCCCTTTGTAGATGATGAAAGAGGAGAAGGCATTGTATCATATGGAAGAAAGAATACTCTTTAGAACCTATACGCCAACCTTTTTCAAGGTATTATAACAAACATATGTTGTATTACCTTGAAAATGGTTAGCATTCAGCAAATATTGGTAAATACGTTATATTTTGATCCAATATATGTATTTTTAATTAAATATATATTCATAGATTGCTCTATTTTCAAAACAATCTAAATATATGTAGTAAGGTAGTCAATCCTGTAGGATGACTGTAGTGTGTTGGTTAAATGTAGTCGTTGTGGCCTCAATGTTCTGAGTGGGTTCAGGCGTGAATGTATTGCACCAAAGAACGAGACATGTTGGATGTCACCATAGAGATGGCGAGAGAGTAAGTGAAGCCGACACCAGTCAAGCAGATCTGTAGAGAGAGGTCTGTCAATCATCGTGTCTCAAAGCGGACTGATCTGTTTGAGAAAGAAGGAGACACATCTGGTACCCCGACATGTTTTTCGGACCTTTTTCCTGTCCTGTCGCCGGCTGTCACTCACTCAAAATTTATTTTTGTCGTTTCGGCAATTACACTACAACTATGCAACACATGGAGACATATATATATTATATTAAAAAATGAGATGATTTTCTGCTTAAATTTTGATCATGTTGAGGATTATGCTATGGTGGTGCAGTCGTGGTTGAATAATCTTGAAATAAAAATAATAACAGTTCTGATCAGATATTGTTTAATTGAGTTTTAGGATAAACATAATTTTGTACAAGTACCGCCTGGCTTAAGGCGTAAGAATAAAAAAAATGAAAAGATTATTTACATAATTACAAAGTTTTGGGTCGGCCAATCGGGGAAGAACAACAATCAGTTCATATAGTAGAAGCGTGACCTCTGGCGGTCGATTTAAACAGAGTATTTATATCTATGAAATTATAATTTTAAATAAAATAACACTTTAATATATAACATTTTTAAATAAAATATTTCAATATAACATATATATATATTGGAATATATTACAACATATATATATATATATATCAAAAAAAGTATATCCTGACCAGGAGCACATGAGCTTTTTAGAATGCAGAGCGCCATCTAGTGAAACAGAAATCAACTAAACGTTGATTTAACCTGTTCCTGATATTTGGCCAACACATTTTCTTGATAAATCAAGAAACGCTATTCACGAACGCGTTTCGGGCTGTTGTCTCTCGTCATTTATCAATAAAATAGGTTGGCCAAATATCAGGGAACAGGCTAAATCAACGTTTAGTTGATTTCTGTTCCACTAGATGTCGCTTTGCCTTCTGTAAAGCACATGTGCTCATGATCAGGATATGCCTTTTTTATTTTAATATATATATATTATAAATAAGAATATTTTTTAGGTTGTTGAAGGGTACATGAGTATGTTTTTTGATATTGCTTTGTAGTCGTTGAAATATATTAATAAAATAAAGGTTAAACCATAATTTACTTTAATAATATCTACTTATATAATTGCCTTATTCTGTCTGTGTGAAGTTCACGGATAGATTTTGGTTAGAATGGATAAAATAAAAAAAGTGTCAAGGGATGGGAATCGAACCCACGACCTTCCGCTTACCGGGCAGATGCCATGACCACTAGGCTACCCTGGACATATTTTTCCGTTCATAAAGTACAATACTTAAATGAAAATATGTTTCTTATACAATCAAAAATTAGAAAATAAACTTTTAAATTGGTAACATCAAGGAGATAGCCATTATAAAGCACTAATATTTGAATAGAAATAAATTTGTATAAAGTTGTATAAAAACAAATTGGCGCCAATTTATAATTGTAACGAATAGTATTTTAATTAAAACAATTTAAAAACACACAATTTGGAACGGGACGTTTCACAAGAGTGACATCCATGGCGCCAATTTATAATTGTAACGAATAGTATTTGAATTAAAACGTTTTTAAAATATATACGTACTCGGGTAAAACCCGGGCGTTGCCCGGGCCATTCGTCTAGTGATAACATAATTGAGAATGAAATAATACCTTGACTTTTAAGGTGGGAAGAACAAGGGAAATAAAAGACTTATTTACATAATTACATATGGTTTGAGCCGGCCATCGGGAAACAACAACAAATGGTTATATAAACAGAAAGCGTGACCTCTGGCGGTCGACTTAACAGAATATTTGAATCTATGAATCATATTTAAAATAAAATAACATTTAATAAAATACCTTTATATATATATTTGTCAAGAAATTGGGTTGGCCAAATATCAGGGAACAGGCTAAATCAATGTTTAGTTGATTTCTCTTCCACCAGATGGCGCTCTGCATTCTGTAAAGCACATGTGCTCCTGGTCAGGATATGCCATTTTTATTTTTGATTTCAACACCTGACCTTTTAATCTTTTATTTTTTCTTTAATTTTTCATATATATATATATTTATATAAAAAAAGGGAATTTGATAGTTTATCCGAAAAAATTAAATAGATTGTATTGAGGCTTTTATATCAAAGATATATCACAGACTTTGATAAAAACTTTAAAAGATAAAATTGGGATTTTCAAAGCCAGAGTTTAATGGATAAAATAACGTGTTGAAAGCGGATTTTTAGAAAGTTTATTTATATTTTAAGGCTTGTATAGCTCAGTAAATATATACTGATTTTTATTGCCATTTAACTCTTTTATAGTAGAAATCTTTGTTGAAGATAAATGGATAATTGGTTTACTTTCCTAGATGAAGAATTCTTCTCAAAGCAAAATTATTGAGTGAAATATATATAATTACACAAATTCACATATCTTTAGTTTTATTATTATATACACGCATCGAAATATAAACCAGTATAAATATAAACTAATTTATAAATCAACAAATATAAACTAATAACTATATTTTATGATGCATTAGCGCGCCATCTGTTATCAAACTGGCGAAACCGCAGGGAGGGTTCACCACTGATGAGTCAGCCCTCCCATTAATTTTTCCATTGCAGTAAGGGCAGTAGAAATTGTTTTATTTTTAAAAGAATCATACGCGTCTATAATAGTTTCGTATTTTGATAAACTAATAACTACCGAACAATTTACAAATGTATCACAGACAATATATATATATATATAGGTTTCAGTAATAGCTTGTTATACTGACATTATACTCTCAATTCGACATTATAATCTTAAATCAACATAGAAATTTTACATACCTTTCCTTGAAAAAAATATTATAAAACCTTTTATATATAGATAGATAGAGATTTTGCCGGGAGGAAATTTATCTAAAGAGACAAGGGTTTAGACGTCTATTTTGACGGGAGAGGCGACCCTTGTCTCTTTAGATCAATATCCTCCCGGTAAAATTTCCATCTATATTTTAACCATTGATATGGCCCAGCCACTTTGCCAGCTAAACACTTCTCTGGCAGATTGTCAAGATTCTATTAGATCCCGTGTGGATCTCATTACCTACAGCCCGGGCAGTTGGCGTTTCTCGCGCTCCAGGGGCCTGGGTTATCCTTATTTCTCTCTCATTACTTATTCCCTGATATTTGGTCAACCCAACTTCTTGATAAATCAAGAAAAGTCAACTACGAACGCGTTTCGGGCTGTTGGCCCTCGTCAGCGTGGTGGAGACTGTACCTCTACGACCAAAATTTGGTCCCAGAGGTTTTTTTGTTTTTGTTTTTAATATCAACTCCTGACCTTTGTTATATAATTTATTTTGTATTGTTTTAACATATATATGAAAAAACAATAGAAAAATAAAATAATAATAAATAAATAAAAAATAAAGAGGTCAGGTGTTGATATAAAAAATAAAGAAAGCATATCCTGAACAAGAGCACATGTGCTTTTCAGAAGGCAGAGCGCCATCTAGTGGAACAGAAATCAACTAAACATTGATTTAACCTGTTCCCTGGTCAGGATATGCCTATTTTGTTTTTAATATGTATATATTATTTTACCACAACAACGACCTTTATTGAGACTACAAAAGAAAATAACATCAGTTAATTAGTAGGGGATAAGGTACCTCAAAATTTATATAGGTCTATATCCTGATACTCATTTCAGCATATTTATATGTGGGAGCACCATATAGCAGAACAAAAACAACTATACGTTGATTTAGACTGTACCCTGACTTTTCTCAAGAAGCCTCTGGGACCAAAAAGATTTTTGGTCGCAGTGATACAGCCTACTCCACGCTGACGAACGCCAACAGCGCGAAACGCGTTCGTTGATGGCTTTTCTTGATTTATCAAGATATTGGGTTGGCCAAATATCAGGGAACAGGCTAAATCAATGTTTAGTTGATTTCTGTTCCACCAGATGGCGCTCTGCCATCTAAAAATCATATGTGCTTCTGGTCAGGATATGCTTTTTTAAATTTTAATATATATATGTATTAAAAATAAAGATGGCATCTCCTGACCACGAGAACATGTGCTTTCTAGATGGCAGAGCGCCATCTGGTGGAGCAAAAATAAACTAACATAATAAGCCAACCCAATTTCTTGATAAATCAAGAAATGGGTATTTAAGGCCAAATTTGCGTAAAGACGCTTAACACATGAAAAAAACAATAGAAAAAAATATCACGGAGAAAGTTAAATAAACGTTTGGTTTATTTGCTCCACTAGATGGCGCTCTGCCATCTAAAAATCACATCTGCTCGTGGTCAGGAAATGCCTTCTTTATATTTAATATCAATACCTGACCCACTTATCTTTTATTTTTTTATTGTTTTTTCATATATATGTATATTAGACAAAATTTTAAATTATATGATTTTTCATCCAACGGTCTAATATGGTAGATGTGGCAACTCCCTTGATTCAGTTTAAATTCTCAATAGCTTTGATATAAAGAGATATGAATTGCATCATATATTTGTTTAAATACATATCTAAAAAATAACCGTAATAACAGAAACCAATATAACAAATCCTTAATATTCCAGCACGAAATTTCTACAGGTCATCAATTTAACCTACAAGATGTCACATGTCACTTCCATAACATATTCTCCAAATACAATAGACTCATTCCCATCCTTGGACACTTTTATTTTTCTGTTTATCATTTACTCTTCACAATTCATCCTTTCATACCTCATTCCTAAGGTTAGATATAATCTTTATTTCTCCTTAAAAAATAAAAATTGATTTTTCGTTGAAAAGAAACACTTGCGATATAATTTTAAAATGTCGTTTTACAATCACAAGTCGCATTATATTATATTGTACAATAGACTCATTCTAGAAACTACAATTTCCAAAGACAACATAAACAGACTCAAGCATATTCCAGCATATTCAACACAGATAATCCTACCATCATTGTAACTGTTCCCCTAACCCTCTATAACTGGAAAGTATTTTTATTTTGATTTTTCAAATGTATTTCTGTGAATCTCTATCATATCTGTTGCACACCTTTGCGGAGCCAGTGGCCTGATGAAGCGCGACAGCGCGAAAGCCTGCCTCCCGATACCTTAATAAAGAAACTCTACAAATATTTTAAATTTATTTAACTCAATAAAATCTAAAAAAAGTCAATATAGGGTTTTCTATCAGAATAATTTATAGCTACAAGAAAATAAGACCATATCTAAATCAAATAATAGTATGTGATGTTTTCGGTAACAAAGCTTTTACCGAAATGTCACACACTATTAATATATTTGGATTTGGTCTTATTTTCTTGTAGTTATAATCTATAATACAAATTGTTCTTCATAAAAAAAAAACAATAGTGGATTGCGAAATATTTTAAATACATATGTCATATATAGATTATATTTTTACAGAAATATTTCAATCAAAATATAAATATTTACAGATAAAAATTTCTATAGCGCCCCCTCTAAATAGCGCCCGATTTTAAATACGTAGTACGATGCGATTTACATTAAAAGTAACCTGTCTATAGCGCTCCCATTCTATAGCACCCTATTTTGGTGTGTCCCAAGAGGGGGCGCTATAGACAGGTTTAACTGTATATTGCTTAATTTGTAAAATGTATTCACAGCATGTATATTATGTTTTTTTATGAATAAATTGTTATATATATATGCATAAAAAATTGAAATTTTATTGACATTTTGAAATTTTTCAATCGTGTAAAATTAGAAGGGTATCGCAGTTTCTTGGCATCTGTCCAAAGAACTTTTTACGGTTCATCTGGTGGGATTTGACATGATCCAGGGGATAAATACAAATTTTCTTCTTTTATAAACTTACAAATAGTATCTCTGTACATTCAAAATGATGAAAGTAACACACTCCTATTATAAATTATCAATTATTTTATTTCCAAAGCGCTATATCCCGCAAGGGATACTCCTATTAGAATAAAATAATAAACAAATACAACGATTTGACATGATCCAGGGGATAAATAAAAATTTACTTCTTTTCTAAACTCACAAATAGTATCTCTGTACATTCAACTTGATGAAAGTAACACACTCCTATTAGAATTAGAGAATATTAAAATATAAAATGAGAGAGAGAGAGAACAAACAGAAGAGTCAAGGAGAAGAGCTTCTATTATATTTACTTGTATAAATCAACAAGGCGCAAACTCCGCCTTTGCCGGTCCCAAGCCCGAATGAAAAAGAAGGAGGGGGAGCAGTAACAAGCTCACTAAACAACCTGGGTTCAGCTGGCCATGCTGATAGTACCCTGTAAGGACTCCTGGGATACAGGATGAGCAGCGTTTGTGCTCCAAGTTAGGAGCGGCTGTTCATGACGTATGTTCCTCATGTCAGAGGCGGCCATTTCTTTTGGAGCTAAGTCAGTGGCCTGCCACTGAGTAGTGCTCCCAGTCTTGATGACAAAGGCAGACACATTCTACTTCACCCAGTATGGAGATAAGAAAGAAGAAGAGAACAAGACGTCATTTATATATAACAAATAAAAAACATTGACAATGACAAAGCCACAACATCAGCTTTGGTAAACTTAGAAGGAGGTAGAACGACCTCTGAAAATTATCCCGAATTTGTTTCTTTTGAACGAAAAATCGAAATTTAAGGAGAAATAACCCATCCCTGGACACTTTATATTTCCGTTTATCATTACTCTTCACAATTCATCCTTTCATACTTCATCCCTAAGGTTAGAAATAATCGTTATTTCTCCTTAAAATACATTTCGATTATCCGTTCAAAAGAAACACATGCGGGATAATTTTCAAATGTCGTTCTACAATCATAAGCCGCATTATATTGTATTATAAACTGAAAAGCGTCCACCTAGAGACCATGGTTTCTGGCTAATGGCCCTCATCAGTCTAGGGCGGACTTTATTCCATGAGATCCACAAGAGATCTAATGGAATCCTCACAATCTGCCAAAGAGATGTTTAGCCATTAGCCTGAAACCATGGTCTCTAGGTGGACACTTCTCAGTTTGCCAAAGCTGGTGTTTTGGCTTTGTTATCGATCCGAGACCGCTAGTTTGCGGCGACGGTCAATAGATGGCGTCTAGTTTTGACGTATATTTTGACGGGAGAGGTGTCTTTTATCTTTATAGATGAATATTGTAGCAAAATATTTATTATTTTATTAGCAGAGTATCATTTTTTATGTTTATATTTTTCTACTCTGCAAACTTCCCTCATTGCTTATCTTTTGTTTATCATTTTTAGTTTGTTCTTGCCTTAAGCAACTTGCTGTCTTATCCTGAAGTTTGTCTTTTCTAATTTTCCACGTGTAATTTTAGTGGAGATGCTGAGTAAATTAAGGAAGACAAACTGAAGATCGCCGAGAAGACCTTGAGGCAATGGGTGTTGTGATCTAAATTTTCAGAGACTGGCTCCAGGATTCCACCGCCATGTCAAAGCCAAGACTTCCCTCCAAGATGACGATGTCCCTATAGACGACGATACGACGACAAAGCCGCTCTTAACGTCACAAGAAAAATTACGCAAAGGTACTAGGGACAAAGTTCTAAGACTTCAATGGAATTCTTGGCAGAAGCACGTCAGATCCATGTCAGTAACTACAATAACTGCAAGCTGTGGGTCACAGCTCCCATAGGGAAAGAACTATGTAGCGAAGTATTTATTATTTTATTAACAGAGTATCATTTTTTATGTATATATTTTTCTACTCTGCAAACTTCCCTAATTGCTCATCTTTTGTTTATCATTTATAGTTTGTTCTTGTCTTGAATATATTGCTGTGTTATCCTGAAGTTTGTCTTCTCTAATTTTCCACGTGGCAATATCCTCCCGGCAAAATTTCCATTATATTTACATATGTGTGCATAGTTTTTTATTATTCCTAGTACACTTATAAGAGATCATTTATTTATTTAACAGTTGCAAAGACACGCCATATCCACAATTAGGATAATTGTGTGAAAATCTGAAATTATATACAAATAAAATCATCGTGAAATTAACATAATTAAACATTGGAAAGCACGCAAATTACAAATTCGATGTCGATTTTGCATAAAGTGATTAGAAATAGTAACTTGAAATATGTACACTGTATGAAATATGTTCACAAAATTGCCATTTACAACAGTTAGAACAACGTGTAGACTAACTCACATCCAATGATTACATCAGAATGAGTGAGTGGCCATCAGTCAATACTTTCGACTTAAAATATACAGCCTGCAGAATCTATTAAACCTGATGTATGGGTCTTTACGTATAAGAGATAATATGTGAACAAATTAAGATATTTTATATAGAAAGATCAAAAAAGAAACATAAGCTTTCTAAGACAAATTGGCAAAATAATTCAATTGTTATCCAGAAGAAATCAATCAGAAGACTATTCCACGGTAAGAGGAAGCCCTCATCAAGTCCTTGAGATGAAAAATACCTTCTTCAGTTGCTTCTACCCAGGAAACCATTAAGTCTGCTTCAAGCTAGGATCGATTCCCAACAGGAACGATTATTTTTCACGATGCCCCTCTCTCACCATTTCCTTCGTTTAAGAACGAAACGGAAATTAAGCAAAACACATCGATCGGTGGGTTGGTGAAGGAGTAGTACAAACCATCGTTTTTCAACAGCTACGACAAGGTATCGAATCCCGTATTGGACACTCTTTTTTTTCTGAAGATTATTCTATGATTGTTGCGTTGCTAATTGACAAAGAATAACTTCCGTGGGTACAAAGGATCTTTAGGACTTTATTTAAGCCTAATCGATAAACATAATTACAGAATAATGCAAAAATAAACAACAATAAAGAAAATAGCAGTTACAAACTCACCAACTGCAGAACAGTAAAGAAAAGCAGGAGCAGAACAGGAGACAGAAGTTCATAGAACCTTCTAGAATCTTCCAGGAAGTACACCGGCGGTAAGCAGCAGTTCGACCTCTTGAGACAGCAGCGTTTGTTTGGAGTCCACCACGTACCTTCGTTCTTCTACTTCTTTTTCTTATCTTTCTTCCCCTGGCATGAGTTTCTCTTCCTATATATCTCGGGGTATATCTAATTTATATGCAATATGGATGGAAATTTTGCCAGGAGGATATTGCCACGTGAAAAATTAGGAATGACAAACTTAGGATGACACAGCAATTTATATAAGGCAAGAACAAACTATGAATGATAAAAAATATAATCAAGAGAGAAGTTTAGAGAGTAGAAAATATAAACATAAAAAATGATACTCTGTTAAGCAGCAGTCCGACCTCATGAGACAGCAGCGTTTGCTTGGAGTCCACCACGTAGCTTCGTTCTTCTACTTCACTTCTTATCTTTCTTCTCTCCCGGCATGAGTTTATCATCCCTATATATCCCGGAGTAGATCTTTCCAGAACGGTCATGGTTGGTCAACCAATCAGAAAGCCGCCAGCACCGAACATTGCGCAATCGCTATAGATTGGCCAATCAGTTGTCTTAGTCTTTTCTACATTATTCTTAATGGTTCTAAAATATTCTCTCTCTCCATTCTGAAATGTGATTTTCTTTCTACGTAACAGTATTACCAAATGGTGGAAGAATGGTCTAAACCGTTGGGTTTTCAACCGCTACGACCCGGGTTCGATTCCCGCATTAGACACTTTTTTTAATTAAAAAAAAATGCTCCTATTGCCCCCGATTCTTGCAAAAGTCCAACCCTACCAGCGAGTGCAAGTAATCAAACGGGGCTCTGGCATATTTGTAAGTGCAAAGTCGAACTGCTTTTCACATGTGTAGACATGTGGTGCACTTACAGTAAAAACAGTCGCCTACTTCTGCCCACCATTATTATCATGGCCTGTGCCATATGTACTAGGAATAATCAAAAAACAACTTCCTTTTATTCACGAGTGTATCTTTTAGAGTTATTGTCTCAATCCGATATACATGCTAAAAGGTACTACTTCCTTATGTTTTGTCCATGAGCATATCTTTCAGAGTTATTGTCTGAATCCCGATATACATGCTAAAAGGTACAACTTATTTATGTTTTGTCCATGAGTGTATCTTTCAGAGTTATTGTCTCAATCCCGATATACATTCTAAAAGGTTCAACTTCCTTAAGTTTTGTCAATGAGTGTATCTTTCAGAGCTATTATCTAAATCCCGATATACATGCTAAAAGGTTCAACTTCCTTAAGGTCTGCCCATGAGTGTATCTTTCAGAGTTATTGTCTGAATCCCGATATATACATGCTAAAAGGTACAACTTCAATATGTTTTGTCCATGAGTGTATTTTCAGCATATCACTTGCTTCAGGAATATATTTGTTTTAATGTCCGTCCATACAGAGAGCAAACAACAACTGACTCACCCGTGCAGCCGAGGTCACGCTCCGCTGCGTCACGTGGGGAAACATAGGCAGATGTTTTCTTGCATGTTCTCAGCACATCCCCCTTTTTAAGACTTGAAATATATATATACATTACAAACTTTAAATGCATAATATGATTAATAATGAAGGCGATCCACAGGTTTAACAATTCGTCCACTCCGAGTTCTTATCTGGCCGTCTTCTGAGTCGTTAAAGGGATAATCCACAACTGGGGTCTTTTCATTTTCAACCAGTTCCTCCCCCGAAAAGGTCGGCGTCGATGGGTCGGCTGGATATCGCACTGTAACTCCTTTTCGTAGATGGAACCTGTTTCGACGTAAAGTCCCAACTGGAGTATCAACCATATACGACCTTGGTGTCGAAGCTTTCTGCTTTACAATCCCCCAGGTTCGCATATCTGTAATCCAAACCGTGTCACCTTCGGATAGCTCCTCCATGTCCGTAGCTCCGCAGCGTCGATCATATCTGGATTTCATATCCTTTCTCCTTCTCCCCTCCTTTCTTTTCAGGGTCTGAGAGTCCACCAACTTTGGATTAAGATTCTCTGGTGCAATTGGCAAGGTCGTTCGGAGTTTACGTCCCATGAGAAGCTCAGCAGGGCTGTAACCGTTCTCCAAAGGGGTCGATCGATACTCCAGGAGTCCAAGCGATGGGTCTTGATTTTTCTTGAGGATCAACTTAGCAATTTTCACACCTGCTTCTGCCATCCCATTGCTCTGCGGGAATCGAGGACTTGAAGTGACATGTTGGAATCCGTACTGCCTTGCGAAATTTGCAAATTCACGAGCAGCTCCAAATTGCGTCCCATTATCGCTTACAACAGTTTCTGGTATTCCATGTCGGGCAAATATGGATTTGCAACTACGCACCACCACACTGGCTGTGAGCCGATCCAGCTGAATCATTTCAGGAAATCGAGAATAATAGTCAATGACGACTAGATACCACTTATTCTCGAACTTGAACAAATCCATTCCAATCTTCTGCCACGGTCGTGAAGGAAAGTTCGTTGGTATCAAAGGTTCATGTTTTGAGACGGCTTCCTGGATACAGACACTGCACTTTCTGACCGTTTCCGCGATCTCTTCCGAAATTCCAGGCCACCATACCGTCTCACGTGCTCGAAGTCTTGTTTTTGTAATCCCGAAGTGCCCAGCGTGCAACTTATCTAGGATCTCCAGTTTCATACTTGCTGGAATAACAAGACGACAGCTACGCATCAGTAGTCCATTTTGAACGCCGAGTTCATCCTTGACATGCCAATAAGAGAGCAGAGCCGGTGACATCTTCTTCTTATCTGGCCAGCCTTGCTCAAGGTAGTTGACTACTGCTTTCAGGGTCGTATCTTCTTGTTGAGCTTCAAAAATCTTCGTCAACATCTCGTCTTTGTCGGTTATACTCGAGAGAACTGCATTTATATGCGCTGAGGTTTGCCGTTCGTTTTCACCTCCCTCGGTTGTAAGAAGTGGTTGTCTGGATAATGCATCGGCGTCGAGCAGCTCCTTTCCAGGGATATGCACTTCAGGGAATTTCTTGATCGGGTTAATTCTCGTCGCAACCACTTCAATCCGCCTCGCCAGGTTCAAGAGCTCACATGCCCGGCGACTCAGAAGAGGTTCACTCAAACGACGAATGACATAAATCTTCTCCTTGATTTCATAATTGCCATTTCACAGCGTTGATATAAACATACCCACAGTCTGAAGTTCGGAAAATTCAGCAGCTCTAAGGTTGATATCACTTTTCACTAGTCGTTGCCGTCCCATTATCTTCTTGAAGAGACACAGAGGAACACATGTAACATCCGCCTGGGAGTCGAGCTTGAACTTTACCTGTTTCCCGTTCACTTGGATTTCTGCTGTCCATCGCCTCCTGCACTCGTCTTCATCATTATCGAGATTAGATGAATCCTCCACAGCTGAGACCTCCAGGAGAAAACCAATTTCTTCATCAAGTTCAGAAACAGCTTTGACTTCCGCAGTCTTCGCCTGCTTATCTGGGCAGCAATTTGCAAAATGGCCAGTTTTTGAACACAGGTTACATTTTTGTCCTTCAGCACGGCAAGCCTGTCCTTCCCTGTGGGTGAAACCTCCGCATTTTGGACATCGTGATCTTGTTTTGGCTGACTTATCCTTCTTCCTCGAAGGCTGCTGTTGTTGTTTCGGTGATTGTTTCTTCGAGTTGAACTTCACCTGATTGACCTTTTGGCTTGTTGAGGGACGCTGCAGGTCGACTTGCTGCTGTCGAACGGCTTCCTGCTGTCGAACCATTTTCACCGCCTTTTCCAAAGTCAGTTCGCTGTCCAACTGCATTCTTTCAGATAAAGCTTTGTCCCTCACTCCAACCACTATTCGGTCACGGATCAACTGCTCATGAAGACCCTCAAATTCGCAACTATCAGCCAATTTGTACAATGAAGTGATGAATTCGTCCACTGGCTCCCGATCCTCTTGGATTCTTGAATTAAATTTCGCACGTTCGTAGATAATATTCTTCCTGACACAGAAGTGGCTGTCGAACGCCTTGAGGACGGAATCAATTTTCGTTGCCTCTTCCTCCTTTTCGAACTTGAAGGTCCTGAATATATCATCCGCGCGGTCACCCATCAAGTACATGAACAAATCGATCTTGTCCGCCTCCTCTTTCTTCTTCATTCCACTGGCCACGAGGTATCGTTCGAATCTCTTCCTCCATTTGGGCCATTCGTTGGGAGTCGAGAAGTCGAAAGTTTCTGGAGGTTGAATCTGAGCCATGTTGAATTATCTTCCAAGGTACGCAAAAATCGATATTTTGCAATATACGGGTTCGTATTTTATCCAGTTATCGCTGCCACCATGTTTTAATGTCCGTCCATACAGAGAGCAAACAACAACTGACTCACCCGTGCAGCCGAGGTCACGCTCCGCTGCGTCACGTGGGGAAACATAGGCAGATGTTTTCTTGCATGTTCTCAGCACAATATTATTTAATAAATAAATGTCTATGAAATTGATCGCAATATTGCACTAGGTTCTTTACCAGAATTTCTAAAAAAAAAAAAAAAATTCAGGTACTTATATTAAACCAACGGCACAAAATTTATGTTACTAATTAGTGAAAAAACTGCCGTCAAAAGTAGAGCCTCATTAAATAAATTTACAACGGTCATAAAAGCCCTAGGACTAAATGAAAAAAAAAAAAGAATAGGAAATATTCGTATAGTTTGTAGTGAAGTTTAGAGAAGCAGCGAAACAACAGCGAAATTCTGACCAGATCCATCCAAATTATTCTATCACCATCGTGAAAAATCTAGTAGTAACTTTACACATCTCTACACTGATCACACATCAGCTTTGGTCCCCAAAATACTTTTACGACTTTGCGCTGGGGTGTGGTTGCCATGGTGATGAGGGTGATGGGGGGGACGAGGTTATCTTCCCGCAGCAGAAGTTTTCTTGGAGATCTCGTCTGGTTGGTTATTCTTTTCCTTTTTCCGTTGAGGTTTTGATTGTTGGTCTTCTTACATGGAAGCGAATTGTTATTAGAAATAACCATATCATGATGATCGTTTGTAGTTCTGTAGCGGCTCCCAAATATTAATTTTTCATATTTTCATTATAAGTTTAATTTGTTTAATAACCATTTAATTCAAATATTAAATTATATTATCTTATATCCTGGAGGCTTTGGTTTCCAATAAAATTCCAAGCCTCAATAGAAAAATAGAACTACCCCCGCAGTACATAGCTTTTTGTAATAGCATGGACCCCGCATAAGGAATTTTAACCTCAAGTGTTTTCCTGATTTATGTATATATTTTATTTATTTTAAACTTATTTTAAACTGAATTTCTCGCTCGCTCTCTAGGTGTGTTGATACGTGCTTGTTCGTGGCAATTCCGCTTTAATTTTCAAATCTTACTTAGTTGGGTGTTTTTACCTCTCCGCATATTTTTTCTTGGATTACCTGAAGAAAAGCATTTTGCTTGAAAGCTTGTATTTTTAATAAAAAGAAACTCACCACGTTATATTTTCGTTTTCTCTTTTAACTTTTAAAACGTGGCTAAAGTATGTCTTATAAATATATAATGCTCATTAAAGATACTTCATTAAAATTATATAAATTAACATTAATATCATATTATTCGTTGTCATATTAATATAATAAAATATTTATTCATCATTCTAAATATAAATCATAAATCATATAAAATGTAAATATTTATCTATAATATATCAAAAACACATATATCTAACATTTTATAATCTAGAAATGATATTTGACCAAAACAGAAGAAAAAAAGAACATCAACATGTAGTATACAACAATACTTCTGATATTTTGTATTAAATAAATGTAATTAAAAGATGATTTTACGATACATAATTTGCTGTCTGACTCCGCCTAGAATTTCATGCCGCCCACAGTTCAATAAACATGGAATTTCCAATCAACTCGAAATCTTCAAAGCGACAATTGATCTTTTTACATGGCAGCGAATTGTTATTAGAAATAGCCATATCATGATGATAGTTTGGGATTTAATTAACATGGCTCTTCGAATCAACTTGTAATCTTTAAAGCGAGAATTAATCTTCTTACATGGCAGCGAATTGTTATTCAAAATAGCCATATCATGATGATCGTTTGGGGCTTAATCAACATGGCTCTTCCAATCAACTCAGAATCTTCAAAGTGACAATTGGATGGAATGTGAAAAGCTATGGATCAATCAATGCCAAGACGAATAACAGCTTGCATATTGGTCGCGAGTAGGCTAAATGCTTATTGATTGATTTGCTAAAAAGCACATGTGCTCGTGGTCAGGAAACACCTGACCCACTTATATATTTTTTCTATTGTCTTTTCATGTGTTAAGCGTATTTACGCAAATTTGGCCTTAAATACCGATTTCTTGGTTTCTCAGGAAGCCTCTGGGACCAAAAATATTTTTGGTCGCAGTGGTACAGCCTACTCCACGCTGACGAGCGCCAACAGCGCGAAACGTGTTCGTGGATGGCTTTTCTTGATTTATCAAGAAATTGGGTTGGCCAAATATCACGGAGCAAGTTAAATAAACGTTTTGTTTATTTTTGCTCCACTAGATGGCGCTTTGCCATCAAAAAAGCACATGTACTCGTGGTCAGGAAATGCCTTCTTCATTTTTAATATTTATATATGCAAGATATTCTATAATACAAAATGATCGTGCAAAATATGAAATGCCTTGAGTTCTCAAGCTAGATGCAATGATGACAAAAGAACTGATCCTTATGAGTAAATGTAGAAGAAATTCCAAATTTCAAAAGCAATGAACAAAGGCAATCTACAAGACAAAATGACCGTCGAAAGATGAAATGCCTTGAGTTCTCAAGCTAGATGCGATCATCACAAAATAAGAACTTATCCTGATGAGGAAATGTAGAATAAATTCCAAATTTTCAAAGACATCAAATAAATATAAGACAATCTACAAGACAAAATGACCGTCAAAAGATGAAATGCCTTTAGTTCTTAAGCTAGATGCGATGATGAAAGAATAAGAACTGATCCTTATAAGGAAATGTAGAGGAAATTCCAATTTTTTTAAAGACAATGAACAAATACAAGACACTATATATACAAGACAAAATTACCGTGCAAAAGATGAAATGCCTTGAGTTCTTAAGTTATATGTGACGATGACAATGAAAACTCTCCAATATGAGGAAATGCAAAAGAAATTTCACATTTTCAAAGGCAATGAACGAATTCAAGACAATATACAAGACCAAATGACCGTGCAAAAGATGAAATGCCATAAGTTCTCAAGCTATTTGTGATGATGACAGAATGAAAACTCGCCAATATGAAGGAATGTAGAAATTATAATTTCAAAGGCAAAGAAGTCGATGTATTACAAGCTGTATCGTCTCAAATTCATTACAGACAATATACAATGTTGTATATTTATATCAATATGTAAATACTGAAGATAATTATCACAGATTTATCTTTTTTTTTTTTGTAAATATATTTATGATTATCTTTCTAACCAAGAAGGATCAGGTTTCTAATATATCTTTTTTTTTTTTTTTTTGTAAAATATGTTTATAACCGCTCCTGTTTAAAAATGTAAATCGACGCAATTATCTCTAGTCGGAATATCGCGTTTTCTGTGTTGTAATAAATAAATAGGTCTTAAATTCTTCAATAGGGAATTAAGAGGTATTTGCAATATTTCGATAACTTTATTCACTAATTCATACATTCATAATAGATTATTCTTTGATTTCAATGTATTAGGGATCGTCTGTTGCATAATCTTAAGCCATCTTTCAGGCATTTATTCAATACTGCAGCGATACCACTTCTGATCCTTTAAAGCAAAGAATTCCTTCATCTCTATCTTAAAACTCATTCTGAACATTGAAATGCTGCAAACGATCGAAATTTGAAAATTTACCAGAATGAGTAATTCACTACGTGTGCTTCAGAATGAGGTATCAAAGTGAAAATTTCAGCATTCTGGTGATAAGTTTCTATAAAAATATTTATTTTATTCAACTTTTTGTGTTCTATTGGCGATTTTTAATGTAAATGTTTTCTCCTATAGAAGGGCTTGCATTTATGAAAGCTAGAGATTCATGAATTAAAATATTTTAAAAGAAACTTATATTCTGAAGTCTGAAATTTTCATCTTGATATTGAAATGTAGGATTATATTTTATTGTACTAGAATGAGATATCATCTTCTAAGGTATCAGTTTGAAGAATCAAATCAGGTGACTTCTAAAAGCGTTACCTCTAAATACACCTATCCCCCGATTTACACGGTAGATACGTTTCTGAGAAAAACGTGTAAATCGGAGGATAGGTGTACACAGAAATAAAAATAAAATGCATTGACAGATTAAAATATGTAGTCAGCACATAAGCTCGGGATTCCTCGTGAGATGTTGTTGGAGAGTAACTTCGCACATCAGCTGTTGCCTAGCAACGACACCATCCTACCAGACATCACGTGACCTGGCGCCACACTGTCCATACCTGTAGTTTTAAGTTTTGGTTTTCTTCCTGCTACTGCGTTTGCCTTTTGTGACTCTTTTTGTTCCTTGTCATCTTAATATAATATTATTGTTAATTAAACAATACTTTTGAGATCCAGCCTTTGATTCTCTTACAGATGTGTACACAGCGCATGTATTCAATCACAGTAGCATTTAGTATAGTGCGATAAAAACAAAAAAAACTGATTTGGAAAGCCGTGTAAAAGCGAAAACGTGTAAAACAAGTACCATGTAAATCGGGGGATAGGTGTATTGTTAAACCTTTGGTTCTCAACCTCTATAAAATCTAACCAGAATCCACGAAGAAAATTTATTCCTAAAAGATCATGAAATTTTTTTCGAGCAATTTATAATATATAATACAAATATATGCATAATATATTGTAACAAAGTATTTATTGTAAAACGACATTTGAAAAATATCCCGCATGTGTTTCTTTTCAACGAAAAAAGTCAAAATTTATTTCAAGGAGAAATAACGATTATTTCTAACCCTTGGGATGAGGTATGAAAGGATGAATTGTGAAGACTAATGATAAACAGAAAAATAAAAGTGTCCAGGGATGGGAATCGAACCCACAGTGTTCCGCTTACCGAGCAGATGCCATGTTCACTAGGCTACCCTGGACATACTTTTCCGTACGTAAATAATATACATAAAGTAATTTATAATACAATATGATATGGCTTGTGATTGTAAAACGACGTTAGATATAATCGTTATTTCTCCTTGAAATAAATTTCGATTTTTCGTTGAAAAGAAACACATGCGGGATAGTTTTTCAAATGTCGTTTTACAATCACGAGCCGCATTATATTATAAAGTATTTATTATTTTATCAACAGAGTATCTTTTTTATGTTTATATTTTGCTATTCTGTACACTTCCCTCTTTGCTTATCTTTTGTTTATCATTCTTAGTTTGTTCTTGTCTTAAATAAATTGCTGTGTCATCTCAAAGTTGGTCTTCCCTAATTTTCCACGTGGCAATATAATCCAAAATATCAAAAAGTGAAATTTTACTGAGATCAGGTTGATAAATAAAGAAAAAGGCATCTTCTGTCGTGCAAATAAAATTTACTGATAGCTTGCGCCATTTTTCTGAACAAATATCAAATAATCATTGATTTTCAATTATTCCAGAATTGACCAAATACCCTTTCTTGATTAATCATGGAAAGCTAACCTCCTGTGTGTTTCAGGCTGTTTACTCTTGTCAGCGTCAGCACCAAAAATCTTGTCTTTGATTCTTCTTGAAAAAAAAAAGCTTGAAATAAATATTTAAGGCCGTGTTTTCATATAGTTTAGCGTTCTTACACCCTTACGGTCTTAAATGATCATTTCTTGATTATTCAAGAAGCTTCAAAGACCTGCTTTTTGGTCATTGAGGTAGAGCTTGCATAAGTGGTTATCCTTTCTTGATTAATCAATAAAAAATGGTAATTTGGCCAATTCTGGAATAATTAAAATCGACGAATAGTTGATATATATTCCGACAGATGGCGTAAGCCATAGCATCTATTAGTTTCATGATCAGAGAGAAGATCCGTTTTTCTTCTAATATGAAGTTTGTTTTCAAGACAAGCTACCTGGAATTCTGTCGTTATCTGAGAAGAATCTGGAATAAAAAAAACTGAACAAAAAATAGATATTCAGAATATTTATTACATAGAATCAAGTGGTATCATTAAAGAAAACAATCAATCTCAAATAATTTCACTTATTGAGAAGAAATCAAAGAAATTTGCTGTTCGAGTTGATATAGAAGCACGCTGGAGACTCTGTGAAGTCGAGAGACATCCTTCCAGCCAGCTGGGATGACAGACCACGCCTTCGGTAAACATACAAGCGTGGCCAGAAAATAATACGGATGGCCACCGCTGCGTGTCGTGGCATATCGGCGGAAGTCAATCAGAACCCAATGGACATTCAAGGGTGTTGTCCTTTTTGTCTTCCTTTATCGACTTCCTATAAATATGTAGCTAATAAATATAATACTAATAACTTTGAAATACTTTTCTGAGCCATCGCTAGACTCAATAAATCGAAACACCACAACTCCATGCACTATAAGACAATGTACAGGATAACAAATCTCACTTACATACCAATAGGCTGATGTTCCATTGTCGAGTATAATCAGATAATTGATGACTCTGCACTAATTGGGCTAATTTATTCCAGATCAATCTTGATTAGCAAAGCCCTAGCGACAACCAGTACCTTGTAGGAAGCTCGTTATACCCCTCGAGGACATGTCTCACACGAATTTACAGTACTTCAACACCATCCTGGTACTTGCCATCGACTATGTTGTGAGAATCTGCTAGCACACACGTATCAGAATGTCAAGTTTTTTTATATATGAAGAGAAAAAGTTGTATGTTCGTTGGTCCTATATATATTTTATCATTGTCGATCGATCTGTATAGTCTTTTTGAACTCAACTATTTACATATTAATGATGATAGAATGAATAATCAGTGATAATGCTACTCTGCTTATTTACATAATTATATCAAGAATATTTATATTAACTTTATGAATACATAACACAGAATCTTTCCAACGGCAAAATACCTTTATAAGGTATTATTTGGGTATTACCTAGAGGGACGTAGAGATCCATTATCCACAATGATTAACATGGTTTGTACCATAACTACAGAATAACAAGTTTAGGAAGCTATACTATGTTATATCCTATATACATCAAAATTAGAACACAAAAAACCCAGAAAGACGTAGAGAAAGCATGGTCACTATGATTAACATGGCTTGTACCATGTATAAATGTGAAGATAAGTAGCAACAGAACCTTAGAACAAGTTTTGGAAGCCTATACGACCAGCTATACTATGCCATATTCTATATACATCAAAATTAGAACAACAAACACCCAAGTAAACGTAGAGAAAGCATGACTACCATGGTTAACATGGCTTGTAACATGTGCACAAGAAAAGATGAATAACAAAAGAACCTTAAAACAAGTTTTGGAAGCTTATACAACAAATTGTGCTATGCCATATCCTATATACATCAAGATTAAAACAACAAATATCCAGGTTAACGTAGAGAATGACTGTTCACCATGATTAACATGGTTTGTACCATGTGTACAAGGGGAGTTGACTAAAAACAAAACGTTAGAACAACTTAGGGTGCCTATAAGACCCCTTGCTATACCATATCCTATTTATATATCAAAATAAGAACTTCAAATAGGCCGGGAAATGTAGAAAACCAATGGCTACCATCATTAACATGGTTTTTACCATGTGTACAAGAAAATGTGAATAACAACAAAACGGTAGAACAAGCTAGGGTGCCTATACGACGAGCTATGCCATTCTATATACACAGTTACGAGCGTCATGCGTTCTTAATTCTTCATTTTTCATCTCTGTCACCATTTGCTTTTTTTTTTTTGGAATGGCGCTCTCCTATTGGTTGGCTACGATCACGCCACCTTTGCCCCCCATCATGCCCCCCCCCCCACTCGCTTTTTCGTTTTTGTAACTATTGTGTTGGAGCGGGTCGCTCTTTAAATAAATGTATATATTAGTTAATAACTAAATGGAATCCTCTCTTTCTTTTTCCCAGTAAGAGACGCCTACGGAAACCAACAGTACATAGACAGATAAAGCGCATAGGCTATAGTTATTAACTAACATATGCATTTATTTAAGGCGCCAATTTATAATTGCAACAAAT
The DNA here is from genome assembly GCA_030710605.1 of Cordylochernes scorpioides. Taxonomy (NCBI): domain Eukaryota; kingdom Metazoa; phylum Arthropoda; class Arachnida; order Pseudoscorpiones; family Chernetidae; genus Cordylochernes; species Cordylochernes scorpioides. Next base: position 57,072,391 of record CP092870.1, read on the forward strand.
AGTATTTGAATCAAAACATTCAATCGGGTAAAACACGGGCGTTGCCCGGGTCATTCGGCTAGTATCCTATATACATCAATATTGGAACAACAAATAGCCAAGCAGACGAAGAGAAAGTCAATAGTCGTCACGTCAAGTTAGGTTTCGACAAAACTTTCAATAACGGTCAAAATGGCCCAACACACGCCCGTCAAATATCCAGTTTAGGCTTAACATTGACACTGGTCGTTTTGACAATTGAAATTTAAAGTTTTTAACTTCCAAATAAATATAATAATAGTTTTTTTATATTCTAATTCATTATCAAAAACATATATTTATTTTAGAAATATAAGAAGATGAATATAGGATATTAAAAATTAAAATTATATATATACAATATAGCAGTAAGAGGATTTTGAACAAGTTTCTTTATTAATGTAAAATAGTGAGCTATCAATAGTTAGCTCTAATTTACAGGCCATATGTTTCGCTAATAATTATAAAATAAAAAGGAAAAAACGAATTTGCTTATAAAAATATACTCATAGAATAAACTTAAGGAAGTGGAAAGTCTTTGGATGTCGCCGGTGGTCTGCATTTTTGAAGGAGACAAAGGCAATTTTGTTCACACTTGGTTATCTCGTGTTTTTTCAATAAAGGTCACTGTAATATCTTTCAGAGTTATTGTCTCAATCCCGATATACATGCTAAAAGGTACAACTTCCTTAAGTTTTGTCCATGAGTGTATACACACTTGGTTATCTCGTGTGTCTTCAATAAAGGTCACTGTAATATCTTTCAAAATTATTGTCTGAATCCCGATATACATGCTAAAAGGTACAACTTCCTTAAGGTTTGTCCATGAGTGTATACACACTTGGTTATCTCGTGTGTCTTCAATAAAGGTCACTGTAATATCTTTCAAAATTATTGTCTGAATCCCGATATACATGCTAAAAGGTACAACTTCCTTAAGTTTTGTCCATGCGTGTATACACACACTTGGTTATCTCGTGTGTCTTCAATAAAGGTCACTGTAATATATTTCAGAGTTATTGTCTGAATCGCGATAAAATGCTATAGGGTACAACTTCCTTAAGTTTTGTCCATGAGTGTATACACACTTGGTTATCTCGTGTTTCTTCAATAAAGGTCACTGTAATATCTTTCAGAGTTATTGTCTGAATCGCGATATACATGCTAAAAGGTACAACTTCCTTAAGTTTTGTCCATGAGTGTATACACACACTTGGTTATCTCGTGTATCTTCAATAAAGGCCACTGTAATATCTTTCAGAGTTATTATCTGAATCCTGATATACATGCTAAATAGTACAACTTCCTTAAGTTTTGTCCATGCGTGTATACACACACTTGGTTATCTCGTGTGTCTTCAATAAAAGTCACTGTAATATATTTCAGAGTTATTGTCTGAATCGCGATATAATGCTAAAGGGTACAACTTCCTTAAGTTTTGTCCATGAGTGTATACACACTTGGTTATCTCGTGTTTCTTCAATAAAGGTCACTGTAATATCTTTCAGAGTTATTGTCTGAATCGCGATATACATGCTAAAAGGTACAACTTCCTTAAGTTTTGTCCATGAGTGTATACACACTTGGTTATCTCGTGTTTCTTCAATAAAGGTCACTGTAATATCTTTCAGAGTTATTGTCTGAATCCTGATATACATGCTAAATAGTACAACATCCTTAAGTTTTGTCCATGCGTGTATACACACACTTGGTTATCTCGTGTATCTTCAATAAAGGTCACTGTAATATATTTCAGAGTTATTGTCTGAATCCCGATATACATGCTAAAAGGTACAACTTCCTTAAGTTTTGTCCATGAGTGTATACACACTTGATTATCTCGTGTGTCTTCAATAAAGATTACTGTAATATCTTTCAGAGTTATTGTCTGAATCCCCCGATATATACATTCTAAGTATGTTGTTGATAAACATTCATATGTTATAATAGTAACAACGATGAATCTCATAGAGATGACTGGTGTAAGTTCTTCGATAATTGGTTTTCACGGATGAAATCTTGCATAGGTGCTGAGGGTTAATACATTGAGAGAATCTGAAAATTTGAAAGTTGCAACTTCAATAAAAATAAGTGATTGCAAAAACCTTTTGGAGTGACCTTTGTACCCTGAAAAAGGTTGGCATTCAGCCAACTGAAATATTGGTAAAATAAATTATATTTTGATCCAATATATGTCTTTTTAATCAAATATTTATTCATGGATTGCTCTATTTCGAAATATTTCTATATGTGAAACATATTTGGCGTTACATTTTCGAGTTGAAAAAAGTTAATCAAAAAAATATATAAAATTATTTCTGTGAAAAATTTAAATTAAGGTAAAAAATATGGATGTCTTTTTTTAGAGGATTAGTTTGAAAAAATTGTTGTAAGCTTTAATTTAGGTGGTGACAGTTTTAAAAATAGAATTTTAAAGGATGAATTTTATATTTAATGAAATTTTAAAATGTTTTTGGCAGGTGTGAGAGCTATTTCAAAATATTTATATATGAAAAAAAGAGCATTTTTGTAAAATTAATATTTTTTTGCTAAATATTTAAATAATAAAGAATTATTAGATGCTATTTTATAAATTCCAAAAAGAAAAAAATGTATTTCTTTTCCACGGGGAAATTTTTGGATCGCGCTTTGTTTTAAATATTGATCAATGGAGAGACAAAAATTCTTATAGATACTTTTTCCATGAAATATTACTTTTAAATTTTAAGGAAATTTCTTTCAATTAAAGAGAAGGTCAGAATATTTTATGTAATACCTTTGCTGTTTGGATTTCAAAATATAATTTCAAATATTCTGCGTTTATATTTATCAATATTATGTATTAAAACATAATCAGAAACAACATAAATTACACTCATGGACAAAATTAAGGAAGGTAGTGTGCTGTATTTCACAAGTCGTCTGTTTTTTTAAAGGAGACAGAGGTTGTTCACACTTGGTTATCTCGTGTGTCTTTAATAAAGGTCACTGTAATATCTTTCCGAGTTATTATCCCGATATACATGCTAAAATGCATAACTTCTATGAGTTTTTTCCATGAGTGTATTTTTCAGAGTTATTGTCTGAATCCCGATATACATGCTAAAAGATACAACTTCCTTAAGTTTTGTCAATGAGTGTATCTTTCAGAGTTATTATCTGAATCCCGATATACATGCTAAAAGGTACAACTTCCTTAAGTTTTGTAAATGAGTGTATCTTCCAGAGTTATTGTCTGAATCCCGATATATACATGCTAAAAGATACAACTTCCTTAAGTGTTGTCAATGAGTGTATCTTTCAGAGTTATTGTCTGAATCCCGATATACATGCTAAAAGATACAACTTCCTTAAGTGTTGTCAATGAGTGTATCTTTCAGAGTTATTGTCTGAATCCCAATATATATGCTAAAAGATACAACTTCCTTAAGTGTTGTCAATGAGTGTATCTTTCAGAGTTATTGTCTGAATCCCGATATACATGCTAAAAGGTACAACTTCCTTAAGTGTTGTCAATGAGTGTATCTTTCAGAGTTATTGTCTGAATCCCGATATACATGCTAAAAGGTACAACTTCCTTAAGTTTTGTCAATGAGTGTATCTTTCAGAATTATTGTCTGAATCCCGATATACATGCTAAAAGGTACAACTTCCTTAAGTTTTGTCAATGAGTGTATCTTTCAGAGTTATTGTCTGAATCCCGATATACATGCTAAAAGGTACAACTTTCTTAAGTTTTGTCAATGAGTGTATCTTTCAGAGTTATTGTCTCAATCCCGATATACATGCTAAAAGGTACAACTTCCTTAAGTGTTGTCCATGAGTGTATCTTTCAGAGTTATTGTCTGAATCCCGATATACATACTAAAAGGTACAACTTCCTTAAGTGTTGTCAATGAGTCTATCTTTCGCTGAGAGAGTTCACCACTGATAAGCCAAGCCCTTTCATTCAATAATTTTACCATTACAGCAAGATTTGCAGATATCATATTTGATGATATTATTAAAAAGAAGATCATTACCAGTGAATTTGATTGTTACAAATGTTATCGATAAATGGAAATTGAAATTTATAAATCGGATAGATTTGATGTTTGTAGAAAAGTTTTGATAACTTGGTGCAAGTTGAAGCTGCCCAAATTCCAGCAAGCAGCAAACTGGGATGATACCAAACGAAACATATTTCTCTCACCAACCGCAATAAAGATAAGGCATGGAGGCTTCCATAAAATGTAATGGCGAAATTTAAAGTCTGCTCGATACCCTCCCTTTAATTCATTGTTCGCAACTTTTGTGGAAAATTTCAGACGAAAAAAAAAAAAAAGAATTTGTCCCTCCCCTTCCCATTTCAGACGACTTTTCAGACTTTCCAAAAAGAAAAAAAAGTTCTGAACGAATAACTGATTAGAAAATTGCAAAAATTGAAATAAATATTCAATACATTATACAATTAGAAAGCATCAACCTCGAAAATTAACATTTTCACATGAATCTTAGTTTTTTTTATGCTATTAGCGCTTTAATCTTGAAGTTTATACCTTTTTATACAAAATTATTTATATCTAAACTCAAAATATAAGAATTTTAACATTCAAAAAATAGCCATAGCTTATTTATCAGTTTTGAATATTTTTATCGTCTTATTTTTTGTTTTCAAATTCTTTTTGTAAATTTATTCTTCTTTCAAAAAGTATAATACCTTTTTCTAAGAAATTATTTAAAGTAGAAAATGGCCAAACCTGGCCATGCTCACATTAATCTTTTTGATGGTAAATCGCCATCTAGTGGAACAGAAATCAACTAAACGTTGATTGAACCTGTTCCTTGATATTTGGCCAACCATTTTCTTTGATAGAGCGAGAAAAGCCAACCATGATATTATATTTGTGTCTAGACTCAAAATATAAAAAATGTTAACATTAGAAAAATAGCCATAGTTTATTCATACCAGTTTTGAATCTTTTTATCCTCTACTTTGTAGCTTCAAATATATATATATTTTTAATTCTTCTTCAAATTAAAAATCCTAATTCCTTACATTATATTATTCGGTACTAAATAACCCAGGTATGTTTCTTATCCATAGTAAATACCGAAGACTTATAATAGAATCTATGATATATATATTGCGTATGATATTGTTTTTTACAGCACAATACAACAATGTTGGCAAGTTTCTCTAGAGTGGAATGTCGAGGTGACGAATCCACTCCAGGGCCTCCTCTGTGCACCGGTGGAATCTATGATAACCAAACAGAAAGAAATAAACAGATGCATTGAAATACTAGAAAAAAACATTAAAACATAAAATGAACGACATAAAATAAAGTAAGGTGTATGTAAGTTATTGTAATGTGATAACAGATCAATTCTGGACTATAAGCTAAGAATAAAAAAGCCTATTTGAATGACGTACGATCAGGACAACATCTGAGGAAGCGATAATGCCTGAGCAAATCAAAGCTGAAATTAAACATTATATGAACGACCTAAAAGAAAGAAAGGTGTGTAATGTAGGTTACAGTAATGCCATAACAGCTCAATTCTGAACTATAAGCTAAGAAGAAAACATTCTATTTAAGTGACGCACAATAAGAACGCGATAATGGCTGGCAGAATCAATGCTGTAATGAAAGTAAAGGCCTTTGTATGAATTAAAACATCAAATACACGACATACAAGAAAGGAGAGTGTGTCTAATTTAGAGAGAAAGATACCAGTAATGCAATATTCAATCAATTCTGGACTATAAGCTAAGAATAAAAATGTTATTTGAACATCTAAGAACGCGATAAGATGCTTGAGTAAATCAATACTGGATTTAAACCATCATATGAACGACGTACAATAATGGAAGATATATTATAGGTTACAGTAATGTCATAACAGATCAATTCTGAACTATAAGCTAAGAAGAAAAAAACATTTGAATGACGTACAATCAGGGCAACATCTGAAGAAGCTATAATGCCTGAGCAAATAAATGCTGGAATTAAAACACTATTTGAACGACGTAAAAGAAGCAAGATGTAATAGAGGTTACAGTGATGTCATAACAGATCAATCTAGACTATAAGCTAAGAACAAAAAAGCCTATTTGAATGACGTACAATCAGGACAACATCTGAAGAAGCTATAATGCTTGAGCAAATCAATTTTGAATTAGAAGCTAACGCCTTGCATGAATTAAACCATGAACTACGTAAAAGAAACAAGATGTAATGTAGGTTAGAGTGATGTCATAACAGATCAATTTCGAACTATAAGCTGAGAAGAAAAAGCCTATTTGAATGACGTACAATCAGGGCAACATCTGAAGATACGATAATGCCTGAGCAAATCAATACTGTAATTAAACCATCATATGAACGCCCCGTACAAGAAAGGAAGATGTATTATAGGTTACAGTGATGTCATAACAGATCAATTCTGAACTATAAGCTAAGAAGAAAAAAAGCCTATTTGAATGACGTACAATCCGGGCAACATCTGAGGACGCGATAATGCCTGAGAAAATCGATACTGGACGCGGTGCGGAAACAAAAACGTTATTTGAACGGCACGTAATTAGAATAAGTCAATAGAGCTGGGGACTTCGATCAATGCTTGACGGGGCTGGACTTTCAGCTGCCACTTTCTCTCTTCGAGAAAATCCGAGGACTTCATAGCATCCGTGGACTCTTTCTAACATCTGTTATCAAAATTCGGAACTATTATAGACGCGTATGATTCTTTTGAAAATTAAACAATTTCTACTGTCCTTACTTCAATGGATAAAATCATACGCGTCTATAATAGTTTCGAATTTTCCTAACAGATGGCACTCTAATGTATCATAATGAAAATTCGAAACTATTATAGACGTGTATGATTATTTTGAAAAATAAACAATTTTTACTTCCCTTACTGCAGTCTAATGTAGCCTAGTGTACATGGCATCTGCCCGGTAAGCAGAACACTGCGGGTTCGATTCTCATCTCTGGACACTTTATTTTTACATTTATCATTACTCTTCACAATTCATCCTATTATACTTCATCCCTAAGGTTATAAATAATCGTTATTTCTTCTTACTGTCCTTACTGCAATGGAAGAATCATACGCGTCTATAATAGTTTCAAATTTTCATAACAGATGGCGTGCTAATGTATCCAAATGAAAATACGAAACTATTATAGACCCTTATGATTCTTTTGAAAATTAAACAATTTCTACAATCCTTGTTATAATGATGAAACCGCTGTGAAGGTTCACCACTGATGAGCCAGGTCCTCCTATTAATTATTCCATTGCAGTAAGGGCAGTAGAAATTGTTCAATTTTTAAAAGAATCCAAAAGAGCCAATGTGAAACAACAACAATAAATTTATATAGGGAAAGTGGTGACCTCTGGTAGTCGACTTTACAGTATTTTATAATCCAAATTATAATTAAAAATATATATATAATTTTTATATCACATATATATATATATATATATATATATATATAAGATAAAAGTTGATAATTATTTTTGTGTTAGAGTGTTAAGTTAGATGAGATTAAAAAGTTCTTTATATGTATTATATTTATATCTCATTTAGGAGAGAAAAATGTAATAAAAGTAATTATATGTTAGAATAATATGTTTTTATTTTAGATAGAAAAAAAAAAAAATTGAAAAATAAAAAGAAAATTTAACAAGAAAAGAAGATTTAACAACGTAACGTCTTTTAGCATCGGCTTTTACCCGTTATTTAGACATACTCTTAAAATAAATAGGAATAAAGAAGAGATTTATAATGATTATATATTTATTTTTTAGTAAAAGAGAGGAAAGAGATAAAGAAAGAACCATACACTTTTATTTCAAACAGGTAGAGAATTGAGAGGTTGTTAGTATTTTTTTTAGTTAATTAATAGTTTTTGTAATTTTTTTATATAATTTTTTTTCCTATATAATTTTAGATTTTTTTTTTTTTCCTAAGAGTAAGAATAATATGAAATAATGTTTTTGCCTAGTTAAGGATAGATAAACATATTTTAAATCTTTGCCTATTAGAAATTATTTTTTGGAACCCTAATGGTAGACCAGGACATTACACAAAAGGAGATTTGGAAAATCTATTGGAGAGAGAAATCTGTGGTACCAGGGCTCTTCAGATGAAAATACCACAACCCATTTCACCCTTACTTCATTATGGATTGATTTCTCTTCGACCATTAAACTGTATAATTAAATTAATATTAGATATCATAGAAGGAGGTTGTTTACTTACTTATTCAAAGTGGCGTCTGCCGCTCCCTCGAGACAGCGCACATGTGTGGATGTAACATCTGTCTGTCAGGGACCCGCGACACTGTTCTAAAAGTAACCTTCCCTTTTCTAGAAAATCTTATTTTTAAAATTGTTAGAAGTTAGAAAAGCTGTCAGAAAAGAATCATTAGAAATTTTAAAGATTGTGAAAATATGTATTAAAATTTTGTTTTCATTGATATAAGTTACATTTTTATTAAAATTATAAATTAATTGAATAATAAAACATTTATTATGCTTCAAATTCATTTATATTTGTTTTCCAGTTCCCTCCCACAGTAACTGGAGATCAAATTGAATGAATTTAATGCTTTATAATCGTTATCATATAATTAATATATTTAAAGTCATAGGAAATATATTCAGTAATTCTATCATTTGTTTTAGTATAAGAGTAGAATATAAGTTGTTGGTTAGATTAATTGGAGAAGTTTGAAGTTTCAAATTTATAATTATATTTATTATTGCTTAGGTATTTGTGTATTGACAGCCTATTGTAAAACTTTACTGTTTTGTATTTAAAACCATTGTTTAAATACTCTTTATTAAGATTTTTAATATCTTTAATAAAGTTTGTTTTAATGTTGTTGATTCTATAAAATCTTAAAAATTGACCAAAATATATGCCTTTGCAGCAATTTGATGATATGTTGGAATTGACATTACAGAATTTAATAATTTTAAAATTATAACAATTTCTTTTGTCATATGTTCCAATTGACTTGTTTGCAAGGTTTATATTTAAGTCTAAAAAGTTGACCTCCTTGTTATTAGTTATCTTTTCATTATTTTTAAGTTTCAAATATTTAGGGTATATTTTGTAAATGACATTATTGAATTGTGGGTTATTCAAGATAATGATGTCATCTACATAGCGGAACATATGCAAATTTACATCATTCTGTAGGAAGAACTCTCTTTCATACCAAAAAAGTAATAAGTTTGCTAGTAGAGGACTGGATGAAGTTCCCATTGGAACACCTTTAGATTGAATGTATATTTTGTTTTTAAAATTAATATAATTAAAGTTTAAGAAGGTTTCAAGTAATGTTTTTGCTGTTTTGTTATCTAATTTAAATGTTTTGTATTTGTTGTGAATAATTTGAATATGGAATGTTTTGTCATTAATGAATTCATTTATTAAGCTGTGTATTTTATTATTAAGGTCTTCTAAACGTATGTTAGAGTAAAGATCTTCAAAATCAAATGTATGAACTGTATTGATCTTTTGTAGGTTATTTGTTAGGAAGTTAATGATTTTTTTATTAGAATCTATGAATTTATAATTATGTTTGTTAGTTATTTTATTTATTATGAATTGAAGTGTTGAAGCTAGTCTTAAATCGATGTTTTTTATGACTGAGTTTATTCCTGATGTGATTGTTCTAAATGAGATTGGTGTTTTGTGTAATTTAGGAATAATATAAAATTTCGGTATGTTTGTGTTTTTGTTGTAATTAATGATTTTTAGTGTGTTTTCTACATTTTTAATATCTTTTTTGATTTTAGTTTCAGTTGTTTTTATGAAAGTGTATTTACTGTTGTTATTAATTTCATTTTTTAGAAGGTCATGATATAAGTTTTTACATATAATAGATAAATTATTTGAACATTTATCTATTGGACATATGATAAAATCTTTTTGTAAGTTTTCAAAATTGTCTTTTAAGGAATTAATTTCCGATTCATTAGGGATTGTGTATTTTAGTGTGTTGTTATAATAGTTTTTTATTTCTTTACTTAATTTATATTTCCATTCTAGGAAAGTAAATTCAGGAATTCTGTGTTTTATACTAGTTTTATTAATGAATATATCGATGTCTTTTAATATAGATTTAATTGTATTATTGAAATTGTGTTTGATCTGAGGTATATATTTATATCCTCTATTTAAAATGTTTTGGAGTTTTGGTTCCAAAAAAGAATAATCGCTAGTTAAAATATGTCCTGTGAATTTATATTTATCTAGAACATTGTGGCAATTACATTTAGATTTTTTAAAATTTGTTAGATTATTAATAAACGGGTTATAATTGCATAATATACTGCCAATATTCTTGTTATATTTCCAGGTAGTTTTAAAATTTAAACCTTTTATAGGAAATAAACTGTTAATAGATTGGTCATTAAATATATCATTAAATTTGAAATGATCAAATAATTTGTTATTGAATTTAATAATAATGTTAATTTGGTTATTATTTTGTTTAATTTTTCTGTATTTGAAGATGTCGTTTGTGATATCTGTTAATCTATTAGAAAGATTGTGAATTTTAATGTGTTCTACAAGTTTTATAAGTTTGCTATTATTTAATTTGAATAATGTTTTAATAAAATTTTCAATGAAATTTTTTGTGTACATTTTGTTTGTGTCTAATAAGTTATTAAAGTTTATGAAGCCTAATTTGTTGGTAGTTTTACCTCTGGTTTTGACTGAGTTATTATTAGAGTTATGTTTTTTGTATTTATTACTAATTTCATAGATTGATATTTCAGATGGTTGTGGTGTGTATGTGTGGTTAAGTTCGTCGTTAAGTCCATAAGGGTATAAAGTGTTGTGTTGATAAATGTAATTGTTTTCTAATAATAATCGTTGTTTTTTGTCTTGACAAATGTCAAGTATTTCTATCATGTAATTGTTAAAGGTATGTATTTTATTGTGTTGTTTCATGTATGTGTTACCAATTGATTTTTTCGAGTGGTTTCTATGTAAATTTATTCTTATGTTTAAAGGATTGCAAGTTTGTCCTATATATGAAAGTTGACAAGTTTGGCAAGTTAATTTATAAATAGTGTTTTCTATCTTACAACTAGGTGTTTGAAATGTGTCATGGTTCTTGAAAGTTGGGCAAGTTTGACATTTCTTATTTAGACAATTTTTAGCGAGTTTAGAGAACATAGAAGGGGTGCTAACCCAAAAATGTTTGTAGTTTTTTTTAAAGTTTTTTAGTTTGTTATTCTTTAAAACGTTTTTTTTTTTAATTATTTGCTATAGATGTTAGTTGAAATAATTAATAATTTGTTTGATAATAAATATAGATTGTTGTATGTATATCTGTAGTAATTGTAAGAATAACTAATAAAAAACATCTTTAAACTGACTAAAACACTGAGAAAAAAAAATCTGTGAGTATTATGTGATTATAATTACTTTTATATTTTAATCTTTCCTTTAAGATATAAATTATACCTTTTGGATATGTAAATAACAGAGTTTGTCTATTAAAAATTGAAATCTTAAATATAAAAAATAAGAAATGTCAAACTTGCCCAACTTTCAAGAACCATGACACATTTCAAACACCTAGTTGTAAGATAGAAAACACTATTTATAAATTAACTTGCCAAACTTGTCAACTTTCATATATAGGACAAACTTGCAAATTTTCAACATAAGAATAAATTTACATAGAAACCACTCGAAAAAATCAATTGGTAACACATACATGAAACAACACAATAAAATACATACCTTTAACAATTACATGATAGAAATACTTGACATTTGTCAAGACAAAAAACAACGATTATTATTAGAAAACAATTACATTTATCAACACAACACTTTATACACTTATGGACTTAACGACGAACTTAACCACACATACACACCACAACCATCTGAAATATCAATCTATGAAATTAGTAATAAATACAAAAAACATAACTCTAATAATAACTCAGTCAAAACCAGAGGTAAAACTACCAACAAATTAGGCTTCATAAACTTTAATAACTTATTAGACACAAACAAAATGTACACAAAAAATTTCATTGAAAATTTTATTAAAACATTATTCAAATTAAATAATAGCAAACTTATAAAACTTGTAGAACACATTAAAATTCACAATCTTTCTAATAGATTAACAGATATCACAAACGACATCTTCAAATACAGAAAAATTAAACAAAATAATAACCAAATTAACATTATTATTAAATTCAATAACAAATTATTTGATCATTTCAAATTTAATGATATATTTAATGACCAATCTATTAACAGTTTATTTCCTATAAAAGGTTTAAATTTTAAAACTACCTGGAAATATAACAAGAATATTGGCAGTATATTATGCAATTATAACCCGTTTATTAATAATCTAACAAATTTTAAAAAATCTAAATGTAATTGCCACAATGTTCTAGATAAATATAAATTCACAGGACATATTTTAACTAGCGATTATTCTTTTTTGGAACCAAAACTCCAAAACATTTTAAATAGAGGATATAAATATATACCTCAGATCAAACACAATTTCAATAATACAATTAAATCTATATTAAAAGACATCGATATATTCATTAATAAAACTAGTATAAAACACAGAATTCCTGAATTTACTTTCCTAGAATGGAAATATAAATTAAGTAAAGAAATAAAAAACTATTATAACAACACACTAAAATACACAATCCCTAATGAATCGGAAATTAATTCCTTAAAAGACAATTTTGAAAACTTACAAAAAGATTTTATCATATGTCCAATAGATAAATGTTCAAATAATTTATCTATTATATGTAAAAACTTATATCATGACCTTCTAAAAAATGAAATTAATAACAACAGTAAATACACTTTCATAAAAACAACTGAAACTAAAATCAAAAAAGATATTAAAAATGTAGAAAACACACTAAAAATCATTAATTACAACAAAAACACAAACATACCGAAATTTTATATTATTCCTAAATTACATAAAACACCAATCTCATTTAGAACAATCACATCAGGAATAAACTCAGTTATAAAAAACATCGATTTAAGACTAGCTTCAACACTTCAATTCATAATAAATAAAATAACTAACAAACATAATTATAAATTCATAGATTCTAATAAAAAAATCATTAACTTGCTAACAAATAACCTACAAAAGATCAATACAGTTCATACATTTGATTTTGAAGATCTTTACTCTAACATACGTTTAGAAGACCTTAATAATAAAATACACAGCTTAATAAATGAATTCATTAATGACAAAACATTCCATATTCAAATTATTCACAACAAATACAAAACATTTAAATTAGATAACAAAACAGCAAAAACATTACTTGAAACCTTCTTAAACTTTAATTATATTAATTTTAAAAACAAAATATACATTCAATCTAAAGGTGTTCCAATGGGAACTTCATCCAGTCCTCTACTAGCAAACTTATTACTTTTTTGGTATGAAAGAGAGTTCTTCCTACAGAATGATGTAAATTTGCATATGTTCCGCTATGTAGATGACATCATTATCTTGAATAACCCACAATTCAATAATGTCATTTACAAAATATACCCTAAATATTTGAAACTTAAAAATAATGAAAAGATAACTAATAACAAGGAGGTCAACTTTTTAGACTTAAATATAAACCTTGCAAACAAGTCAATTGGAACATATGACAAAAGAAATTGTTATAATTTTAAAATTATTAAATTCTGTAATGTCAATTCCAACATATCATCAAATTGCTGCAAAGGCATATATTTTGGTCAATTTTTAAGATTTTATAGAATCAACAACATTAAAACAAACTTTATTAAAGATATTAAAAATCTTAATAAAGAGTATTTAAACAATGGTTTTAAATACAAAACAGTAAAGTTTTACAATAGGCTGTCAATACACAAATACCTAAGCAATAATAAATATAATTATAAATTTGAAACTTCAAACTTCTCCAATTAATCTAACCAACAACTTATATTCTACTCTTATACTAAAACAAATGATAGAATTACTGAATATATTTCCTATGACTTTAAATATATTAATTATATGATAACGATTATAAAGCATTAAATTCATTCAATTTGATCTCCAGTTACTGTGGGAGGGAACTGGAAAACAAATATAAATGAATTTGAAGCATAATAAATGTTTTATTATTCAATTAATTTATAATTTTAATAAAAATGTAACTTATATCAATGAAAACAAAATTTTAATACATATTTTCACAATCTTTAAAATTTCTAATGATTCTTTTCTGACAGCTTTTCTAACTTCTAACAATTTTAAAAATAAGATTTTCTAGAAAAGGGAAGGTTACTTTTAGAACAGTGTCGCGGGTCCCTGACAGACAGATGTTACATCCACACATGTGCGCTGTCTCGAGGGAGCGGCAGACGCCACTTTGAATAAGTAAGTAAACAACCTCCTTCTATGATATCTAATATTAATTTAATTATACAGTTTAATGGTCGAAGAGAAATCAATCCATAATGAAGTAAGGGTGAAATGGGTTGTGGTATTTTCATCTGAAGAGCCCTGGTACCACAGATTTCTCTCTCCAATAGATTTTCCAAATCTCCTTTTGTGTAATGTCCTGGTCTACCATTAGGGTTCCAAAAAATAATTTCTAATAGGCAAAGATTTAAAATATGTTTATCTATCCTTAACTAGGCAAAAACATTATTTCATATTATTCTTACTCTTAGGAAAAAAAAAAAAAATCTAAAATTATATAGGAAAAAAAAAATTATATAAAAAAATTACAAAAACTATTAATTAACTAAAAAAAATACTAACAACCTCTCAATTCTCTACCTGTTTGAAATAAAAGTGTATGGTTCTTTCTTTATCTCTTTCCTCTCTTTTACTAAAAAATAAATATATAATCATTATAAATCTCTTCTTTATTCCTATTTATTTTAAGAGTATGTCTAAATGACGGGTAAAAGCCGATGCTAAAAGACGTTACGTTGTTAAATCTTCTTTTCTTGTTAAATTTTCTTTTTATTTTTCAAAAATTTTTTTTTTCTATCTAAAATAAAAACATATTATTCTAACATATAATTACTTTTATTACATTTTTCTCTCCTAAATGAGATATAAATATAATACATATAAAGAACTTTTTAATCTCATCTAACTTAACACTCTAACACAAAAATAATTATCAACTTTTATCTTATATAATTAATTTAGATTTAGCTTGCTAATCTAATAGAATTTCCTTTTTATATATAAATATTACTATTATTAAAAGTTTTAAATATAGTTATATCAATATATAATTCCATCTTATCTCACTCTATAATATCAACTTAATTTAAATTATATTTAAGATTTAAAATTTTATTTGATAAACTTTATTATTTACATTTATATATATATATATATATATATATATATATAGATATATATATATATATATATATATATGTTATTTTAAAAGGCATCTCCTTATCGTGTAACTGAAAGTTTCTGATGACTTGTGACATCTATCGGAATAAATATCAACTATTCGCGTTGATTTTTAATTATTCCAGAATTGGCCAAATACCCATTCTTGATCAATCAAGAGAATAGTTGATATTTATTCCGATAGATGGCGTAAGCCATCAGCAACTTTCAGTTCCACGATAAGGAGATGCCTTTTTTTATAATTTATACACCTTATCCCAGCACAATATCACATTTGTACTATTTTTTCCATATATATATATATGAGATAATAAAAAGGCATATATTGGATTTAATAAAATATTTACTTGCCAATATTTCGGTTGGCTGAACGCCAAACATTTATCAAGGCATTACATTTTTGTATAAACAAACTCAGAGCCGCATAGTGTTATAATATCACAATTGAAATAATTTTAAAATACAAAGTAGGTGGGTAAAATTGTGCAATCAAAATTTATTATAATATTATACTATAATATTATACTTTTATAATAATTTTGCTTAATTTTTAAAATTATATCAACTATGATATTATAACACTATGCGGCGCTGAGTTTGTGTATACAAAAAGGTAACGCCTTGATAAAGTTTCAGCGTTCAGCCAACCGAAATATTGACAAATAAATATTTTATTAAATTCAATATATGCCTTTTTATTATCTAATGAATTAAATATGGATTGCTCTATTTTTAAAACAATATATATATATATATGTGTATTTAATCGTTATTATTTTATCAAAATTGTATAAGATAAGTTGAATCAGGATATATCCAGAATAATCCAGTCGTCTGACTTTATAAAAGAAGAAAATACACAGATCCTCTAACAGCTAAGTGCTTGTCAGAAGGCATTAGAGATTGCCTGCCAGTCTGGACAGAACCAAACGATGTTTGAAGTCTTTATAACTCTTCTATAAACTTGAGTTTCACAAAGTACAACATATTAAATATATTGAATATAAAGTCATTATAATTGATTGAACACTTTTCATTTGCGTCTTCATTTTTTTCTTTGATGTAACAAAGTATTTATTATTTTTTATTAACAGATTGGTTAATTTAATGTTTATATTTTGCTACTCTGTAAATTCCTATCGTGGCTCATCTTTAGTTTATCACTTATAGTTTGTTCTTGCCTGAAATAAATTGTTGTCTCATCCCGAAGTTAGTCTTCCCTAATTTCCACGTAGCAATATGTTTTTAAACAATGTTTATGTTTATTTACAAAGTACATCACATTAAATATTTTGAATATAAAGCCATTATAATTGATTTAACACTTCTTATTTGTAATTAATAGATTTAAAGCGTTCGAGGATACGTTTCTTTATAAGTTTTAATAAAGCCGAGCTTTCGGGTCAATAACCCTTCTTCAGGACATCATATCTAAATAACCTTGCATCTTATATACATATCCATATTGAGATAAATCAGCATATATACAAGAAAAATAATAAACGTATTAGCAAATTGGTGAGAAAAGCAATAGTAAGAAAATATCCGCGTGTCTTGAGCATGCTAAGTGGGAAATCAAAAGGAGCTCCACGATGCGATTCAATTTAAGGCTGCTTGAGTAAAACAAACCAAAATAAAACGTACTAGCTTTGGTCACCTAAGGTACATTATAGCAATATTGCTTTATATATATCAGGGATGTCTATGTGTCTATTGATACTATTATGTTTTAAAGAGAGCAACGCCTCGACGACCAATCTTTTGTATTTGCTCTTGATTCCTGAGTAATATGCCTGTGGGTGAGAGGTATCAAAAGAATGTCCTGTCTGTCTAATGTGTTGCACTATGAGAGATCTAGGTTCACTGTTTCTGATGTTTCTGTGGTGTTCGTCTATCCTATCCTTGATTCTTCGGCCTGTCTCTCCTATATACAAACTGTTGCAATCTGAGCATTTTAAGGAATACACAGAGTTTGTAAGATATGGCAGGGTAATGGGAAAACTGTTTCTGGTGATGGGGTTTCTAACTATTGTTTCTAATTTAGGAGTATTGGTATAATAGGTGCGGATTCCGTACTTGTTTTTTAAGAGTCTAGAGATGTTAATATTATGGGTAGAATATGGGATGATGCAAGTTGATCTATAAGTCTGACTGTTTAGCTGCTGTTGGGGATTGTGAAAGTGTCGGAGAATGAAGTTTCTGGGGTAACCTGAGTTCATTAGGTGATTAACCACATTTTGGGTCTCTATTTGTTTAAATTCAGACTTGCATCATCCCATATTCTACCCATAGTATTAACATCTCTAGACTCTTAAAAAACAAGTACGGAATCCGCACCTATTATACCAATACTCCTAAATTAGAAACAATAGTTAGAAACCCCATCACCAGAAACAGTTTTCCCATTACCCTGCCATATCTTACAAACTCTGTGTATTCCTTAAAATGCTCAGATTGCAACAGTTTGTATATAGGAGAGACAGGCCGAAGAATCAAGGATAGGATAGACGAACACCACAGAAACATCAGAAACAGTGAACCTAGATCTCTCATAGTGCAACACATTAGACAGACAGGACATTCTTTTGATACCTCTCACCCACAGGCATATTACTCAGGAATCAAGAGCAAATACAAAAGATTGGTCGTCGAGGCGTTGCTCTCTTTAAAACATAATAGTATCAATAGACACATAGACATCCCTGATATATATAAAGCAATATTGCTATAATGTACCTTAGGTGACCAAAGCTAGTACGTTTTATTTTGGTTTGTTTTACTCAAGCAGCCTTAAATTGAATCGCATCGTGGAGCTCCTTTTGATTTCCCACTTAGCATGCTCAAGACACGCGGATATTTTCTTACTATTGCTTTTCTCACCAATTTGCTAATACGTTTATTATTTTTCTTGTATATATGCTGATTTATCTCAATATGGATATGTATATAAGATGCAAGGTTATTTAGATATGATGTCCTGAAGAAGGGTTATTGACCCGAAAGCTCGGCTTTATTAAAACTTATAAAGAAACGTATCCTCGAACGCTTTAAATCTATTAATTACATTCTTTAGAGGATTTCAACCTTCTTTACTTCTTATTTGTATCTTCATTATTTCTATACGTTTAATATATCATTTCTGTGTATTATAATCAATTCCTACCACGCTCACGATGGCCAATAGCTCGAAAACCTCATTGGAATAAATATCTATTAATGAATTGCTCTATTTTCAAAATATGTAGACATGTGGTGCACTCACATTAAAAGCAGTTGTCTACTTCGACCCATCATTATTATCATGGCCTATACTACGTGTACTAGAAATAATTAAATATATATATGTCATAATTTGCATAATATTCAAGAAGTATAATTTCTTTTTGCCAAAATAAGTATGTTAAACTGTAAATATGTTGAGCTTGTGTTAAATATAATTAAATATAATATAAAATAATTAATTTATAATACAGTTAAACCTGTCTATAGCGCCCCCTCTAAATAGCGCCTTCCTCTTTATAGCGCCCGATTTTAGATACGTAGTACGATGCGATTTACATTAAAAGTGACCTGTCTATAGCACCCTATTTTGGTGAGTCTAAAGAGGGGGCGCTATAGACAGGTTTAACTATATATATAATTAATTTGAAATAATATAAAAAATACATTAAAAATATTGTATATGAAACCATTATAAAATTTGCGAAAAAAATTACTGTCTATGTATTTCTTTTCAATATTATAATCATCGATAAATAGTAATTGAATTTATAAATTTAATTTACTAATATATATTTGTTATGAAACCATATTTGCGGAAGTGCTTTGCTCGGTGCAATACCTTGAAATTATATATATGTACCTCTACAGACTTATAAGCTTATGTCCATAGGTTCACTAAACACCCTTAATCATCCTTTCATACTTCATCCCTAAGGATAGGAATAGTCGTTATTTCTTCTTAGAAAAATGAAAATTACGATTTTTCGTTCTGTAAAAAGAAATGTAAATGTTATCAGGTATTCAGAATCAGAAATTCATTCACCGTTAGTTAGAAAAAAATGTTTATTTATTAATTTATATACATGTAAATTATCTTGTTCTTTTTTAGTCATGAAAAACTATAGCAAGCTAGAGATATATAGTATTATTCCTATTTAAAACATTTGCTCATTTTTTAAATTCACATTTCATAGAGTAATTTAGTTTTTTTATTCAATTAAAGAAAAATTAATCAATGCACCATAATTATAGAACGACATTTGAAAATTAACCCGCATGTGTTTCTTTTGAACGAAAAATAGAAATTTATTTTAAGGAGAAATAACGATTATATTTAACCTTATGGATGAAGTATGAAAGGATGAATTGTGAAGTGTAATGATAAATGAAAAAATAAAAGTTCCCAGTATTTCACACACACACACACAAAAGCCTTTATTAAGACACACAGGTCTTACAGAGGATTCTCCTTGGGGTTACAAGACGGAGAAACCTATGAAAGTGGGAAATATACAAAGGGGTAAAAATGAAGAAAGATTATATACACATGATAAATATATACAGATTATTATTTGAATGATCCTATGGAAAATAAGAATATGGATTTGGAAGAAAAAAAAAAAGAAAAAAAAAAATCTTGGAAATATGGATGGAAGAAGTGAAGGTGTCCAGAATTTCATCACTAAGGTTAGAAATAATCGTTATTTCTCCTTAAAATAAATTTCTATTTTTCGTTCAAAAGAAACACATGCGCGATAATTTTCAAATGTCGTTCAATATTTATAAGCCACATTATATTGTATTATACACCATAATTATATTATAACAATTATAAAAATTTTTCCAGCTGCTACAGAAATATTTATTAAAATTACAAATATATTCTCACAATGAGTATCTTTTTTATTTAAAAAAACTGCTAGCTTTCAAGCGTTAATCGCTCTACAACGGGCTTACTATAATATCGACTTTATTCCATGGATTGTGAGAATATATTTGTAATTTTAATACTTTTTTCCCAATTGTATCATGAACAGAAATATTTGCGGTAAAACTTGTTAAAAGTTAAAACTTGGTAAACGTCGTTCAATTAAATATTAATTTCATCAGACGAATACAATTGAGGGTCGTCTGGTTTGATATTACATTTCGCCTTGAAAAAAGAAAGATCTACAAATGGATCATTCCAGATTGTAGACCGTTAGCCTCACAGCCGTTACCAAGGAGAAAGATGAGTCTACTTATGTAGATAGCATCCATATTTCTTCACGATATATTCCAAGGAATTCCCATTTCATGAATAAATATTGAAATACTCAAACCCTAGATTCCACCATATGGCTTTCCCTACTACTCTCTCCTTTTCTTAAGCTACCAAGATATTCCCCACACATCACAATAGGGGAAATATCCTTACATTTATTAAATAACAAATTTAACATTTTTTGTAAAACCACATTTGAAAATTCTCCTGCATGTGTTTCTTTGAACGAAAAACCAAAATTTATTTCAATGAGAAATAACGATCATTTCTAACCTATACCTTCTGAAGGTATGAAAGGATGAATTGTGAAGAGTAATATGCGATAAAACAGAATAAGAGAAGAAAAGTTTCTTTATTAGACAAATTATAATTTGTCTAATAAAGAAACGTTTCTTCTCTTATTCTGTTTTATCGCATAAACAATACCGAGAAGATTATCACTGTCGTGAAGAGTAATGATAAACGGAAAAATAAAAGTGTCCAGGGATGGGAATCGAACCCACAGTGTTCCGCTTACCGGGCAGATGCAATGTCCACTAGGCTTTCCCTGGACATATTTTTCCGTTCGTAAATAATACATAAAGTAATTTATAATATACAATATAATATAATGCGGCTTATGATTGTAAAACGACATTTGAAAATTCTCCTTGAAATTAATTCTGATTTTTCGTTCAAAGGAAACGCATTCGGGAGAATTTTCAGATGTCGTTTTACAATCACAAGCCGCATTATATTATATTGTATTATCATTTTTTCTTTGTAAAGATAGAGGTTTCCCTGGCCAAAATTCATAAATTTTCAAATTGAAGATACTTCGGCCAGAAAATCTTTTTTTTATTATCGCAATGTTTCAACAAAAATATTTTGTCTTCGTCAGGAGAAATAAAAATAAGACATTTGGCAAGGCCTTAAAATAGAACAATTTTTAACACCTTACCAAATGCTTTATTTCTATTTATTTCTCCTGACGAAGATAAAAGCTTTTTGTTGAAACGTTTAGAATAAAAAAATTCTAACTGGCCGAAGTTTCTATTTTTTTTACAGAAATCACTTTTCTTTGGTGTATAATTGTCGTTGAGGGTCATTTTATACCTGAGCATCACAAAAATTTCCTTTTTGGATGCAAATGGTAAATATATAGTGAGCTGATGACATGATAAACTAAATATTATCCCATATTGAAGTAAATTTCCTAATATTTCTTTATACAATGCATTAGCGCGCGCCATCTGTTATGAACCTTTTCACTTTCAAGTATCACAAACCCCAGTTTGGTTACTTGCATTCTTATTTCGGGTTCGCCTTCTACAAGTATTGGGGTCATTGAAGCAATTAATTCTTCAGAAAAAAGGAATTTACAATGTGGGATTCGATTCCGGGTCGTTGCTGTCGTAGGCAGTTCGATCTTTTACACTTAAAAATGTTCCAAACTCCAGTTTGGTTACTTGCACTCACAATTCGGGTTTGACTTGTACAATAATAGGGGTCATTTAAGCAAATAATATTCATAAAAAAAAGAATTTACAAAGTGGAATTCGATCCCGGCTCGTGGCTATCGTAGGCAGTTCTACCTTTTGCACTTACAAATGTTTAAAACTCCAGTTTGGTTACTTGCACTCACAAGTCGGGTTTAACTTCTACGAGAATAGGGGTCATTGAAGCAATTAATTCCCTAGAAAAATATTCTAATGTGTGGTTCGATACCGGGACGTGATTGCCGCGACTTTTTGCACTTGCATGTGTTTAGAGCCTGTTTGGTTACTTGCATTCACAAGTCAGGTTTAACTTCTCCAAAATTCGAGGTCCCATTGAATGAATTTATTCTTCAGAAAAAATCTAAAATCTAATCTGTTGTAATCAGTTAAACATTTTGTACTTACAAATGCTACAAACTCCAGTTTGGTTACTTTCACTCACAAATCGGCCCTAGCTTCTACAAGAATCGGGATCATTGAGAAGTAAATAATTCTTCAGAAAAAAATTACCAAAACTGAATTCGATCCAGGATCGTGTCTGTCTAAATTCGATGGTTTAGACCAGAGCTCTGAAATATTTTGAGTCGGAAGAGTCAAAAATTACAATTTACAAAATTTCAAGATTTTTAAAGAGCCACAAAATGTTTTCTTGCCAACAATAAATAGTACTCACATAAATAATATTTACGTATGCAACTATATAAACAGCTTCACATCCAAAGAGCCGCATATGGCTCGCGAGCCACAGTTTACTAACCCCTGGTTTACACCATTCTTTCAATATCTATGATTGCCGGTCCCAAGCCCGGATGAAAAAGGAAGAGGGGAGCAGTAACAAGCTCACAAAAAAAAAAAAAAAAAAAACCTGGGCTCAGCTGGCCCGGCTGATAGTACTCTGTAAGGGCTCCTAATCCAGGGATACAGGATGAGCAGCGTTTGAACTCCATGTTAGGAACGGCTGCACATGGCGTCTGTTCCTCATGTCAGAGGCGGCCATTTATTTTAGAGCTAAATCGGCCTGCCACTGAGTTGTACTCCCATTCTTAATGACAAAGGCAGACACAATCTACTTCACCCAGTCATGATAGTTGTCAAACAGACACCATCAAGGGTCAAAACTTGATATCCTAATATTATTGAGTGGAGATAAGAAAGAAGAAGACTATGATATTCCACAAAGAAGTGAGAATTTCTAGAAAGATTGGTAAACTTGAAGTGAAGTGGAGAGAGCCCTTAAATTCAAAGAAATGAGGAAGAAGGACTTCTTGAGGCGTCCAATCTCTCTCCCGAGACTTGGGGGGGAGAGAGACTGAAATATTGGGATTAAAGTGTTTGCCACTTCCAACCTGTGGCAGTTAGACACCCGTTGACTCAGCATCTTTCGGGAGACAATCAACTTCTCCCTGAAATTTTAAATTTTCCAGTAACTTTCTTTTTTTTCCATTCTTCCTTTTAACTTTCTCTTCATATATATTTATTTTGAAAATAGAGTAATCCATAAATAAATCATTAGATAGTAATATTGGCAAAATTCGAAACTATTTTAAACGCGTAAGATTCTTTTTGAGATTAAACAATTTCTACTGCCCTTACTGCAATGGAAAAATGAATGGGAGATTGAGTAGGCATTAATCATAGTGACTATGCACAAAGATTGTTGGTGAGATAATTGGGATATGCAAATAAATGCAAAAAAAAAAAAAACTCCCATTAATTTTCCATTGCAGTAAGGGCAGTAGAAATTGTTTAATCTTAAAAAGAATCTTACGCGTTTAAAATAGTTTCGAATTTTGATAACAGATGGCGCGCTAGTGCATCATAGTAATATTGTATTGTATATTGGATTCAATATATGCCCTTTTTACTATCTAATCATTTAAGTATGGATTGCTCTATTCTCAAAAAGATAACTATATTTCGAACAATTCAAATGACTTCGGTAAGCTATTAGTACATTTTAGGAAATCACCCGAAGACAGTCATAGATTAGGTGAAGTTTGTTCAGTTTCTCCGCAGGAACAATTTGATGTTTCTGATAGACCTCTTTTATGTGAGTATTTCTGGCCGTGTGTTGTGACAAATTGAGTGACTATAAAATTTTAAAGCAGATTTAGAATGGAACTAGAATAAGTAATTTTTACATTACTGAATGTAAAGCTAAAGAAATCTATATAAATTGAATCTATCAAAAAACCTCCATTAATTTTAATTAATAATTATTAGTTCAAATTAAATTCTTTAATACCAGACGATCAGTAAAAGCTGGCAAAAAGTAGAATCAATAGAAAAGTTAGAAATATTGGTTAATTGATAAAAGTACGACGATTCAATAAGAGAACAAAGATTTTAAAACTCAATTCTCTTTGTTTTATCCTGGCAACGTGATTGTAGGTTTTGAAACTGGAATTGATAAAATCTAATAAAAAAGAAGGTTCAAAAGGGCAACAATTGTTAAATCATTTTGGATGTTCTTTGAAACCCTTAATAGGAAAATCTTCTTTGTCAAAAGCATTCTTGTAGTAGATCATTTGGGTGAGTTTTATCATTAAGAATTGGTTCCTCGCTTTATTTGACTATTAAACAGAATCAAAGTACATTTAAACCTTTCTATAAAGTTATCACAGAGAAATTACCAAAATACACTCATGAACAAAACTTAAGGAAGTTGAAAGTCTGTTGTCGCCGCACGTCTATTTTTTTTTAAGAGACAAAAGCTGTTCACACTTGGTTATCTCGTGTATTCTATATACAGTTACGAGCGTCATGCGTGGCCTCTGTCACGGTTTGCTTTTTTTTTTTTTTGGAATGGCGCCCTCCTATTGGTCGGCTACGATCACGCCACCTTTGCCCCCCCCCCCCCCCCCTCGCCCCATCATGCCCCCCCCCCCCCCCCCCATTTCTGTAACTATTGTGTTGGAGCGGGTCGCTCCTCAAATAAATGCATATATTAGTTAATAACCAAATGGAATCCTCTCTTTCTTTTTCCCAGTAAGAGACGCCTACGGAAGCCAATAGTACATAGACAGATAAAGCACATAGGCTATAGTTATTAACTAAAATATGCATTTATTTAAGGCGCCAATTTATAATTGTAACAAATAGTATTTGAATCAAAACATTCAATCGGGTAAAACACGGGCGTTGCCCGGGTCATTCGGCTAGTCTTCAATAAAGGTCACTATAATATCTTTCAGAGTTATTGTCTCAATCCCGATATACATGCTAAAAGGTACAACTTCCTTAAGTTTTATCCATGAGTGTATACACACTTGGTTATCTCGTGTATCTTCAATAAAGGTCACTGTAATATATTTCATAGTTATTGTCTCAATCCCGATATACATGCTAAAAGGTACAACTTCCTTAAGTTTTATCCATGAGTGTATACACACTTGGTTATCTCGTGTATCTTCAATAAAGGTCACTGTAATATATTTCAGAGTTATTGTCTCAATCCCGATATACATGCTAAAAGGTACAACTTCCTTAAGTTTTATCCATGAGTGTATACACACTTGGTTATCTCGTGTATCTTCAATAAAGGTCACTGTAATATCTTTCAGAGTTATTGTCTCAATCCCGATATACATGATGAAAGGCACAACTTCCTTCATTTTTGTCTATGAGTTCTTTCAGAGTTATTGTATGAATTCCGATATACATGCTAAAAGGTACAACTTCCTTAAGTTTTGTCCATGAATGTATACACACTTGGTTATCTCGTGTATCTTCAATAAAGGTCACTGTAATATCTTTCAGAGTTATTATCTCAATCCCGATATACATGCTAAAAGGTACAACTTCCTTAAGTGTCATCCATGAATTCCAAGATTACAAACTGTTAATTCGAAATATAGAATCTTCTGAAATATAAACTGCCACAGAGAATAAGTTTTTTTTTTATTTAAACGATCTATCAAATTTTCGGGCATCACAAACTCTTCTGCAGTTATAAACAACGAAATGGATCCTAATCTTTAAACTTCTATTTATATCTTATATTTACATATCTATACAAGATTTAAGCCAGCTTTGGCAAACTGAGAAGCGTCCACCCAGAAACCATGGTTTTAGCTAATGGCCCTCGTTAGTATAGGACCGACTTTATTCCATGAGATCCACATCCGCCTTAGGCTATCATGGGCCATTAGTTTGAACCATAGTCTCTAGGTGGACACTTCTCAGTTTACCAAAGCTGGTGTTGTGGCTTTGTCTCTAACCCGATGCCGCTAGATTGCGGCGACGGTCTATAGATGACGTCTTGTTTTGACGTGATTTTGACGGGAGAGGCGACTTACTCTTTTATAAATAAGACTATGTAACGTGTGTACTGAAGGTAGTTGTCTCTTGTGAGCCATAACATTTTGTTGTTGAAATAAAAATACATTACAGAGTGTTGTATCAATGTTCTAGTACGGTTTAAGCCATGAGCCGTTCAAGCAACCGAAAAAATAACATATACATCTATGCACATCACTATAAATGTAGTTATTTCTGTAATTTAGTTTAGAAAAATTATTTTAGGTCCTGAGAAACCCTCAGCTGCGAAGAAACCAGCTATGTAAATTGAAGGATGTCGTCTATTTATAGTGAGGCCAAGTGGAAAGTGGCGTGACCGCTCCATCTTCTTTATTAAATATTCCTTAAATTTTTCTTTAAAAGTAAAAAAAAGAGTTACTAGAATATTTTAGTTATTTCTCTTTAAACCCTTTAAATTTATTTTATATTCTATCTATGCGAGGGCTATAAAATTGTGTCTGTGTGTACACTCATGGATAAAACTTAAGGAAATTGTAGCTTTTAGCATGTATATCGGAATTCATACAATAACTCTGAAAGAACTCATAGACAAAATTTATAGAAGTTGTACCTTTCATCATGTATATCGAGATTCAGACAATAACTGTAAAGATACACTCATAGACAAAAATTAAGGAAGTTGTACCTTTCATCATGTATATCGGGATTCAGACAATAACTCTTAAAGATAATTTCATGGACAAAACTTAAGGAAGTTGTACCTTTTAGCATGTATATCGGGGTTCAGACAATAACTATGAAATATACACGCATGGATAAAATTATGGAAATCATACCTTTTAGCATGTATATCAGGGTTCAGACAATAACTCTGAAAGATACATTCCTGGACAAAACTTTGGGAAGTTTTATCTTTCAGCATGTATATCGGGATTGAAACAATAACTCTGAAATATATAACAATGGCCTAATTGAAGACACACGAGATAACCAAGTGTGTATACACTCATGGACAAAACTTAAGGAAGTTTTACATTTTATCATGTATATCGGGATTCAGACAATAACTTTGAGAGATATTACCGTGACCTATATTGAAAACACACGAGATAACCAAGTGCCATGGACCAAACATAAGGAAGTTGTACCTTTTAGCGTGTATATCGGGATTGAGACAATAACTCTGAAAGCTATTCGATACACAATTTTCGGGGACGGTCAAAAGATGCCTTCTAGGATGATGTCTATATTGACGGGAGAGGTGACCTTTATATTTATAGATGAATATCCTCCCGGCAAATTGATGATTTGACCTAGCCACATATCCAGCTAAGCATCTTTTTGGCTGATTAAGGATCTCATGGAATAAAGTCCACTCTAAACTGACGAGGACCATTAGCCCGAAACAATAGTCTCTAGGTGAACGTTTCTAAGAATTCCAAAGCTGATGTTGTGGCTTTGTCAACGACCTGAAGCCGCTAGTTTATGGCGATGGTCGAGAGGTGTCCTTTATAGATTAATATCTTCCCAGCAAAATTTCCATCTATATTTCGTTCTTAGATATGGCTCAGCCACCTTGACAGCTAGACATCTCTTAGGAAAATTGTGAAGATTCCATTAGATTCCTAGTGGAACTCATGGAATAAAGTCCGCCTTAGGTTTCTAGGGGGAGGCTTCTCAATTTTCCAAAGCTGATATTGTGGCTTTGTCACCTACCCGAACTGCTAGTTTGCGGCGACGGTCAATAGATGACGTCTAGTTTTGACGTTTATTCTGACGAAAAAGTGTCCTTTATAGATCAATATCCTCCCGGTAAAATTCCCATTTATATATCCACTATAGATTTTGCCTTGCCACTCTACCAGCTAAACACCTCTTTGGCAGATTGCAAAGATTCCATTAGATTCTTTATGGATTTCATGGAATAAAGTCCGCCGTATACTAACGAAGGCCATTAGCCAGAAACCATGGTCTCTAGGTGGACACTTCTCAGTTTGCCAAAGCTGGTGTTGTGGCTTTGTCACCGATCTGAGGCCGTTAGTTTGTGGATACAGTCAATAGATGGCGTCTAGCTTTGACGGGAGAAATTACTTTTATAGATTAATATCAACCCGGCAAAATTTCCATCCAGTCAAATACCTTACATTTCACACCATCCATAACCACAGTTAGGGGAAGCCTATAAAAATGTGTAAATTTTACATCTCCATATGAGGGAGGGCTAAATTCGCACGGTAAGGAAGTTTACCTAGTTGAGATTGTTGTTTTCCTAAATCCCCGATTAAAATTAATAGGGTTGCCCCAGCACAATATTTACATACTGGAAGGAGGCAAATATTTGCACACTAACGGCTTCCTCGAGCTTTCCTCTATTTACATACCCTTTTAACTTATTTTCTAATTAATTCGTTAATTAATTCTTTAACACCGTCATCGTTAAATATTTTAGACCGTTCGTAGAAAGTACGAAATATATTAAAAAGAAAATCCAGTATATAATGTTTTGAATTATATATTCAATGATAAATTTTGAAATATCTTTCATAATATTTTTTTTATGCAAAGTATTTTTAGTTTCAACGTTTACTTGAATTATTTTAGTTTGGATCAAATAAAATTATAATTTATAAATAGGTTAATATAAAATTTTGTCACGCAATTCAATTTTAACAGTATGAAAGAATCTAAAAATATGAAAAAACTTTCGTTATGAGTCATTTAATTTTAATATTTTTAATTTGAAATTTCGCACAATTAGCTAGATACCGTTCTATATAAACCTGTGCCAATTTTGATTCTATTTTCTAAATAATCTAAATTGTGATTGACAACGCTGCGATAGCAGACGATAAGTTCGTATGATGTCCGAAAATAACTTTTTCCGTTAAAACAACTTCATTAAGCCTAAGATGTTTAATCGATTGTATATTATTTGTATTTAGCATTTTAATCAGTTATATTTTGAACTTTATTATAGTCTTCTGCTTTTTTTTTTTTTTTAATTTGATAAATACTTGAACGATTACACCTCAAAATTCTTCATTTTTAATCGCCAATTATTTTTAAAAAGCCCTTAAATTGAGACACTATGTTATGTTTTATATATTATATAATAATAAAATGATTACAAGAGCTTTACTTGGGCGTTAATCATATCTTTATATATTACTACTTAAAATTGCGTGATGGTATTCATGTATCAAAAGAGGCAACTCTCCCTTTTAATAAGGATAAGAACGATGCACTTGTTTATCACCCTAGAAAAATGACTATACTATTTTTTTTTTTGCCCTTCCCTAGTACACGTGGTACAGGCCATGATAATCATGGTGGGTAGAAGAAGGCGACTGCTTTTACTGTAAGTGCATCACATGTCTACACAAGTGAAAAGCAGTTCGACTTTTGCACTTACAAATGTGCCAGAGCCCTGTTTGGTTACTTGCACTCGCTGATGAGGTTGGACTTTTGTAAGAATCGGGGGCCATTGGAGCATTTATTTTAATCAGAAAAAAGTGCCCAATGCGGGAATCGAACCCGGGTCGTAGCTGTCGAAAACCCACGGTTTAGACTATCCTTCTACTGACTCTACTAGTTATTATAAAGAATGAGTCACAACACCAGTTTTGGCAAATTCAGACAACAGCCAACAACCTGTATACCATGGTTTCAGTCTATGGCTCTCATCAGTACAGAGGTGTCTTCAATTTCATAACATCCAACGAGAGTGGTTATCAAATTGGTCGAATATAACAAACAGATGTTTAAGCTGGTAAGGTAGAAAGGGCCAATTACAGGCTAGAATACAACATAAACTTACAGTAGGATGGTATTCATGTACCTGAAGTAACACTTCTCAATTTAATTATTCAACAGAACGATGCACTGCTTTTTCACCCAAGTAAAAACTTTATTAGTGATGATATAATAATGAGTCAGAACACCAGTTTATCAAAAAGAGAAGTGTAACTTCAGATAAATGAATATTATTCTTCAGTAACTCTATGTTGTATTCTTGCCTGAAAAATGGCCCTTAACATTTCACCAGCTTACTGTTTGGTAAATATAACCGATTTCATAATTCCTCTCCTAGGATGTTATAAAATCTAAAGTAACCCTGTACTGATGAGGGTCATATTCCGAAACCTTGGTATGCAGGTTGGTTTTTGTCTAATTTTGCTAAAATAGGTGTTTTAGCTCATTCTTTATCATTACTAGTGAAGTTTCTTCTACTAGGGTAGTGAACAAGTGCACTGTTCTGATGCTTAATAAAAGAAAGATATGACTCTTTTGGTATATATTACTACTTATTGCCCCCCCCCCCCCCCCTACTAGCCGAATGATTCGAGCAACGCCCAGGTTTTACCCGATTGAATGTTTTTAATCAAATACTATTTGTTATAATTATAAATTGGCACCGTGGATGTCACTCTTGTGAAACGTCCCGCTTTGCAACGCATATTTGCAAATAACTCGAAGAATATTCGGGATAGAGACCTGAAATTTCCACTATACGTTTTTTCAGATGCTACTCTATATACTGTTAAACTAAAAGTCAGATTAGTTACGTATTGTAGACATGTATAGCCGACAAACATACATATATTCATATATTCATACATACATACATACATACATACTAACATACATACACTGACTTTTATATATATATATATGTTATATACAAATATTATTTTATTTAAAATTATATTTCATAGATTCAAATATTCTGTTAAATCGATCGCCAGAGGTCACGCTTTGCATATAAAAACTCGTTGTTGTTTTTTCCCCGAGGGCCGGCTCAAATCTTTTGTACATTATGTAAATAATCTCTTGTTTTCCTTGTTCTACTCGCCTTAAGCCAGGCAGTACCTTTATCAAATTATGTTAGTATATATTACTTTAGCTCAATTAAAACAATCTCTGATCAAAACTATTTTTGTTATTATATTTCAAGACTTTTACCACGACTGCATTACCATAATCCTCAACATGATCAGAAATCAACAGAAATCTCATCATTTTTATTTATATAATATATATAGCACACATATTATAGTAATATAAAAGTCAAACAACATCGTTTCTTCCTTGAAGCCTTCACCTCAATCCAACTCAACAGTATCAACCGCAAAATTGACCTCCCTTCACAGTACCTGTACATCTGCGATCATAACAGCATAAAATCTGTCCCATAGACATTTCACATGCCAATACCTTAACTTATTTCTTCTATATTTAGAAGACAATTTCCGCCTTTATTGATTCCTTTAATTCATCTTTCTTTTCAATACGCAACAAATCTGTATGCAATTTTTCCACTAATCATGATAATCATGTAAATCACTTCTAATTATGAAAATTATAAAATAATAATACATATAATGCATCCTTTCTACTGACTCCGCCTTTGCCGGTCCCAAGCCCGGATGAAAAAGGAGGAGGGGAAGCAGTAACAAGCTCATTAAAAAACCTGGGTTCAGCTGGCCATGTTGATAGTACCCTGTAAGGTCTCCTAATCCAGGGATACAGGATGAGCAGCGTTTGTACTCCATGTTAGGAGTGGCTGCACATGGCGTCAGTTCCTCATGTCAGAGGCGGCCATTTCTTTTGGAGTTAAGTCAGTGGCCTGGCACTGAGTAGTACTCCCAGTCTTAATGACAAAGGCAGACGCATTCTACTTCACCCAATCATGATGGTTGCCAACTTTACAAGCTTGATACCGTAATATGATTGAGTGGAGATAAGGAAGAAGAAGATAAAATAATAACCAATAATCTTGAAAAATAAGCATAAATTAATAAGAACAAATCTAAATAAATAAATAGTGTGTGATTGGATTTGTCTTATTACCTTGTGTTTATAATCTTTAATCCAAATTGTGCCTTGTCAATCTTGAAAAATATTTATAATTGTGAAAATTACTACATATATATTAGGAGTATAAATAGGTTTGTGCGGTTTCTCTCTTTTCTTTTTTGAAATTTGAAGCTTTATTGTGAAAGGTTGGTTAGACTTTCAATGTACAGAGTATTGTCCGACGCTAGCCACTACTTTTTCTCATCTTTCTGGCAATTGACAGATCCCATCGCAGAAAAAGGCCGGCTCTTTGGCCGCTATCTATTCATTGATCCATTTTTTTACTTCATCGTAATTGGAGAAGTGCTGGTCAGCCAGGTCATGTTGCATTGATCCGAAGAGATAATAATCGGAAGGAGCAATGTCTGGGCTATATGGTGGGTGGGGTAAGACTTCCCATTTGAGCGTTTCTAAGTACGTTTTAACGAGTGCTGAACCATGTGGCCGAGCTTTATCATGTTGTAAAATAACTTTGTAGAAGAGTCTTAACAATATATTTAAAGCGGCTGTCCAAAGCTGTTAGTACAACATGTCCGATAATCACATTATGTCTCAAAGAGAGAGTTCAGCTTTCAGAATGAATTAAGAAAGGTTTTAGAAATAATTCAATTATGGGTTAAGAAGGTCTTCAAAGACAATCTAATTAAAGAGATTATGAAGATGGGCATTTAAAGAGATCCCCTCTTTCCCTAACAAACCTTTTAAGATCGTCTAAGTTGTTCCTTTTGAAGAAAACTTGATTATATAAAGGAGGTCTATCAGAAACACCAAATTGTATCTACGGAGAAACTGAACAAACTTCACCTTATCTATGACTGTCCGAACATTACAGAAGTGAGATTGTTCCCTGATCTAAATCATTTAACTCTCTTATATCTTTGTCTATATAAATTTAATGTACTCTGTAGGAAGAATTAAATATTTACAAATTTACATGTATTATTCTACAGAGTTCATAAAATTTATATAGACAAAGATGTAAGAGAGTTAAATTATTCAGATCAGAGAACAATCTCACTTCTGTAAAGTTCGGACAGTCATAGATAAGGTGAAGTTTGTTCAGTTTCTCCGTCGGAACAATTTGGTGTTTCTGATAGACCTCTTTTAATATAACTTAGAATTAAATATTTACAAATTTACATATATATATATATATATATATTAGAGTTATAATTTGTTTGCTGTTTTGTTTCCTCTGTATTATGGCGTAAATATTTCAATATTCCCCCTGGTACAAGCTATGATGATTGTTGAAAGTAATTTTTTTTAAATATTTTTCGAAGCAATAATCTGTTACAATTTACTCATGGACAAAACTTGTGGAAGTTGTACCTTTTAGCATGTATAACGGGATTGAGACAACAACTCTGAAAGATACACTTATGGACAAAACTTAAGGAAGTTGTACCTTTTAGCATGTATATCGGGATTGAGACAACAACTCTGAAAGATACACTTATGGACAAAACTTAAGGAAGTTGTATCTTTTAGCATGTATATCGGGATTGAGACAATAACTCTGAAAGATACACTTATGGACAAAACTTAAGGAAGTTGTATCTTTTAGCTTGTATAGCGGGATTTAAATAATAACTCTGAAAGATACACTCATGGACGAAACTTTATGAAGTTGTACCTTTCAGCATGTATATCGGGATTGAGACAACAACTCTGCTAAAAAAATATATATAAATTTACTGGCCGAAGTATCTTTAATTTGAAGAACTCTGCTATATGCTAAAAGGTACAACTTCCTTAAGGTTTGTCCATGAGTGTATATTTTACAGTTCATATTCATAGTTTTCCTAGGACTGAATGTAAATATATCCTATATGCAAATATAATCACCCTTGCATATAGGTTACATGCATAATATTTTCGACATAGAAAATTCCTAGCTACATAGCAATGAGTAGAAAGAGTTATTACTTACAGATTGGACATGCAAGATATGATTTTCTGGTGTTGTCCATTCAAACATCAATATAAAATTTGTAGATCGCCTTTTTGGAAATCTTGATTCTCATTAATGTGGGTTAACATAGAATATAGCCTTGTTCATCTCAAGAAAACGAAATTACTTGTGAATGATCATCTTGTCTATTGCCATTGTCTTCAATGTCCCGGAATGGTTCATATAAAGAAAGGAATTGTCCATCTCAAGATAAGTAAGGCCAAGAAATGCAAATTGATTTCTTGACAATTACAGTTGACTTCAATGTCCCGGAATGGTTCATATAAAGAAAGGAATTGTCCATCTCAAGATAAGTAAGGCCAAGAAATGCAAATTGATTTCTTGACAATTACAGTTGACTTCAATGTCCCGGAATGGTTCATATAAAGAAAGGAATTGTCCATCTCAAGATAAGTAAGGCCAAGAAATGCAAATTGATTTCTTAACAATTACAGTTGACTTCAATGTCCCGGAATGGTTCATATAAAGAAAGGAATTGTCCATCTCAAGATAAGTAAGGCCAAGAAATGCAAATTGATTTCTTGACAATTACAGTTGACTTCAATGTCCCGGAATGGTTCATATAAAGAAAGGAATTGTCCATCTCAAGATAAGTAAGGCCAAGAAATGCAAATTGATTTCTTAACAATTACAGTTGACTTCAATGTCCCGGAATGTGTTCATATAAAGGAAGGAATTGTCCATCTCAAGATCAAGTAAGACCAAGAAATGTAAATTGATTTCTTGACAATTACAGTTGACTTCAATGTCCCGGAATGTGTTCATATAAAGGAAGGAATTGTCCATCTCAAGATCAAGTAAGACCAAGAAATGTAAATTGATTTCTTGACAATTACAGTTGACTTCAATGTCCCGGAATGTGTTCATATAAAGGAAGGAATTGTCCATCTCAAGATCAAGTAAGACCAAGAAATGTAAATTGATTTCTTGACAATTACAGTTGACTTCAATGTCCCGGAATGTGTTCATATAAAGAAAGGACTCGTACATCTCAAGAGCAAGTAAGACCAAGAATTGTAAATTGATTTCTTGACAATTACAGTTGTCTTCAATGTCCCGGAATGTGTTCATATAAAGGAAGGAATTGTCCATCTCAAGATCAAGTAAGACCAAGAAATGTAAATTGATTTCTTGACAATTACAGTTGACTTCAATGTCCCGGAATGTGTTCATATAAAGGAAGGAATTGTCCATCTCAAGATCAAGTAAGACCAAGAAATGTAAATTGATTTCTTGACAATTACAGTTGACTTCAATGTCCCGGAATGTGTTCATATAAAGGAAGGACTTGTACATCTCAAGATCAAGTAAGACCAAGAATTGTAAATTAATTTCCTGACAATTACAGTTGACTTCAATGTCCCGAAATGTGCTCATATAAAGGAAGGAATTGTCCATCTCAAGAGCAAGTAAGACCAAGAATTGTAAATGGATATCTTGACAATTACAGTTGACTTCAATGTCCCGGAATGTGTTCATATAAAGGAAGGAATTGTCCATCTCAAGAGCAAGTAAGACCAAGAATTGTAAATTGATTTCTTGATAATTACAGTTGACTTCAATGTCCCGGAATGGATTCATATAAAGGAAGGACTTGTACATCTCAAGAGCAAGTAAGACCAAGAATTGTAAATGGATTTCTTGACAATTACAGTTGACTTCAATGTCCCGGAATGGATTCATATAAAGGAAGGACTTGTACATCTCAAGAGCAAGTAAGACCAAGAATTGTAAATTGATTTCTTGACAAAAACAGTTGACTTCAATGTCCCGGAATGTGTTCATATAAAGAAAGGACTTGTACAAATCAAGAGAGCAAGTAAGACCAATAATTGTAAATTGATTTCTTGACAATTACAGTTGACTTCAATGTCCCGGAATGTGTTCATATAAAGAAAGGACTTGTACATCTCAAGAGAGCAAGTAAGACAAATAATTGTAAATTGATTTCTTGACAATAACAGTTGACTTCAATGTCCCGGAATGTGTTCATATAAAGAAAGGACTTGTACATCTCAAGAACAAGTAAGACCAAGAATTGTGAATTGATTTCTTGACAATTACAGTTGACTTCAATGCCCCGGAATGTGTTCATATAAAGGAAGGACTTGTACATCTCAAGAGCAAGTAAGACCAAGAATTGTGAATTGATTTCTTGACAATAACAGTTGACTTCAATGTCCCGGAATGTGTTCATATAAAGAAAGGACTCGTACATCTCAAGAGCAAGTAAGACCAAGAATTGTGAATTGATTTCTTGACAATTACAGTTGACTTCAATGTCCCGGAATGTGTTCATATAAAGAAAGGACTCGTACATCTCAAGAGCAAGTAAGACCAAGAATTGTAAATTGATTTCTTGACAATTACAGTTGTCTTCAATGTCCCGGAATGTGTTCATATAAAGGAAGGAATTGTCCATCTCAAGATCAAGTAAGACCAAGAATTGTAAATTGATTTCTTGACAATAACAGTTGACTTCAATGTCCCGGAATGTGTTCATATAAAGAAAGGACTTGTACATCTCAAGAGAGCAAGTAAGACCAATAATTGTAAATGGATTTCTTGACAATTACAGTTGACTTCAATGTCCCGGAATGTGTTCATATAAAGAAAGGACTTGTACATCTCAAGAGAGCAAGTAAGACCAAGAATTGTAAATGGATTTCTTGACAATTATAGTTGACTTCAATGTCCCGGAATGTGTTCATATAAAGAAAGGAATTGTCCATCTCAAGATCAAGTAAGACCAAGAATTGTAAATTAATTTCCTGACAATTACAGTTGACTTCAATGTCCCGGAATGGGTTTATATAAAGGAAGGAATTGCCCATTTCAAGAGAAAGTAAGACCAAGTATTGTAAATTGATTTCTTTACAATCACAGTTGACTTCAATGTCCCGGGATGGGTTTATATAAAGGAAGGAATTGCCCATTTCAAGTACAAGTAAGACTAAGAATTGTAAATTGATTTCTTGACAATTACAGTTGACTTCAATGTCCCGGAATGGGTTCATATAAAGAAAGGAATTGTCCATTTCAAGAGAAAGTAAGACCAAGAATTGTAAATTGATTTCTTGACAATCACAGTTGACTTCAATGTCCCGGGATGGGTTCATATAAAGGAAGGAATTGTCCACCTCAAGAGCAAATAAGACCAAATATTATTAATTGATTTTTAAGTATTAAAGTTGACTCCAATGTCCCGGAATGGGTTAATATGAAGGAATTGTCCATATCAAGAACAAATAAGATGAAGAATTGTAAATGATCTTTTGGCATTCACAGTTGGCCTCAAAGCCACGATATAGTTGTCATTGTAGATATCCGTGTTTATATCAAGACGTAGAATTCCCTTGTAGATGTTTGTCTTTATCGCTGTCAATATTCAATGATCCATTGTTGTTACTATTCTACGAAATTATTTATGTTAGGTAAAAAATGCATGTAGAAATCAATGGTATAATTTATTTTTTTAATATTTTAATTACTTATTATTGATTTCAACATCCTTTGGAGTGACTCTTTTATGAATTTAATTTACATTAATCGAATATAATAGTCAGTAATGTCGTTTGACAAATTACTTAACGATCTAATTGGAAGCCATAGCAACCATAATAAATGAATTCTCTCATCTAATTAAATCTTTTGCTAATTAAAATCTCTTAATTAATAGGTTAATTATGATCTTTTTGATGTATTTGATAATTGAATTGCAATATTAGATCTGAAATGAATTGATATATGCCAAATATTTTTGATGATTTTATCTTTAATTTACAATTTATAACTTCAAATTTTTATCTGTAAACAATGGTATTCGTCAGTCTAGATAGAGCTTTGAGTTCATTAATTAAAAACCAGACGAATTTAGAAATTTGTCAATTCTGATGTTGTGACTTGTCAAGGAAACTAATAGTGTTATTAGAGACAAGCAAAAGGAGCCAATAATATTACGTCTAATTTGACAAAAGATGTGACTTTTCTTTTTATAAATTATTCATTAAATTGTATATGAATTATGTATAGAATAGATATGAATCTTCTGCATATTAATTAAATGATGCAACAATTTTCTGAATATTTATCATCAAGTAATATACAAAATCTAGTCATACATATGCATATATATTTTTTAATATAGAGCAATCCATAAATAAATCTTTAATTAAAAAGGCATATATTAGATCAAATTATCATTTAATTTACCAATATTTCAGTTGGTTGAACGCCAACTGAAATATTGGTAAATTAAATGATAATTTGATCTAATATATGCCTTTTTAATTAAAAAAATATATACATATATATGAATAAATAATAGTATATAATCATAATTATATGGGAGAGAGATTGAGATTGAAACTGATTTATTACAATGTCCATATAAGATTATATAAGGTTAAATACAGAATAAATATAAATAAGATTATATAATGATAAATATATGGATAAATAAATATATAAAAAGAGAGATAGGAAGAAGAGAATATTCTAGTATAAAAATTTGAAGATTAAAAATAAACATTTTATATATTAACTTGATGATAAATTATATTTGACTTGAAGAAAAATCACTATAATTAATTCTTCAAACATTCACTTAGTGTGAGGGGAAGAATGCAGACGCGTTTAAACATAAATTAAAATTCTCTTCTGCTTCAAATTAAGTTAAGCCTTGTGTTGGATTAGTTAAGTTTAGTTAATGGCTCAACAACTACTAACTATTAGACTGTTGTAATTACTTCTAACTAGAACTAACTAGCAACAACCTTTGTAATAGTTACTAGCCACTGACAATTCACTAACCAGCATTCTGATAACAATCTTGGAAGCTATTCTTACACAATTAGAGTTACCATTTCTCTAATAGATATTCCAAAAATTGCTAAAAATAAATCAATCTCTATTTTAAATATATTACTTAGTATCTTCAATTAAAAAGGCACATCATGATGCATTAGAGCGCCATCTGTTATGAAAATTCGAAACTATTATAGCCGCGTATGATTCTTTTAGAAATTGAACAATTTCTACTGCCCTTACTGCAATGAAATAAATTAATGAGAGGGCCTGGCTCATCAGTGGCGAACCTTCCCAAATGTTCCGCCAGTTTAATCTACCATACCGCTGTTATATTTCATTTTTAGAGCTTCCTTTTATAGTGATACTGATGCTAGACTTTTTGAATGGGTATTTTAGATGAACTATGGATATAAGCTTTGAGGACAGCAGAAATACATACAATTATAAATATATAATTTATAAATATATATAAGGCATATATTGGATCATAATATAATTTATTTCACCAATATTTCAGTTGGCTGAACGCCAACCTTTATTAAGGTATTATAACATATTAATGTGTGTCAACAACAAACTCAGCGCGCCACATAACATCAATAGAAATGTTGTTGGCATTAATATGTTATAATACATTGAAAAAGGTTGGCGTTCAGCCAACTGAAATATTGGTTAAATAAATTGTATTAAAATTTAAAATTATTTTAATGGCGTAAGATTCTTTTTGAAAATAAAACAATTTCTACTGCCCTTACTGCAATGGAAAAATTAATAGGAGGGCCTGGCTCATCAGTGGTGAACCCTCCCAGTGGTTTATTTTTTAAATATATATATTTATAAATGTATGTAATTCAACTATTCTCAAAGCTTATGTCCATAGTTCTTCTAAAATACAGTCTAGCAACAGTATCACTATAAAAGGAAGTTCTAAAAATGCAATATAACAGCGGTATGGTAGATTAAACTGGCGAAACCGCTGAGAGGGTTCATCCCTGATGAGCCAGGCCCTCCCATTAATTTTTCCATTGCAGTAAGGGCAGTAGAAATTGTTTATTTTCAAAAAGAATCTTACGCCTTTAAAATAATTTCGAATTTTGATAACAGATGGCGGGATAGTGCATCTTATTATAAATTGTATTGTTTAGACGAAAATCATTTTCATAATTTATTCCGCAAATATGTAAATAGTTATATGTATATATTCTTTTTAGCCATTGTATCTGCATTATAGTGCCAAGTTTGATGCCGTAATCACGCCTGTAGAAGGGTTTTTGCCCGAAAGCTTGCTTTGATATATTTCTATTAAAAGAAACTCATCTTCTTTTATTTCGTCTTTTCGTCTAAATTGTATTGTAGCATAAGCCGACTTCATGTGGAACAGGAATCTAGTGTCAGCGCCAGGTTGTTCAACGCGAACACGCGCGATTGCTTCTTTTCATGGTCTCATACAAAACTATGTTTGTTTGTAGAGATTGAATTAGTTAAACTTCTCTCACTTATTGAATTATTTTTGATTGCCATACGACTTGATAATTATTTCATCACTACATTTGGTGGAGATGCCAGGAACGATTCCAACAAGATAATTATATCTTGATATTAATTTCGCCAGTTTGCCACTACAATATTTTGAACCAATATATACCTTTTTAATTAAAGATCTATTTCTACTGCCCTTACTGCAATGGAAAAATTAATGGGAGGGCCTGGGAGGGTTCACCACTGAAGAGCCAGGCCCTTCCATTAATTTTTCCATTGCAGTAAGGGCAGTAGAAATTGCTTTATTTTAAAAAAGAATCATACGCGTCTAAAATAGTTTCGTATTTTGATAACAGATGGCGCTCTAGTGCATCGTGATTAAATACCTATTTATGGATTGCTCTATTTTCAGAAATTTCTCAGTTTTGTAATAAAAAAGGCATATCCTGACTTATCACATAAGCATTTTAGATTGCAGAGCGCCATCTAGTCGAACAAAAAGGAAATAAACGTTGATACAGGTTGTTTAATAATATGTAGCTAACTCATTATCTTGATAAATCAAGAAAAACCAACCAAATATGTGTTTCGGGCTGTTGGCTTTATCAGTATCTCTTCGATTAAAAATTTGATCCTAAAGATTCAATTAATATAACTTATTGAATAATGTGAAAAAATAGTACAAATGTTACATCGTACTGTGATAAGGTGCATAAATTATGAAAAAAGGCATCTCCTCATCGTGCAACTGAAAGTTGCTGATGGCTTGCGCCATCTATCGGAATAAATATCAACTATTCTCGTTGATTTTTAATTATTCCAGAATTGGCCAAATACCCATTCTTTATTAATCAAGAAAAACTAACCACGGATGCCTGGATGACCAATTTTTTGGTCGTTGAGGTACAGCTTGCACTACGCTGATGAGGGTCAACAGCTGCAAACGCGTCCGTGGTTAGTTTTTCTTGATTAATAAAGAATGGGTATTTGGTCAATTCTGGAATAATTAAAAACCAACCAGAATAGTTGATATTTATTCTGATAGATGGCACAAGCCATCAGCAACTTTCAGTTACACGATAAGGAAATGCCTTTTTTATTATTGAATAATATAGCACTGATGATGTTTATACAAAATAAAATAGGTTGTGATACTTTGACATGGGATTGCGTTCAGTCAGGTACAACTTCCTTAAGTTTTGTCCATTAGTGTATCTTTCAGAGTTATTGTCTAAATCCCGATATATATGCTAAAAGGCACAATTTCCTTATGTTTTGTCCATTAGCGTATATTTCAGAGTTATTATCTGAATCCCGATATACATGCTAAAAGGTACATCTTCCTTAAGTTTGTCCATGAGTGTATCTTACAGAGTTATTATCTGAATCCCGATATACATACTACAAGGTACAACTTCCTTAAGTTTTGTCCATGAGTGTATCTTTCAGAGTTATTGTCTCAATCCCGATATACATTCTAAAAGGTACAACCTTCTTACATATTGTTTATAGGTGCATAACTCCATTTCGAAAATTGTGTGAGAGTTTTAACAAATCAAATTAACCAGCAAGCAATACTGTGAAAACAATAACAAATAAATGATTGTTTCATCATTATTCATATTCTTTTAAG
This sequence comes from Cordylochernes scorpioides, assembly GCA_030710605.1. Classification (NCBI taxonomy): domain Eukaryota; kingdom Metazoa; phylum Arthropoda; class Arachnida; order Pseudoscorpiones; family Chernetidae; genus Cordylochernes; species Cordylochernes scorpioides. The sequence continues at coordinate 57,114,620 of CP092870.1, forward strand.
AAATATCATTCCCATATCCATATAGAAAACAATGTGTACCTAGTTAAGTTCAATTTCTTCGATGTCTTAATTAGAAATTTCGAAAATGATTAGTTATCAGACGATGAAGTTATAAAAGAACAGCTTTCCTTGATTAGCTCACTTGACCTATTTACCTAAATGGACGTTGTACCTTCAGGAAACTCTTACAGAATTACCCATTTTGGCTGATTTAGGCTTACTAGATTGGTGTTGCGGCTGAAATCATCGTCTGCTGAATTTTAGAAATTGGGAAACAAGCCGGCGCAGAGAATATCTTCTCTATTTTCATTTATTTTATGATGTATCATATTAATAATTTGTTTAAAAAATACTTTTACTTGAAATTTGCGGTAGAGCAGTACTCAAGCATATATTATATTCATCAATTTATGTATTTCTACTGTCCTCAAAGCTTATATCCATAGTTCATCTAAAATACCCATTCCAAGAGTCTAGCATCAGTATCACTATAAAAGGAAAACCGAAAAAATGTAATATTAAAGCGGTATGGTAGATTAAACTGGCGAAACCACTGGGAGGGTTCACCACTGATGAGTCAGCCCCCCCCCCCCCCCCCCCCATTATTTTATCATTGCAGTAAAGGCAGTAGAAAATTGTTTATTTTTAAAAAATAATCATACGCGTCAAAAATAGTTCAAGTTTATTATCTTATTTTAATAAAAATAAATAATTTTGAGCGAATTTTATTCCAATTTGATTATTACTATAAATGCCCAAAAGTTCACTTTTGGGAGAATATTAGATAAGAGAAATAATATTCAATCTTAAAGAGATTAAGTGGTTGGTAGAAATAGCCGTTAATGGTTAGAAGAAAGTGAGGTTAGAGATTTTGAAATTGTTAAAACATAGAAAAAACAAGAAAAAGGGTATTCAACTAATTTTGGAATATTTAAAAAGCAACGATTAGATTACCAGAAGAAAATCAATTTTAAAGAGATTAGTTGGTTGGTAGAACTAGCTATTAATGATTAAAAGAGAGTAATGGTTCGAGATTTGGAAATTGTTAAAACATAAAAATGAAACCAGAGAGTATTCAACTATTTTGGAATAGTTGAATAGCAATGATTAGATTACCAGAAGAAATCAATCTTGAAAATATTTGTTTGTTGACAGAATTAGCTGTTGATAGTTAAAAAAAGAGTGATGGTTAGAGATTTTGAATTTGTTAAAACATAAATATTAAACAAAAAAGAGGGTATTCAACCAATTATGTAATAATTATAAAACAACAATTAGATTACCAGAAGAAAATTAATCTTAAAGAGATTAGTTTGTTAACAGAATTTGCTGTTGATGGTTAATTGGTTAAGAGAAAGTGAGGTTAGAGGTTTTTAAATTGTTAAAAAATTAAAAAAAAAAACAAGAAAAAGGGTATTCAAACAATTCTGGAATAATTAAAAAGCAACGATTAGATTACCAGGAGAAAATCAACTTTGGAAGTATTAGTTTGTTGACAGAATTAGCTGTTGATGGTTAAAAGAAAGTGATGTTTAGAGATTTCGAAATTGTTAAAATAGTTTTAAAAACAAGAAAGGGTATTCATATAATACTGGGGAATAAGTAAAAACCTTAGATTAGATTACCAGAATAAAATCAATCTTAAAGAGATTAGTTGGTTGGTAGATTTATCTGTTGATAGTTGATTGGTTAAAAGAGTGATGATTAGATATTTGGAGATTTTTTAAACATATGAAAAAGTATACACCCAATTCTGGAATAATTAAAAAGCATCGATTAGATTACCAGAAGAAGATCAATCTTAAAGAGGTTATTAGCTGGTTGGTAGAATTAGCTGTTGATATTTAAAAGAGAGTAATGGTTCGAATTTGGAGATTCCTTAAAGATAAAAAAAAAAAACACAAGAAAGGGTATTCAGCCAATTCTGGAATATTTAAAAGGCAACGATTAGCTTATATTTATTCTGAAAGATAAGGCTAGCCATCAAGAAATTCAGTTATACGAACAGAAAATGCTTATCTTTTAATATCTTCTGTGTTGATTGAAACAGTATGATCTTTTGATCAAGTCTTTCTTCAACAGGCAATAAATCTATCACCTTATAAATAGAGCTTTAAATTGTTTCTAACAATAAGAGATACACATTCCCCGACAATCTATTCTATTCACTTTTATAATGGTCTGTCATTGTTGAAACAATAATAATTGGTTAAACATTCATTAAGATAGAACCAGAGAAAATCCGGGTCATATGTTTAGTATGCATACTCATGGACAGAACATAAGGAAGTTGTACCTTTCAGCATGTATATCGGGATTCAGACAATAACTCTGAAAGATACACTCATAGACAAAACTTAAGAAGGTTGTACCTTTTAGCATGTATATCGGGATTCAGACAATAACTCTGAAAGATAATCGATACCTAAAGACCTTTATTGAAAACACACGAGATAACCAAGTGCTAACATCCTCTGTCTCTTTAAAAAAAAGTAGACATCCGGCCACATTAAATACTTTCCACTTCCTTAAGTTTTGTCCATGAGAGGATATAAGGATAAGACAATTCATGATCTCGCTTGTCTCCTCATGCCTTAAGAACGGTGATCTTCACTTTTCATTGAGGATGATCTTTGACTGCATCTCTTCTTTCGTTAGTTGTAAATCCGAAACTATTGTTCTATTCATATTGTGGCGAAGAAATATTTTATTATTTAATTTAATTTAATATTATTCAATGAAAATATATTCAACAGATTATAAAAATATATATTAATCTGTTTTTGTGAAATCATCTTAAAATATTTCTTTGCTTACTTACTTAAGATTCTCTAGCTGTAAATAGTTTTTGGGGGCTGACTTGTTAATAATTGTCGACTCGTCGCTGTGACGTCATCAATAAATACTTTTACATCTTAGGATATTTCAAGACTTGATTTCTACGCTACAACTGGTGAAGAAGCTGGATCGATACCCATTCAGAAAAAAACGGAAAATTGACTCGGTTGAGCAAGAAGAAAAAACCATGAACATCAAGAAAGAAGCAACTACTCAGGTAGGTTCATTTTTTGTCCAACATCTACCTAGAAACCCCTCAATGTTCTCTGGTGAGGGTGTTGAAGATCCCCGTAGCTGGTTAAAAGGGTATGAACGTGTGGCGAAGCACAACCAATGGGATGAAACCCTTTGTCTCGCTAACGTTTATTTCTATCTAACTGGCACTGCTCTCAAATGGTATGAAAACAACGAGGAAAGCATCCAGACATGGACGGAGTTCATGTCAAAATTAGAAAATGTATTTGGAAAAAATGAAAGCTCAAGACTGCGAGCTGAGAAAATACTCAAAACTCGCGCACAATTAAAAGGAGAAAGCACCGAATATTACATCCAAGACGTCCTGCGCCTTTGCAAAGAGGTAGATCCACAAATGAATGAGGAAGATAAAATATCCCATCTGATGAAAGGGGTAGCTGAGGAGCTCTACCAGGCACTTCTCCCAAGGGATGTGCATAACACTGAGCAATTCGTCACCGAATGTCGCCGCATTGAAAGCCTACACTGTAAGCGAGTGACCCCTACCAAATACGAGCGACTACCAAATGTTGCATCTCTCAGTGATCATGATGACAGGGCAGATCTGTCATCTATGATCAGGCAAATTGTTCGTGAGGAGGTACAGCGGGCATTAGGCTCTACTCGAGAGGAACCAAAAATTTCTACCATCGAAGATATGGTAAAGGAGGAGATTGGAAGAACCCTGGCGCCAATCTCAAAGCCTAGGAGAAGTTCCCCACAGAAGGAAAGACCCCGAGAATTTTATAATAATAGATATGTGGCCCAAACGATAAGACCGCAGCAGCCAAAACAAGTAAACGGAAGACGCGATACCAACGAATGGCGAACCACGGAAGGTAAGCCAATCTGTTTCCACTGCGGACGCCCTGGCCACGTCGTGCGCTACTGCCGTGACAGGAGGAGAGAATATGAAGGAGAACAAACTTGGAATTACAAGCAGAGAGATAGGCTAGAACCTAGAACATTCTATAATTCTCGGAGCAGCCAAGAGCCCAACGACGACCTGCCAAGAGAAAATAGACGCCGCTACCGAAGCCCCTCTCCTTACACTGGCCAAAAAGGACAATATTCGTCTCCTGATAGAAGACCCAGCCAGTCGCCTCGCCGTTCCCGTCAGGAAAACTAGAATATGCGTCCTATTTTGGAGGTAAGGCCGCAAAATTTATAAATCCTCCCTTGTCGACCACATTAGAATTAAAAGAAAATTACATAGACATTAAAATAGAAGGAAAAATGACGCGTGCCCTCGTCGACTCAGGAGCCTCATATTCTGTCATTTCTGAGAGGTTCAGACTCAAACTAAGAAAAATAATGTTTGCCGAAACTGACGTCACATTACGCGTAGCCAACGGTAAAATTGTAAGACCAAAAGGACGCTGCACACTGAAACTGGACTTGAATGGACTACAGGAAAGCTTTGAATTTGTCGTTATGGAAGACTGTAGTCACGAAGTTATTCTTGGTTGGAACTTTTTGAAGTTATCTAGGGCGATAATTGATTCAGCTGACGACACACTCTTCTTAGAAAAATGTCTTTTTGAGGATACCCCTAAGAACAGCTCACCTCTCTACTCGGAATTGGAATATAGAATCGAACCCACCTCTATTCAGTTAATAGAAGTAGCAAGTCGTGACATTCCTAATGACGCAATTGTGGTGGCAGAATGTCGAAAAGAGCTATTGCTGGAAAGAGAACTAATGGCTCCCTCCTCTGTCATTTCACTTACCAATAACCGAGGTAAACTTTGGGTGGTGAATTGGAGTCCATATCCTAAACTAATCCCACAGGGGATGCATGTAGCCGATAGTGCTGTCATCGAAGATAGTCAATTATGTACTCTAGCTGATTGTAACCAAGTTGAAACAGAGGCGGAACATTCTGAAGACCCAAAAATCTCGGAATTTTTTATAGATGATTCACTTGATGAATCTCAAAAAGAAAAATTAAGAAATTTGTTAAAAAACTATACGGATATTTTCGAATTTAGTAAAAGAAAACAATTCAAGGACGTCAATGTTAAACACCGAATTAACACTGGAGACCACCTACCGACCAAACAAAGACCTTACCGAGTTGCACCAAGAGAACGCCAAATTATTCAGGATGAGGTAAACAAGATGGAAAAACTTGACATCATTCAGCCCTCTGAAAGTCCGTGGGCCTCGCCTGTAGTATTGATAAGAAAAAAGGATGGAAGCTGGAGATTCTGCGTCGATTACCGCCGCCTTAACAAAATAACAAAAAAGGATGTCTACCCTCTCCCAAGGATCGACGACACTTTAGACTGCTTACGGGGAGCTAGATTTTATTCTTCCATGGACCTCCAATCAGGGTACTGGCAAATCGACGTAGAAGAATCGGACCGTGAGAAGACAGCATTCATAACTCCAGATGGACTGTACGAGTTCAAAGTAATGCCATTTGGGTTATGTAATGCTCCAGCTACCTTTGAACGAATGATAGATAATCTTCTGAAGGGTCTTAAGTGGACCATTTGCTTGTGTTACCTCGACGACATCATCGTTTTTTCAGATGGCTTTGAAGAACATCTAAGACGCCTTCAACTTGTATTAAATTGCCTTAAGCAAGCCGGATTATGTCTCAATTCCAAGAAATGCAAGTTTGGTGCAAAAACTATCACGGTTCTTGGACATGAGGTGAGTGAAAATGGAATTCGTCCCGACCAAGAAAAGATTCGAGCAGTCCGCGACTTCGCTACGCCAAGGTCATTGAAGGAAGTTAGAAGTTTTCTTGGCCTTTCATCCTACTACCGCCGCTTCATACCCAATTATGCCCACGTAGCCCAACCCTTGAATGACCTTTTGAAGAAAGACTCAGCATTTAATTGGAACCAGGAAGAGCAAAATGCATTTGAAGCTCTCAAGTCAGCGTTAATTTCCGAACCCGCTCTTGGACATTTTGATTACTCATCCCCAACCGAAATACACACTGACGCAAGCAACTACGGAATAGGAGCAGTATTAGTGCAGATACAAAAGGGAAAGGAAAGAGCCATTGCTTATGCATCCAGAACCTTAAATAAGGCAGAAAAAAATTATTCAACCACAGAAAGGGAATGCCTTGCCATCATTTGGGCTATCAATAAATTCCGACCATATGTCTTTGGACAGCCGTTCACTATTGTTACAGACCACCACTCTTTGTGCTGGCTGACCAACCTCAAAGACCCATGTGGGAGGTTAGCAAGATGGGCACTTCGGCTGCAAGAGTTTGACGTCACTGTCGTGTATAAGAGCGGAAGGAAACATCAGGACGCAGACTGCTTATCAAGAAGTCCATTAGAATACAGTGAAGATATGGAGGAAGATATTCCAAGCATAGTGACTTTGCAGAACTTTAGCGAAGAGCAGATGAATGATCAAGCTATTAGAAAAATCGCTGACAAATTACAAAGTTCTCCTAATAATTCCTTTGTAAAAATCGATAACACGCTCTACAGAAAAAATTATGATCCAATGGGGAAACCATGGCTTTTGGTGGTTCCACGCCATTTAAGGCAGGAATTACTGAAAATTTTCCATGATTCACCCACGGCTGGTCACCTCGGATTTACTAAAACCTATGACCGAATAAGAAAAAAGTATTACTGGCCCGGAATGTATAGAACGGTTAGAAGGTATGTGGCACACTGTTCAGATTGTCAGAGGCGTAAACATCAGCCCCAACTCCCCTCAGGGCACTTACAGCCAATACCCGTTCATGAAGTTGCCTTTGAAAAGGTAGGAATGGATCTCCTAGGGAGATTTCCAACATCAGAAGGTGGCAACCGTTGGATTATTGTATGTACGGACTACCTAACGAAATATGCGATAACTAAAGCTCTACCCACAAGTGAATCCATGGAAGTCGCCAAATTCTTCATTGAAGATGTCATCTTAAAGCACGGCGCGCCGAGGGAATTAATCACGGATAGAGGAAGAAACTTCACATCTTCAATGATAAGTGATCTGAACAACCAGTGCAGAATAACCCATCGGAAGACGACCGCCTATCACCCCCAGACAAACGGACTCACGGAGAGGTTGAATAAGACCATAGCAGACATGCTGTCCATGTATGTAGATGTCAACCATAAAGATTGGGACAGGATTCTTCCATTCGTTACATTTGCATACAACACAGCAAAACAAGAGTCTACTGGGTTCACCCCATTTTTCCTTGTACACGGGCGTGAAGCCGAGACTCCACTTGACGTGTTATTCCCCAAGTTATTGCCAGAAGACGACGATTTCATCCAAACTCTAGGGGCAAGAGCCGAAGAAGCACGAAAACTGGCACGTATCCACTCCATGAGATCTCAAGGTAGCAATAAACATCGCTATGACGCCCATCACAGAAATATAATTTATCAGCCTGGAGATCTTGTATGGATCTTTATTCCTGTGCGTAAAGTGGGATATTCGGAAAAACTAATGAGACGTTACTTCGGCCCATACAAAGTAACCCGAAAAATATCTGATGTGACCTATGAAGTTGAAACATTCGGAAACCAGCAAGGTCGTCGTAAAACAAAAGATTTAGTTCACATTGGTAGGATGAAACCCTATTTAAACCCAGAGGACCAGGAGGACCAGCTAGAAGAGGACCCAGAAGATGACTCGACAAACTTCCAGGAAGAAGACATCCCCACTGAACGAACACAACAACCACAGACCCGCGAAGAGATCTCAGGCCCTATCACCCGTTCTCGAGCCTTGAGACTGAGGATGTAAGTCTCCTTCTGAGCATCGGGTCGATGCTCTTTATAGGGGGAGGCTATGTGGCGAAGAAATATTTTATTATTTAATTTAATTTAATATTATTCAATGAAAATATATTCAACAGATTATAAAAATATATATTAATCTGTTTTTGTGAAATCATCTTAAAATATTTCTTTGCTTACTTACTTAAGATTCTCTAGCTGTAAATAGTTTTTGGGGGCTGACTTGTTAATAATTGTCGACTCGTCGCTGTGACGTCATCAATAAATACTTTTACATCTTAGGATATTTCAAGACTTGATTTCTACGCTACAATATATTTTCCTATCTTGATCCGCTCCTTATTCCTCTTATTAAGTTCTATTGACCATGAGGCCAGGAAATCTACCTCCCAACTATACGAAAGAGACCTCTGTACTATGAAAACCCAATGCCTGCCGAAATGTAAATCTAATGCTGCACATGACTGGTACAGAGCAGGAAGAACAAGCACCGGTTCTGTCCTCCCAAGAGAACAACAGTTTTTGATTTCCAGACTTAAGATGGTCATCTACGGACAATGATTTTTCAGAATGGTTTCAAGGTTATATTACTATGTAAAAAGTGAAATTCTCAACCTGCATCCCCAAAACACACTATTGATTGTATTGACCCACCCATTGATTAGAATACTAATCCCCAGCAGACACCATCAACAAGCTCTACAAGCTTGATACCCTAATATGATTGAGTGAATATAAGAAAGAAGAAGAGAGTCATTCCCAGCACAGACACCATCAACAAGCTCTACAGGCTTAATACCCTGATATGATTTAGTAGAGATAAGAAAGAAGAAGAGACTCATCCCCAGCACAGACACTATAAACAAGCTCTACGAACTTGATACGCTGATATGATTGTTGAGTGAAGATAAGAAAGAAGAAGAGACTTATCCCCAACACAGACACCATCAACAAGCTCTACAGACTTGATACCCTAATATGATTGAGTGGAGATAAGAAATATTAAGAGACTCATCCCCAGCAGACACCATCAACAAGCTCTACAAGCTTGATACCCTGATATGATTGTTGAGTGGAGATAAGAGACTCATCCCCAGCACAGACACCATCAACAAGCTCTACATACTTGATTACCTAATATGATTGAGTGAAGATAAGAAATATTAAGGGACTCATCCCCAGCAGACACCATCAACAAGCTCTACAAGCTTGATACCCTGATATGATTGTTGAGTGGAGATAAGAGACTCATCCCCAGCACAGACACCATCAACAAGCTCTACATACTTGATTACCTAATATGATTGAGTGAAGATAAGAAATATTAAGAGACTCATCCCAGCACAGACACCATCAACAAGCTCTACAAGCTTGATACCCTGATATGATTGTTGAGTGGAGATAAGAAAGAAGAAGAGACTCATCCCAAGCACAGACACCATCAACAAGCTCTACAAGCTTAATACCCTAATATGATTGTAGAGTGGAGATAAGAAAGAAGAAGAGACTCATCTCCAGCAGATACCATCAATTCTACAAGCTTGATACCCTAATATGATAAAGTGGAGATAAGAAAGAAGAAGAGTTCTTTTGTAGAAGATTAGATGAATCTAAAGAAAGGAAAGCTAAGAAAGCCGAAAGAAGAGTGCGACTTGAAGAAAGTTGGCAGCCACCATCACTTGGCATCCATTAACCACACAGAAAACGACATTTTCCCATTACAGCCCCAACTCTGCCATCACTCTAAGACTAATGGACTCGGAAATACATTAATCTACAGAACCTACCGAAAGATGTGACCAACTTTTCCGCAATTATGAATTCCAAGAGCCATCTTCGGTCCAAAAAGAAAACAGATTAATAACTTCCAAAGCAAAATTAACCTCTCAGCAAAAGTGAAGTGGAGAGCTCTTGGTATGGATAAGAAAACAACCTTTTAATTAGCTTCCAATAAGGTCAACATTGAAGAGTCAAATTGGACGATTTAAAAACATTCATTAAGGCTGTTTATATGTGTTGAAGAGAATCTTTAAAGTCACTTAATTACTGTAGATATCAAATTATCGATTTACACTAATTAATATTAGATAATGAAAAGGCATATTGTGTAAAGTTTATATGTTAATTTTGTAATTATTCTTTTTTTTTTTTTAATTCATAGAAGCATTTTTCTGGCAGACATATTCAATATTTTTTATCATCATCATTCGATATAGTTTTTTTTTCTTCCTAGTTAGTTATAAAATTATTTTGCAATTGTAGTTTCTTTTTTGTTTTGTTGTGTTCCTTTTTAATCAATAAAATATATGTAGAACTAATGTGTAATATTCAATTCAAGCATATGGAACCAACATCGATTCATTTTTAAAACAAAGCAAAATCATAAGCTTATACAACTCTCACTTTTTCATACACATATATTAGATTGAATAAAAGATTTATTTTATAATTATTGGTTGGCTGAATGCCAACCTTTATCAAGGCATCACATTTTTCTATAAACAAACTCAACGCCGCATAGTGTTATAATATCACAGTTAACATTTATTTCTAAATATTTTAAAATATAGGATAGACCTCATTATTTTTCTCCTTTAGTATTTTAAGATATTTAACCTATTTTGATTGTAATTTTTATAATAATTTTTTCTTGCACAAATTTTCCCCACCTACTTTGTATTTTAAAATTATTTCAACTGTGATATTATAACACTATGCGGCGCTGAGTTTGTTTATACAAAAATGTAATGCCTTGATAAAGTTTGGTAACATTCACTGCAGGATTTGTGGAAATATGATATCTGATGAAATCTCCCACTATATCATAGAATGCAAATATTTAGGTTAGACAAAGAAAAACTCTTAAAAACACCTTCTGGAGATTTAGCAACCCACTAAAGACGCTGAGAACTACGAGGGGTGTCCCATAAGTCCGTGGCCCGACCATGAGAACGAAATATTGGAAACTAATACATTTTTCCATATATACCTTAAAGCCTTGTATAAAGATGTGTACATTTTTAAGGTTCTAGAACTAACCGTTTTTTTTTTGTTATGGGTTCTGAAAGAGGACAAGAAACAGGAATCATCTAAAATGGAGACAAACGAGATTCGTGCTGTAATAAAATATCTTTGTAAAAAAGGAATGTCGCCGAAGGAAATCTATGAGGGTATGGTGGATACATTGAGGGAAGATTCTCCTTCCTATAGCACAGTAAAAAAAAATGAGTAGGTGCATTTAAATTAGGGAGGATCAGCACCGAAGACGAACATCGACCAGGAAGACCTGTTGAGTCAGTTACTCAAGAAAACATCGACAAGATACATGTTTTCGTTATGTTGGACAGAAGAATGACAGTTCGTCGGATAGAAGAGACCTTGGGTATTCTAAAAACAACAGTGGATCGGGTTATGAGAGAACACTTGGGCCTCAGGAAGCTTTCTGCCCGTTAGGGTTCCCTAACTTTTGACACCCGATCAAAAGACTGTAAGGAGAAAGTTATTTTCGGACAATCTTGCGTTATTCGAAGCCAATCCAGAGGAATTTGTCAGGATGAGACTTGGGCCCATTACTTTACACCAGAGTCCAAGCAACAATCCACGCAATGGAGAACCTCCGGTTCCCTTCCTCCCAAGAAAGCCAAGACAGTTCCATCAGCAGGGAAGGTTATGGTGTCTGTCTTTTGGGATTTTGAGGGTGTACTTCTTCTAGACTTTCTGAATAAGGGTCAAACCATCACTGGCAATTATTATGCAAATCTTGTAAAGCAACTACGAGAAGCTATCAAGGAAAAGAGAAGAGGAATGTTGTCCAGGAAGATTGTTTACCATCAAGGCAATACACCGAGCCTTCTATCGCTGCAAGCCATGGCTGCTATTTATGATTCTGGCTTTGAACTTTTACCACATGCTCCCTATTCACCAGATCTAGCTCCGTCTCACTTCCACCTATTTCCTCATTTGAAAAAATCACTTTCTGGCATTCATTTTAGGTCAGATGAAGAGGTCATTGATGCTGTAACCTCATTTTTGAGTGTCTTGAAACATCGTTCTTTTTGGAGGGCATAAAGGCATTGGAGCATCGCTAGAAAAAGTATATAGACCTTAAAGGGGATTATTTTGAAAAATAAATCATAATCATTTTATTAGTCATTTTCTTTATATGTCGGGCCACGGACTTATGGGACACCCCTCGTATTTCAGAAAAGAAAAATATAGCAATAGAACTCTATAATTTCTACAGCTCAATTGTAAGTAGATTCATACACAAAAGAGGTAGTGAATAAAGTTTTAGAACAGATGTGTAAATAAATCCCTTTTCAAACAAAGGCTCACGTGCACAGGGAGATAGGAAGAAAAAAAATTACTGTATTATTTTGTTGTTGTATGGCGAATCCATACAGGGCAATGGGCCTTAATAAAAGCCTTTTTGTTGTTGTTGTTGTTGATAAAGGTTGGCGTTCAGCCAACCGAAATATTAGCAAATATATATTTTATTCAATCCACTATATGCCTTTTTACTATCTAATGATTTAAATATGGATTGCTCTATTTTAAAAAACTAATTAATATTTTAACGAATATTATAATATTTATAAAGAGTATAATTTGTAATATATATTTATACAGTGTTCATACAGTAGTACTTGGATAATTCTATTGTTTTCAATTATAATATATCTTTAATTTGAATATTTATCTCTGTCCCTAGAATTTCCGTTTTTAATTCGAATATTTGCATAATTCGATTTTTTTTATCCCTTGGGGCTTCGTATTATCCAATTTCGACGGTTTTATTATTATTTATCGAAAACAAAATTGGAATTTCCCGACCGTTCATATGAGCAATTTTTTCTTGGTTTTTAACATAATATTTACGAACGGAAAAATATGTCCAGGGTAGCCTAGTGGACATGGCATCTGCCCGGTAAACGGAGCACTGTGGGTTCGATTCCCATCCCTGGATACTTTTATTTTTCCGTTCATCATTACTCTTCACAATTCACCCTTTCATACTTCATCCCTAAGGTTATTTCTCCTTAAAAATAAATTTCGATTTTAGTTTACAAGAAACACATGCGGGATAATTTTCAAATGTCGTTTTATAATTATATATAAAACCTACAATAATTATTTTGGTTTTAGCTATGGAAATTCTCATGTAAACAAGAAGATTAAATAATGAAAAAGACATGTCCTGACCGCTCATATTGGCAATTTAGAGCGCCATCTATTGGAATAAAAATAAACTAAACGTTGTTTAAAGTTATACAATAGGGTGTCAACATTGCAGAACTAACTGGCGATTTGAAAACATTCATTACGGCTGTTTATGTGCGTTTAAAATTCTTGAACACCATTTAATTAATGTGGATAAAATTATCGATTTATAATTATATATTACATATTTACCATATATTAATTATATATTACACAATATTACATTAATATCTAGTATTCTCATAAGAAAAAATTAAGGAATTTGTACATTTCAGCATGTATATCGGGATTAAGACAATAACTCTGAAAGATACACTCATGGACAAAACTTAAGGACGTTGTACCTTTTACCATGTATATCGGGATTCAGACAATAACTCTGAAAGATTCACTCATGGGCAAAACTTAAGGAAGTTGTACCTTTTAGCATGTATATCGGAATTCAGACAATAACTCGGAAAGATTCACTCATGGACAAAACTTAAAGAAGCTCTACCTTTTAGCGATCGAAAAACAACGGTTTAGACCATCCTTCCACCGACCCCCTATAGCTAAAGTTGGTGAGAAGTGAAGAAAGCATTGATTGACTGAAACATTTGGAATGGAAGACGGCGTAAGGATTTTCCCAGAATGTGTGCAGGTAATCCGCCGGAAACTCTTCCGCGCAATAAATTTCACACGAATAATTTAGTGCCGTAATCTTTGCAGGATTATCTACGCTGGATGCCAAACTTCCCAACACCATCTGGAAATGGGATTTTGTACGTTTCCTTTACATCAGGCTATTGGCAACTCTAGAAATGGTGGATAATAATTAAAGAATATTCCATGTTCTTTTGTACGATAAAATAACATCTTTTGGCATTATAAAGATGTTATTCTTTTTATCTTTTGGATAAAATTTCTTATTAACAACTCTAGATACAGCGGGTAATAGGGAAAGAATCTTCTATGTTCTTTTTTACTTCTGAAATAACATCTTATTGATTATGAAAATGCTATTCTTTTTATCTTTTGGTTATTTATTCCATTTGACAACTCTATAGACAGCGGGTAATAGGGAAAGAATCTCCCTTGTTCTTTTTTTATGGACAAATCATTTTTAATTATTCTAGAATTGGTCTCAAATACCATTTCTTGATTAGTCCATAAGTCTCCATGATGGGTACAAAGAGCTGCTGTCGTTGGTTAGCTATCCAGGGGGCACTGCATAGAGGTGACAGTCAGGCCTCACTAGACCACCTCTTGGAATGCATGGGAGCCTCAAGACAGGATCTGTATTCCAACTCTACCAGGATTGTGAATTTTATCAATGCTGAAATAAAATCTTATGGGTTGTGTAAAAATGCTATTTTTTATTTTTTGGCTAATTATTCCATCTGGAAACTGTATAGACAGCGGGTAATAGGGAAATAATCTTCCATGTTCTTTTGTATTACTAAAATAACATCTTATGGATTGTAAAATGCTATTTTTTTTTTTATTTTGCCTAATTATTTCATTTGGCAACTATATAGACAGTGGGCAATAAGGAATCTTTCATGTTCTTTGCATTACTGAAATAACATCTTATGGGATTATGAAAATGTTATTATTTTTATCTTTGGTTAATTATTCTATTCGGAAACTCTCTAGATACAGAGGAAAATAAGGAACGAATCTTATTTCAGTAATACAAAAGAACATAGAAGATTAAAAAGAAAAGCATTTTTATAATCCATAAGATGTTATTTCACTAATACAAAAGAACATAGAACATCTTATGGATTATGAAAATGCTTTTGTTTTTTATCTTTTGGCTAATTATTACATTTGGTAAAATGGCCACCCTTACATTATGAAACCAAAATGTATAGGAATATAATTTCACAATGATAATATTTGTAATAAATAAAGACATTAAACGCGAATGTTTCTTTACACAAATAAATCAAACTTCTACTGTCCTTACGGCGTTGATATAATATTGGGAGGACTTGGTTCATCAGTGGTGAACCTTCCCAACAGTTTCACCAATTCAATCTACCAGACCGCTTCTTTAGAGCTCTAATACTGTATTGGATCATTCTGCTTTTATATGTTATTTCTTATCTTCACTCAATCATATTAGGGTATCAAGCTATTGACAACCATCATGACTGTGTGAAGTAGAATGCGTCTGTCTTGTCATTAAGACTGGGAGCACTACTCAGTGGCAGGCCACTGACATAGCTCCAAAAGAAATGGCCGCGTCTGACATGAGGAACAGATGCCATGTGCAGTCGCTCCTAACATGGAGTACAATATGTTACATTATATACTACATTATATGCTACACTGAAGGGTGGAATCTTAGAAATGGTATTTAACCAA
Organism: Cordylochernes scorpioides; assembly: GCA_030710605.1. NCBI lineage: Eukaryota > Metazoa > Arthropoda > Arachnida > Pseudoscorpiones > Chernetidae > Cordylochernes > Cordylochernes scorpioides. The sequence continues at coordinate 57,129,994 of CP092870.1, forward strand.
ACTATGGACATAAACTTTTAGGACAATATAATAATATTATAAAATAAATATATAATACATGTTTATATGCAACTTTACAACGATAAATGTATTATAAAATGTATATATATTTCCGATTGGCTAATGTCTATTATAAAAATGTGGTCAAAATATAAAATTAAGAGTAAATGTATATTTAAATTCCATTTAATAAGTTCGCAAACTTTCCAAAATCTTTTCGAAAAAAAAAATTAATTAAAATTATATTAGATTTTTTTTTCTTCAAGACGTAAAAGTTTATGACCATATTAGTAATTGGAAAAGGAAATAAAATATTCTGAAAAATTAAATAATATTTTAGGAAAGAGTTCTAAAAAAAGAGAGAAAAATTTAGGAGAAATTTTATCGAATCAATCAATGGGCAGTTCTCTCTTCAAAATGTTCATTAATTCTTGAAAGATTTACTCGAGTTAAATTTAGGTTACAATTCTCTTAAGAAAGAATTAACTTTGATATTAAGAGAGTTTTCAATAAAATTTGGATATTTTGGATAAATGAATATTTTCTGTTTATGAAGACTTACGAAAAAAAAAACATCAAATTGAAAATATCAGATTTCGGTGGATAATTTCTTTACAATTGAAAAATAAATATATTTTATTGACACTCTTAGTGAATTGCTACAAAAATCAAAGATAAATTAAACAAAGATAAAGATGATTATTTATAATTTGGTGATAAATTTGATTAACTTCTTAAGTTATCAAGAAATTGGGTTAGCTAAATATCATGTAACAAGTTAAATCAACGCTTAGTTGATCTTTGCTCCGTTAGAAGGCGCTCTGAATTTATATAGATTAATTTTATATAGATTTACTATCGATTCGAAATGTAAAACTTTCGTCTGATAATCCAGAAAATATCGTACAAACGATGATAAGCATATAACAGACGAAATCGAACAAAATATCAATTATAAAATCATCGTTTAATTAGATTTTCATCAAACGATTCAGAAATAATAATAAAAAGTTTATTACAATATATTTCTACTTTTTCAGTTAGAAGGTCGGTGGAAGGATGGTCTAAACCGTTGGTTTTCGACCCCTACGATCCTGGTTCGATTCCCGCATTGGCCACTTTTTTTCTGATTAAAAAAAATGCTCCAATGACCCCCGATTCTTAAAAAGTCCAACCCCACCAGCGAGTGCAAGTAACCAAACGGGCTTCTGGCATATTTGTAAGTGCAAAGTAGAACTGATTTTCATATGTGTAGACATGTGGTGCACTTATAATAAAAGCAGTCGCTAACTACCCACCATGATTATCATGGCCTGTACCACGTATACTAGGTGTTTCGGATACGATCACTGCCTCACTCACTAAGCTCTGAAAGTTTGCCGCATCCTGGATGTCTGGTCTTATCTAAATAGTTGTGGCAGAGCTTGACCGTATCTTCTTGCCAGACTTCTTCGGGTCTCCAACCGAAGCCTATTTGCTTCCTTAAAAGTGCCCACAAAAAACTGATGACACTAATAATTCACCAACACCCGATTGTTACTGACACACCTTTATTAAAATTACACATCCTTATATACAGAATTATATTTACAAATATGTAAATCTTCTGGCTGAATAAGCAAAAGAGAGAAATTTACATAACCGGCGTCTTCACTAGGAATAAGCAAAAAAAAGCCTTTTTAGTTACATTTAAAACAACGCATCATCAAATTAATTTTGACATAAATTTATAATTATAAAAGGCTTTTATAGTCTAAAAATAATCATTACAATAGAAATTGAAGATAAAAATATCAAAAAATTACCAATTTTTTCTTAATCTATGTCTCCTGGACATGTATTTAGAGATGTTACCGCAGGCAAGAAGTGACAAGTTGCGCCATCACAATTTCCATATAGATTGGTTCCTAAACTCCATTAACATCGACCTAAAGGCAGCTAAATACTGTCGTGGAAAGACACGAAAATACATTGTAATATTGATCTTTATGCTGTTTTCGGGTTTATAACCCATATCAACGACGATTTTTTAATATCATATTACACTCATTGATAATATTTTAGGAAGAGGAAAGACTTATGTCGACAGTCGTCTGTTTTTTTTTTTTTTTTTTTCTGAGAACAGAGGCAATTTTGTTAACACTTGGTTATCTCGTGTCTTCAATAAAGGTCACTGTAATATCTTTCAGAGTTATTGTCTGAAACCCGATATACATGCTAAAAGGTACAATTTCTTTAAAAATATATGTCATAATTTGTATATAATTGTATGCCCCCCGACCCACTATGCATGTACAATGTATGATTTTCAAGGATTTAATAAAGAACAAGGTAACTGGAGGAAAGAAGTAGCAACAAAACATAGGAAATAGGTTTAAAGCGGGCACAATTATAAATAACTTGTACAGTCCATACTTCCTGACAGAAGGCCGGACGTATTTGGTGACTGCAGAAGTTATATTAGTCGAGAAGCACTCAATACTTCCTGGCAAAGCAGGACGTATCTGGTGACCAGAAGTTATAAAAGTAGAGAGACACCCCATACTTCCGACCCAAGACCGGACGTATTTGATAACGCGGAAGTAAATAGAGTCGAAATAACACCCGACACTTCCTGACAAGATCGGCGGTATCTTTCACCAAAGAACGCCGCAGAACCAATCAGAAAGTATTCCCTAAACAGGTCAACCAATAGGAAAACGGGCACGTTCCATCCTTCGACCAATGGGAAGGAAGACAACTCGTGGTGTTAAATCGAAAAGCAAGAATAGTTAGTTGCTCCTTCGCTTTCAACAAGGTAACATCTGCTCTAGACCTCTCTCCCTCTGCTCATCCCACAGCTAAGTTCAATCACCGCCATGTGATCAGATAGGAACAATCAAAACCCGCTCCGCTCTTCTCAAGCTTTCTTCCCTCCAACCCAGTTGCCTTTTATTTCCAAACCCCATCACGTGTCCTGATTATTCCTAACTGTATGCTTTCACTTCCACTCAAACGACTGCGTTTCAACCAATCCTCACCATTCAAATCGAACAACAAGAAATTCCGCAACGATATTGTCACAGAACGGATAGAGTCGACAGGATTCTACAACAGTGTAATACATCAAATATTGCAGTGTAATAAATATTGGATCTATTACATAGAGTCGACAGGATAAAGATTATGGAGCTTAATCAGGATCCCATAGGCGTAAAGACGGACAACCCTACGAAAGAAAGAGGGAAGAAACTGGCAACGAGCGAAGCGACAAAACACACCCTGGCGACAATAATTTTGCAGCTGACCGCCGCACTTCAAGGAGCAAGGTCCAGTCAACTACAAACGACGTTCCGTAGCGCCACCCCCGGAGCAGCCCACACCCCCCGCCGACCGAAAGGCGAGATGAGCGCGGCAGCCGACGCACGTGCCACCACCCCAGGCAAGTGTCACCGAGACCGGACACCGACCACCGAGGAGTCACCCACCGCCATGCCGTACCCGTATCACAGCACACCCCGACGCCCAGGTGCATGGAATGCACCTCTTCCGCCGTCCAACTGCAAGTTCTGCGGCGCGAGGCACTGGCACAGCGAATGCCGACATCGACCAGTCCCGACGGCCCACGAAAAAGTGCGGACGGTGCAAGCAGTCCCAAAATCACCAGTCCCGAGTCCACAACAACCAAGTCAAGCCAGAGACACCCCAGCCGAGCAGACTTTTCGAGACTAAGGTAGGCACCCCCCCTATGGCGTCAAGAATTGACTTTGAACTCTTACCTAACCCTACCTACCCCTTTAACCATGTATCTAAACATGTACCAAATGAATGCAAGCACGGGCTAGACCAAAACCTGTCCCAAAGGACTCGTACAGCACACAAAGCTTTCACACATGGAAACCCTTGCCTGCATTCATTGCCCAAACCTCAAATATTTACATGCCACCATTCTAATCTCACACCACGCAACTTTTCATGCCCACCACATATAAAGCCACCACGACTTCAACCTACAATTCCAATAATGCCCAAAAAAGTGCCCGTACACCGACACAGCTCACCCACTTACCACACAAAATCCACACATGACCATACGTCGCCACGCCATAAAAATGTACCTCACAACAATCCCACAAACGTATTTAGCAACAATCACGACATTCGCAACAACAATACACCGACAACATCCATCCAAAGGACGGTTTTCACGCTAACAAACACGCACAACCCGCCCAACAAGCGCGACACTCGCACCAAAAGACGACAACCACCAACAAACGCATGCACCGTCGTTAGTAACAATCATCTCGTCTACCCAAAACACTAAAAAAATGTTCACCTTAAAAGGTGCCATATACACTAACAATAGAAATTTCGATATATGACTTTAATAAATTTGTTGTTCATAGTGAGAACAGGTTAGATTTTGTACAAACAAGGACTTCGCGTGACACCTTTTCATTCACAATTTTTTTTTTCGACTCGTGTCACAGGTCACCCCACAAACCTTTTCACTTCAGGCCACAGACGCCTTTCACCACGCCTGTGACACGTCTCCACTCAAAGCGTGTTCACGTCGTAAGCCTCATTTTCACTCAATTCCACCCTAATGCCACTGAATAGCATTTTTTACTAAAGTCACAACGACCATTCGATTTAATAAATGGATACAACGTCCGGATTTTCAAAATACAAATAATGCCGAAATTACACCAACTCATCTCTTCACAATGTTATTGGCAGAACATGACACAAGACATCATCAAACAAGTAAAACCCACAAACAAAACAAAATTTCGTACACAAAACATATCACACACACAACGCAACCAATGCCGAAAGTAAAAGATTCAATTAGAAAAAACAATTAGGCGTGCACAAAGTCAATTAGGCCGACAGGAAACGTAGAAGCGAGGCAGATATCTTCCCGCGAAGAAATAAAGACGTCGCCATGACTCCAATTACGTGCAAACAGTGGGTGGGTAAGTTTAGACTGGACCCGCTCCCCCGCACGCCTCGTTTCCGATCTCCAATTACTTCGGACCCGTCTTCTGCCAACACGTAAAATTAGGTCACCGTTCCCCGCACAGATTCCTCTCTCTATATCGCCAGTCTTGGATCCCAATTCGATCTACATATCGATTTTTACCATCCAATTCCACATCCACAAGACAACACATAGAACTCGCTCACACATTTCTTACACAACAGACTTCTAACATTTTTTCACAACACACACAAAGACAAAAAATTACACATAAAGGTTATATAGATTTCCATGTCTCCTGTACACATAGCATAAACGCACTTGAGGGGTAGAATCACGTTTTCACCTAAGTGTCGCTACAGATGAGACAAAAAATTTATAGGGCATAATTGAGCAATTAAAACATTTAGATCAGGGCATGTAGATACACAAAAGGGTTCAAACCAATACACCTTATTTTTCATATTAATCATTTTCATTATTTTCTCTCAATTAAAATTTAAATATATAATCAATTTATCAATTTATTCAACTTATTATCACTTTTAATCATTAATTATCATTTTTTTTTCCAATTAGTTTATATTATCATTTTTATTTATCAATTATCATTCTATTTACCACTTAGCTTATATTGCCATAACTCAATTATCAACGAAAACTCATTGATTTTCGGTTAAACTAAAAACATTAAATCATCCTTTATTGTTGAAACCTTTTTATTTTTCATTTTTCTTTTTTTTTACCAAGCACTCAACTTTGATTTCGCTCAACCACTTTTTATTTTTATTTGATTTCAAAATACCTTATGAAATTTTATTTTTATTTTTATTTTGATTTCTCAAAAGCCCTAATAAAATTCCCTCGGTTTCCATTCCCAATTTCGAGCTAGAATATGGTTAGGCATTTTTCCTTTTTTTTTTCTCACCATGCACCAAGCATTCACTTTGATTTCTTCCAACTTTTTATTTTACTTTGATTTCTCAAAAGACCTTATGAAATTTCCTCGATTTCTTTTCCCAAAATTCGAGCAAAAAATTAGTTAGGCATTTTTCTTTTTTTTCATCATGCAACAAAGCATTTTTTTTTCTCACCATGCAACCAAGCATTCACTTTGATTTCGTCCAACTTTTTATTTTTATATTATTTTTGATTTCTCAAAAGCCCTAATAGAACTCCCTCGTTTTTATTTCCAATTTCGAGTAGAAATCAGTTAGGCGCATTTTCTTTTCTTTTTAATCCACTATGTACCATAGCATTCATTTTGATTTCTTACAATTAAAAAAATTTTTTTTTTTGATTTCTATTAATTATACTCAACCTATATCATCAACACCATTCTATTTTACTTCTTATATCGCCACCAATGCTTGTATATAAACTCTCAATACCCACAACTAATTTTCCCACAAAATTATTTTTCACTTTACAGAATTCTCTCAGGCTAACCCCTTCTTGAATTCTTCACATGTAGGGGGCGCATCTGTCATAATTTGTATATAATTGTATGCCCCCGACCCACTATGCATGTACAATGTATGATTTTCAAGGATTTAATAAAGAACAAGGTAACTGGAGGAAAGAAGTAGCAACAAAACATAGGAAATAGGTTTAAAGCGGGCACAATTATAAATAACTTGTACAGTCCATACTTCCTGACAGAAGGCCGGACGTATTTGGTGACTGCAGAAGTTATATTAGTCGAGAAGCACTCAATACTTCCTGGCAAAGCAGGACGTATCTGGTGACCAGAAGTTATAAAAGTAGAGAGACACCCCATACTTCCGACCCAAGACCGGACGTATTTGATAACGCGGAAGTAAATAGAGTCGAAATAACACCCGACACTTCCTGACAAGATCGGCGGTATCTTTCACCAAAGAACGCCGCAGAACCAATCAGAAAGTATTCCCTAAACAGGTCAACCAATAGGAAAACGGGCACGTTCCATCCTTCGACCAATGGGAAGGAAGACAACTCGTGGTGTTAAATCGAAAAGCAAGAATAGTTAGTTGCTCCTTCGCTTCCAACAAGGTAACATCTGCTCTAGACCTCTCTCCCTCTGCTCATCCCACAGCTAAGTTCAATCACCGCCATGTGATCAGATAGGAACAATCAAAACCCGCTCCGCTCTTCTCAAGCTTTCTTCCCTCCAACCCAGTTGCCTTTTATTTCCAAACCCCATCACGTGTCCTGATTATTCCTAACTGTATGCTTTCACTTCCACTCAAACGACTGCGTTTCAACCAATCCTCACCATTCAAATCGAACAACAAGAAATTCCGCAACGATATTGTCACAGAACGGATAGAGTCGACAGGATTCTACAACAGTGTAATACATCAAATATTGCAGTGTAATAAATATTGGATCTATTACATATATATAGGCAATTTGTTTTACACTTGGTTATCGCGTGTGTCTTTAGAATAGGTCACTGTAATATCTTTCATAGTTATTGCCTGAATACCGATATATATGTTAAAAGGTACAACTTCCTTTAGGAGACATTGGAATTTTGTTCACACTTGGTTATCTCGTGGGTCTTCAATAAAGGTCACTGTAATATCTTTCAGAGTTATTGTCTGAAACCCGATATACATACTAAAAGATACAACTATCTTAAGTGTTGTCCATGAGTGTATACATACTTGGTTATCTCGTGTTTTCAATAAAGGTCACTGTAATATCTTTCAGAGGTATTGTCTGAAACTCGATATACATACTAAAAGGTACAACTTCCTTAAGTTTTATCCATGAGTGTATCTTTCAAAGATATTGTCTCAATCCCGATATACATGCTAAAATGTACAACTTCCTTAAGTGTTGTCAATGAGTGTATATCAATGATCTCTAAATAATATAGTATTCCAATATCACCGATGAATACTGCTGAAATATAAACAGAATATCTCTGTAATGATAAAAAAGATTCAGCATACAGATGCTAGTAGGGGTATGATAATCGTGATAGGTAGTTAGTGATTGCTTTTACTGTATGTGCACCACATGTCTACATCTATCGAGCATTACAAATTTTTCATTTCCAAGTTTACAAATTACAACATCTGCTCTCCACCACTTTGCGGAAGCTAACCAGTGTGGCGAAGGCTACCATCTATAAGTACCATCTTGGTCTTGAGTTAGGTAATGCCAGCCATAACATCGACCTGCCCACTCTGTGAACTCTCGCAGTTCATCGGTGGCGGAGTCTTTCCTGCGGTGGGCGCCACCAATGAAGACTGTATATTTTTTATATGATATATGTATGTAATAATTTGTTGAGTTTGATGTCGACTACTGAAATAAGTTGAAGTTCTGGTGAGCCTCTTGTGTAGAGTTTTCCAGTACCTCTCTGCACCTTGGAAGACCTTTAAAAGTTCTCACAAAATACAGGCAGTCGTGGTCGAGGCAGAGTGGAAAGTTTGGGAATGTCCACACAAAAAACGAAGACACAATTGCACTAAGAAAGTTCCGTTAACAGATAAAAGTTGAGCTTGGAGCGAAAGATGGAGATAGAAGTTTCTTACTCGTCTACATGATTGATGAGGAGGACCTTGGTGACAACCGACGAGAGCTCGCGCTAAGGGTGAACTAACTGTATTTTTAGGTTAAGACGGTGGGGCCTTTTATATATCTTTCCCGAGAAAGGGGAGTATTGCATTACAGCACATGCGAGAGGGGCTTGGATCGTCTGGAAATTGTACACTGGCGCCGTGGCCGTTTCCATCTTTAGACTTTGTTGTTTTGGCAATACTATATGCTCGATCTCTGCTTTAGCTCAACTCTTAATCAATTACAGAGTTTTATTTATTTATCCACTTTGTACAAATTACATTACATATGATGATGTATAGACACAGTCAATAATACGTATAATCATTAACAGCTGGGTTTCTATTATACAACATTAAAATCTTGTTATAAGTTATATACATTGGGTTGTTGGCTTAAATCACCATATGTATATAATACACTGCGGCTTGTGAATGTAAAACGACACTTGAAGTTACACCGCATGAGTTTCTTTTCGACGAAAAATCATTTTTTTTTCAAGGTGAAATATCGACTATTTCTAACCTTTTTGGATGAGGTATGAAAGGATGATTTATGAAGAGTAATGATGAAAGAAAAATAAAAGTTATAAAACTATTTTAGAGGCGTAATATTCTTTTTAAAATAAAACAATTTCTACTGTCCTTACTGCGATGGAAAAATTAAAGGGAGGGCCTGGCTCATCAGTGGTGAACCCTCCCAGCGGTTTCGCCAGTTTAATCTACCATACCGCTGTTATATTGCATTTTTGGAACTTCCTTTTATAGGTGACTGTTGTAAGACTCTTGGAATGGGTATTTTAGAAGAACTATGGACATAAGCTTTTAGGACAGCAGGATTAAATATAATTCTAAATATATAATATGCTTCGAGCAATCGCTCTTCCGCAAATATCAAATTGTATCTTTTATTAGAACAATAATGTTACGATGTACTAGAGCGCCATCTGTTATCAGGTGACTGTTGTAAGACTCTTGGAATGGGTATTTTAGAAGAACTATGGACATAAGCTTTTAGGACAGCAGAATTAAATATTCTATAAAATAATCCCTTGCATAAATATTGAGCAAAATCAATCATTCCTCCAGGGAAGAGTGTCTTCTTCAAAAAACATTTTATTGTTCTCTAGCTTTCGGGCACGGACGCCCTTCTACAGGAGAAAACATGGTATAATGACACGCCAATAGAACACGAGTTAAATGTAATGATACTATTTTACATATTTTTATGAAGATATAAATATTACTTTTACATATTAACTATTATATAATTGAGACAAAATATTTAAAATATATATATATCTCTAATAAGAGGACATATATTTATTCGTTTGTTTGTCCTCTTATTAGAGATATATATATATATATTTTAAATATTTTGTCTCAATTATATAATAGTTAATATGTAAAAGTAATATTTATATCTTCATAAAAATATGTAAAATAGTATCATTACATTTACCTCGTGTTCTATTGGCGTGTCATTATACCATGTTTTCTCCTGTAGAAGGGCGTCCGTGCCCGAAAGCTAGAGAACAATAAAATGTTTTTTGAAGAAGACACTCTTCCCTGGAGGAATGATTGATTTTGCTCAAGAATTAAATATAATTCTAAATATATAATATGCTTCGAGCAATCGCTCTTCCGCAAATATCAAATTGTGTCTTTTATTAGTTCTTCTAAAATACCCATTCCAAGAGTCTTACAACAGTCACCTATAAAAGGAAGTTCCAAAAATGCAATATAACAGCGGTATGGTAGATTAAACTGGCGAAACCGCTGGGAGGGTTCACCACTAATGAGCCAGGCCCTCCCTTTAATTTTTCCATCGCAGTAAGGACAGTAGAAATTGTTTTATTTTAAAAAGAATATTACGCCTCTAAAATAGTTTTATAATTTGATAACAGATGGCGCTCTAGTACATCGTATCATTATTGTTCTAATAAAAGACACAATTTGATATTTGCGGAAGAGCGATTGCTCGAAGCATATTATATATTTAGAATTATATTTAATTCTGCTGTCCTAAAAGCTTATGTCCATTGTTCTTCTAAAATACCCATTCCAAGAGTCTTACAACAGTCACCTATAAAAGGAAGTTCCAAAAATGCTTACGGCGTGCACTAGCCCTCCTCTCCCCCGGGGCGCCCACGGCCTTGCCGTCGCCTCTCCAGCCCTCTCCTTGGCCCTCCTCTGCGGCGGGTTGCTCGGAGACACCTAACTATGAGTTATGCCTTAAAAAGCTTACCGAAGCTTGTAGAAGGCACAATAATAGTATATTCCAAAAATGCAATATAACAGCGGTATGGTAGATTAAACTGGCGAAACCGCTGGGAGGGTTCACCACTGATGAGCCAGGCCCTCCCTTTAATTTTTCCATCGCAGTAAGGACAGTAGAAATTGTTTTATTTTAAAAAGAATATTACGCCTCTAAAATAGTTTTATAATTTGATAACAGATGGCGCTCTAGTACATCGTAAAAATAAAAGTGTCCAGGGATGTCCAGGCTACTAGGGTAGCCTAGTGGACATGGCATCTGACCGGTAAGCGGAACATTGTGGGTTCGTTTCCCATCCCTGGACACTTTTATTTTTCCGTTCATCATTACTCTTCATAATTCATCCTTTCATACCTCATCCAAAAAGGTTAGAAATAGTCGATATTTCACCTTGAAAAAAAAAAGATTTTTCGTCATAAAGAAACTCATGCGGTGTAACTTCAAGTGTCGTTTTTTATATATATGTATATTTATCAATTATTTTTATCTATTTATATCTATTTATTCCTATATTTATCATTATATAATCTTGTTTATATTTATTCTGTATTTAACCTTATATAATCTAATATGGACATTGTAATAAATCAGTTTTAATCTTTAACGCTTTGCCTATTGATCTCTAATGAAGAGATAAGAGAACAATTCTCAACAACGAATAGATGTTGAATAAAAATTCCCGTATTCTTAAGCTTTTATTATCTTTATATTAACAAGTTACAGTATAAATAGAAATAATTTGTGCTCTTCACTCAAAACTTCTTTACTAAACCACATTTCATCAGTTTTATTCATCAATAGATAAATTTGAACCTGAATCAGACGAATCGATTGAGTATATTCCAAAAATGTTATCATAATTCGAAAAATGTATTCAATATTCCTCAAAAAAGTTCAACAGAGAGACTAACCATGTGAAGTAAAGGTATTTCAACAATAAAAACTGCTCTTCACCTTATCTATGACTGTCCGAACTTTACAGAAGTGAGACATCGTTTGTTCCCTGATCTAAATGATTTAACTCTCTTACATCTTTGTCTATTTAAATTTTATGAACTCTGTCGATTAATACATGTAAACTTGTAAATATTTAATTCTAAATTCTAATTTGCTTGTTGTTTCTTCTGTAATAGGCGCAAATATTTCAATATCGCGCCTGGTTGATTAATAAAAATGCAAAGAACATTACACCAACGCATTGTGTAAATTCTTGAATTCAAAGATTCAAATCTTCACCAAGAAAGGGTCTAACGAAACCCTTCAATTCGATTTTTCAAGATTAGAAACATTTTTCTTTATTCCACAGATATAATTAAAATTGGACTAAAATTGGAAATGGAAAATGATTTTCTTTAAGATCATGCAAGAGAATGTCTTAATTAATTTTCTTAAAATAAGTTTGAAACATTTGAAATTTTTTCTACAAAGCTTGGATTAAACTGAGTTAACGATTAAAGATTTTTTCCCATTAAATCAATTCCGTGTTTCACTAAAAGCATCAATTAATTGAATCAATCAGCGAGGAGATCTTAAGACCAGAATAATTAAATTCGAATCCCCATAATTAACTGAAAGAGTTTATTCTGTAATAGTACACATGGAATGGTGTTAGCGAGGTTTGGCAGGATTGTTGACGGCTAATGCCACCGTACCCTCATCCCGTCAACACCATAGCAATACAACAACCTAAGAAGCTAATTCTATAATCATTTAAATTATTATATAAGTATTTAATACCTGAACAATTTTTATCCTGGAACCTATCATCAGAAATAAAAGGTTACATTACCCAAACAAGAATCACTTCGACTTTACTAAGAGAAAGTCACATTCAAATAATTAAAAAGGAAGATGTAATTTGTAAATTCTGCAAAACTGAAAGCATAGAAGAAATGACCCACTACATCTCTGAATGCACTATTGTTAACGAGGAACGGAATAAGATCTTAAAGAACATTATCCAAGTCTACATGAACCCAGTTCAGCTAATCAGAATAATGTCCGAAAAAAATATATAGCGATAGAATTGTTTAACTTTCATAAAGCGTTAGAGAACAAGGTAATATCTAAGAACTAAAATTACAGAACAATTTCCTTCTATAGTTAATTTGTATAGTTATGTTGAATACTTTTGATTTTCCTTCTCTCCTTTGTTTATGTTTCTTTTTTCCTTTTATCCATGAAAATGATGTATGGCGAGTCCTTACAGGACGGAAATGTCCTAATAAAGTTGTTATTGTTGTATAATTATTTAAAATTACATTTGTCAATTTTTTTCTTATCTCAAGTACACATGGTACAGGCCATGCTAATAATGGTGGGTAGAAGTAGGTGACTGCTTTTACTGTAAGTGTACCACATGTCTACACATGGTACAGGCCATGATCAACATGGTGGGTAGAGATTGACGACTGCTTTTACTGTAAGTACACCACATGTCTACGCACGTGAAAAGCAGTTCGATTTTTGCACTTACAAATGTGTCAGAGCCCCGTTTGTTTACTTGCACTCGCTGGTGGGGTTAGACTTTCGCAATAATCGGGGGCCATTGGAGCAATTTTTTTTAATCAGAAAAAAAGTACTCAATGCGGGAATCGAACCTGGGTCGTAGTGGTCGAACACCAACGGTTTAGACCATCCTTCCACAGACCCCCTTATCAAATTCATAATATAGACTAGTTCAGGAATTGGGATATCATTGACGCAATTTATTATTCAGAAAATAAAAAGGTGTTTTATATGGAATTCGTACCCGAGTCGTGATTATCGAAATTCAACTGTTTATACCACAGTCTCCAGGTCCGACACATGTCCAGTGGCCACACCGTGTCAAGGTTGATGTATCACAGAAAAGACCAGTGTGGAATCAGCCGCGTTCTGGTCTTCACTTTCCTCATCCAAATGGACCACGCGGCGATTCTATTATTAATGAAGACAATAGCTGGATTTACCAAGAGTCCTATTCACCGGAGGTTACTGTTTATATAACAATAAGCATTCAAGATACAATGGGCAAAGAATTACGTTATTGTTAGTTACAAAAGAAGTAATGTGTCTTTTGGTCATTTTAGCTCAATAATCTCACTTATTTTGAAGATTGAGCGATCCATAAATAAGATTATATTAAAAAAAGATTCATATATTGGATTTATAATTATTTTATTGTTCCAATCTTTCGAGGGGCAACTCGCCTCTCTTTGTTGAGTATATTTGTGTTTTTCACTAAAACATGCGCGCACGCGTACACCACTCTCGTTCTACAAGGCCAATGAAAAATGAATGTAATATTTGAATCAAAGATACAGTTCTTTCATTGGCCTTGTAGAACGAGAGTGGTGTACGCGTGCGCGCATGCTTTAGTGAAAAACACAAACATCCTCGATAAAGAGAGGCGAGTTGCCCCTCGAAATATTGGAACAATAAATTCATTATAAATCCGATATATACATCTTTTTTATATATAATCTTATTTATGTTCTTTTTATTGTTGCGTTTATCTAGGCTCATTCTCGTCTGGTCAAATATTATTCTATTAAAATAAAGGGCATCTTTTGATCGTGAAACTAAAAGTTACTAATGGTTTGTGCCATCTGTCGGAATAAATATCAACTATTCTCGTTGGTATTGTAACGTAGTATTTATTAATTTTATTTATGTAACATAGTATTTCTTAATTTTATTATTTTTTTTATTTAACAGAGTGGTTATTTTTATGTTTTATATCGTGCGACTCTGTAAATTTCCCTCGTGGCTTATCTTTTGTTTACTTTTGATAGTTGGTCCTTCCCTGAAATAAATTTTGTTTCCTCCTGAAGTTTTTGTCTTCCCTAATTTTCCACGTGGCAATATATAAATTTTCCAGAATTGGTCAAATACCCATTCTTGATTAATCAAGAAAAGCTAACCACGGACGCGTTACGGGCTGTTGGACCTCATCAGCGTGGTGCAAGCAATAATTAAAAATCAACGAGAATAGTTGATATTTATTCCGATAGATGACGCAAGCCATCAGCAACTTTCAGTTGCACGATAAGGAGATTCCTTTTTCTTAATAAATACTTTGCTACAATATTTATTACAGATTTAGTTGCACAATACGAGGATGTATTTTTAATAATTTATCATACACAAGCCTGATCACAGTACAATTTTACTATTTTATACTGTTTTTTTCATTATTCTATTCATTTCACTTTGTGTGTACGTTTATATATACCATTAAAATACCTTTACGAGTCATAAACTAAGAGATAATTTGAAAATATATAATTAAATTGCTTGCGGAGAAACTGAACAAACTTCACCTTATCTATGACTCCTAACTTTGCAGAAGTGAGATTGTTCCCTGATCTAAATGTTCTCTTACATCTTTGTCTATATAAATTTTATGAACTCTGTCGAATCATACATGTAAATTTATAAATATTTAATTCTAATGTGTTTGTTGTTTTGTTTGTTTCCTCTGTAATAAATGCAAATATTTCAATATCGCGCCTGGCTGATTTATAAATAAAAGGATGGTAGAAATTGATTTTTTAAAGAATCATAAGCGTTTAAAATGGGTTTCATTTTTTGCTTATCCCTAGTACACGTAGTTAGCGACTGATTTTACTGTAAATACACCACATGTCTACACATGTGAGAAGCAGTTCGACTTTGCACTTACAAATATGCCGAGCCCCGTTTGGTTACTTGCACTCGTGGGTGGGATTGGACTTTTTCAAGAATCGGGGGTCATTGGAGCATTTTTTTAATCAGAAAAAAGTGTCCAATGCTGGAATCGAACCCGGGTCGTAGCGGTCGAAAACCAACGGTTTAGACCATCCTTCCACCGACCCCCTGAAATAGTTTTTTTTTTTTCATAATTACCTATAGCCAGAATGCTAACTCTCTAACTATCATATCATCATAAAGATAAGTAATAAAATACATAAAGCTTACATGGCTAAATTTCTTCAAGCTTTCGGACTTGTCAGTTCTTCAACCAGAGTCCGGCATGATATTCATCATATGACTATTGTTTTAAAAGAACGTTATTCCTTTGTTTATAATATAATAAAATAAATAAAGCTTCCAGAGCTAAGTTTCTTGTGCCAGCTTGTTATTTTCAAGCTTTCAGACTTATCAATCCTTCAACAGGAGTTTAAAATAAAAGGTTCACACAAGAAACTTGGCCCTTGGATGCTTTATTTAGAGGAGTCGGTGGAAGGATGGTGGTCAAAAGCGTTGGTTTTCGACTACAATGATCCGGGTTCGATTCCTTCATTGGACACTTTCTTTTTACATAAAAAAATCTCCAATGGCCCCCGATACTTGCAAATGTTCAACCCCACCAGCGAGTGCAAGTAACCAATCGGGGCTTTGGCACATTTGTAAGTGCAAAGTCGAACTGCTTTTCACATGTGTAGACATGTGACAATTGACAATTAAACAATTTTTTCATTGTCATCTTAGACAATCGGCAAACTACAAAGAGTTAAGTAACAATGTTCAAAGGCGGTGTCCTCACCGAGGGTCGTCTGGACTCAAGCAGGTAGTAATTTCCTGAGTGCAGACATACATTCGAGTATAGAAGGATCTAATTCCCGAGCGCGCCTGATGGCGGTGCTCATCAATCCACCGAGGGTGTACCTATCCCGAGTGGGTAGGCGCTTGATGAGGGGCTCCCTATCCCCGGGGTATAGGATTGCTCTTATGATGTCATCCACGTCAACCCGCGATTGGAATCGGTGCTCCAAGTCGAGTTCGAATTCACGATCCAATTCATGCATTAGATCTCTTAGCGCCTCCCAGCGCTTGTCCATCAGAGCTCTATCCATTTGGGTGGATAGTGGAGGCGGAGGTGTCGCCATGGCCAGTGTCGTCGAATCCCCATGGGGGACGGGTGGTATTGGCCCAGCGAGCCGAGGCGCAGGCGGTGGGGGTGCACAGCGCTCTTCCTCCGTCATTGGAACGTCCTCCTCCATCTCCGCCGGGGCGGGCAGCGGGGGTGTTCTGAGAGCAGGTGACAGTTGTTTCCCGTGGGAAGTGAGCGGCACCGGCTCAGATGGTCGAGGCGCAGGCAGTGGAGGTGTGGGCACTGCGGATGGTGTTGGCCTCAGCTCAGCTTTGACTTGTCCGAGGACTTTGTAAAGGTTGCTGGCTGCTCCGGGCCTCAGATTCAAGATTTGCCCGATTAGGCTGGCGAGGGCGTCGCACTGCGGAGGCGACAGGAGGGGTCCTTTCCTCTGCGCCTTGGTCCTCGAGGAGAGGAGGTCTAAGACCTCCTCCCGCCCAAGACCAAGGGCGTCCGTCCCAGCGAAGGACACGCTGGGGTGCTTCTCGATGAACGCATCGAGGTCGACTCTTGTTGCGTTATTTGCCGATGACGTGGAGGACGCAAAGGTCTCCTCGACGATGGACATTTCCACGTCCGGTGTTGGGGCCGCAGGCCCGAGGGTCTTCTGGGCGGGCAGAGGGTCGCGCGGGGCAACGAAGTCCGGCCGAGCGGGAGGCGGCTCTGGATTTTGTGAAATGGCCGAGCGAGGGCCCACGGGACCCTCAGGCACCTGCAGGGACGGAGCAGGGGTCACAGGTGGAGGGGCAGAAGGTGTCTCCCCCATAGGTGAGGTTGGGGCCGCTGGTGGAGATGGCCGAGGTGCGGATGGATGGAGCACAGCTCGGGCCACGGGAGGAGCGCTGCAAACCTCCATGACTGGATTGGAGGGTGCCGGCGCAGGAGGCTGGGCTGCTGACCGCTGAGGCGGTGCAGGGGTGGTCGGTGGTGGGACGCCTGCAGGAGTGGTTGGTGGGGCCATTCTGGTGTTGTTGGCCTGCCCTGCAAGCAGGGGGCAAATGGCCCTCCGATGCCCTTGTCCGTGGCACCTGGAACACCTGATGCCCGAGGACAGGTACGCAGGCCAGGCTTCGCCTTTGATGTTGATTTCGAGGCGGGTTGGAAGCCTCTCGATGGTGATCCCCTCATGTAGGGTGATGAAGATGTCTCGCCGGCCATCGACGTAGACGTAGGGGCCCGCCTTCATCTGCTTAGGGGCGATGGACGTAACCCGCCCATATGGAGAGAGGGCGTTGATGACAGCGGAGTCTCCTACAAAGAAGGGGAGGTTACCCACTGTAATCCTTTCCGCTCTTTTGCGGAAAGGAAATGCCCTGAGGAGTGTTCCCTCAACCTCGAGGCCCTCACTTATGAGGCGCTCGGCCAGGCCTCTGTTGGTCAGTCCCAGGAGCTGGTGGCCGTTCACCTTGGTGATCTGGATGACTCCGGCAGTTCCTCCGAGCATCCTATCCAATGCCTTAAGGTAGTGGAAGGGCTCCAGTTCGGGGCTGTGTTCAATGTACACACAGTGTTCCTCGGAGGAGGACGCCTGCCGCGCCCTG
Source organism: Cordylochernes scorpioides (assembly GCA_030710605.1). NCBI lineage: Eukaryota > Metazoa > Arthropoda > Arachnida > Pseudoscorpiones > Chernetidae > Cordylochernes > Cordylochernes scorpioides. Next base: position 57,148,169 of record CP092870.1, read on the forward strand.
GCTTCCGCGATGTGTGCTCTGGTGACCCTGATTTCCTGGGCCCGCGGCACCGAACCCGCCGATGGTTGAGGTCGGCGAATGGTCCTGGAACCTCCAGCATTGGAGGATGGTGCAGCAGCCGTAGGCGAATTTGCCGAGCCACGGCGCCACTTCCTACCCTGGACGAGGGTAAATCCTTCCTCAGCTCCAGGATTCACCTCTTCTGTGATGTCAGCCCAGTTTCTCCGGACTTGAGCAGCGGCGTTGGAAGTTGGAACAGCCGCAAGGTCGACCGGCGCGGCAGAATTTGCATCCTGGCTGCCGGCGGGCGGATTTACATAGTTTTGATTTTTTCTCAAAACTATTGGGATTTCGTTCTGCAAATCTTGATTTGCGGATAATTCTGCACATGGCTGTGCTAATGAGCCGTGCCTTGCAGGCTTTTGCTCGGCGTTTGAAGGGCTTTCAGCCCGTGCCAAATTCGTCGCCATCCGCGACGTTATTCCGCTCGCCAGAGGCGAAAAACTCGGGAGCTCGCGCGACGCGTGGCCGCACGGCCGAGTGTGGACATGTGGTGTACTTACTGTAAAAGCAGTCGCCAACTACCTACCAAGATTATAATGGCCTGTACCATGTGTAGACATGTGATGAACTTACAGTGAAAGCAGTCGTCTACTTCTACCCACCATGATTATAATGGCCTGTACCACGTGTACTAGGGATAACCAAAAAAAGCTTTATTCATTATATTATAATATAAACTAGTGGAAACGTTTCTTTTAAAACAAAGATAAGTTAAGAAATTGATGAGATAGACACGTAGCATCTGTAGGATGGTCTGATAAGGAACAGGAAGAACAAATCCTCAAACATGCGGATTCGGATCGATGTCATGGTTTATGCATTCTGTGGGAGGTTCTGTGTTGTTGACAAGTTGCTCGCTTCCCCTGATCCATTCTTGATGGGAACCATCAACCCTTAGTTCTCTCCATTGTCAACCTGAATATCAAATTGACGAATTTCCCATTATATTGTAGCGTATAAATCAAGTCTTTGTATATCTGAAGATGTGAAAGTATTTATTGATGACGTCACGGCGACTAATCAACAATTATCAACCAAACTATCTACAGCTAGAGAATATCGAACAAGCAAGCTAGGTAACTGAATGATGATATAGCAAATGTGAATTTTTAATTCTGTTTCAAATATGTTCGTTGAATCTTAGCCACAATATTGTCAAGTAGCTCTACAACTCCGGTCACAAGAAGCTCCATGGTACACCTGTCAATCATCACTGGACCCCAGGGGGGACCACAGGTGTGAGGGGTTCTCGGAATCTTATCGGCAAATAAGATAAACGGGACGGTGGCTGACCACTCTTGTTATTATTATCTTGGGATAAGTTGTTCTCCCTATAAATACCTCTTGTATATAATTTTATTGGAGAACTAAAAGGTAAATACCCACCTTTATAATAAATTAATTATCCCCAAATTTGTCCTTGCTTTATTTATCTTCGTGATAATATTCTCTAATTGAAGACAATTTTCAACAATTTATATTATGAAAAAAAAAAGCGAAAAAGTGAATTTTTACTTGAATCAGGTGGATAAAATGAGAAAAAATGGCATTTCCTGATCGTGCAACTAAAATTTGCTGATGGCTCACGCCATCTATCGGAAAAAATATCAACTAAACGTTGATTTTTAATTATTCCAGAATTGGCCAAAAATGTCATAGTTTTTCAAGATGCCTTTTTTTGGTCCTTGAGGTACAGCTTGCACCATGCTGACGAGGGCCAACTGCCAGAAACACATATGTGGTTAGCTTTTCTTGATTAATCAAGAAAGGGTATTTGGCCAATTCTGGAATAATTAAAAATCAACGAGAATAGTTGATATTTATTCCGATAGATGGCGCAAGTCTTCAGCAACTTTCAGTTGCACGATCAGGATATACCTTTTTTCTTTTAATTTATCCACCTGATCCAAGTACAACTTCACTTTTGTACTATTTTCCATTATATTCTCTGATTGAAAACAATTTTCAATAGCTACTATTATATTTTGATACATTAGCGCGCCATCTATAATGAAAATTCGAAACTATTATAGACGCGTATGATTCTTTTTGAAAATTAAACAATTTCTACTGTCCTTACTGCAATGGAAAAATTATTAGGAGGGCCTAGCTCATCAGTGGTTAACCCTCCCAAAGGTTTCGCCAGTTTACCACTAATGGTAGATTAAACTGGCGAAACCGCTTTGAGGGTTCACCACTGATGAGCTAGGCCCTTCCATTATTTTTTCCATTGCAGTAAAGGCGGTAGAATTGTTAATTTTTTTTTTAAGAATCATACGCGTCTATAATAGTTTCGAATTTTCATAACTACCATTATATATCAAATTAAAACCTTAAGACGCGAATGTTTCTTTTCACAAATAAATCCAACTTCTACTGTCCTTACTGTGATGAAAACATATTAGGAAGGCTTGGTTCATCAGAGTTGAACCTTCCTCGTGGTTTCATCAATTTAATCTACCAGATCGTTTCTTTAGACCTCTAATACTGTATTGGATCATTCTGCTTTTATATGTTACACTGAAGAGTGGAATCTTAGAAATGGTATTTAAGTAAACTATGGACATAAGCTTACTTAAATACCATTTTTTAAGATTACACTCTTCAGTGTAACATATATAAACAGAATGATCCAATACAGTATTAGAGCTCTAAGAAGCGGTCTGGTAGATTAAATTGGTGAAACTGCTGGGAGGGTTCACCACTGATGAACCAAGCCCTCTTAATATTTGTTCATCGTAGTAAGGACAGTAGAAGTTGGATTTATTTGTGAAAAGAAACATTCGCGTCTTAATGTCTTCATTTGTTGTATATAGATGGCGCGTTATTGCTTTGTATTAATAAATACATTGTTGCGCTAGTCACCTGAGGTACTTATAGAAAACATCCGAAAACCTTTTAACCATTGTTGATCCAAAACTGATTATTCGAAAGTTTTTTTTTTCAACTAACAACACAGGCTACAGTGATATACAACTACAGAGATGAAAGGCTACTGTAGATAGAGACTACAGAGGATAAACAACACTAAGAAATCTAATGGCCAGCTCCATGCAGACCCAAATAAATATCCACTGAGGGTAACCAGAGAAGAAATCCCATCTGCTGCCAACCTCTATTTGGCCCAAATCTTTTTTCTGACAGATATCTTCCACTTTCTTGTTGCTTCTAGCTGATCGGCATAAGTTATGATAACAACAATGAATCATAGAATTTAATTCATAATTTCTTCCATGAAACTTCTACCTTGCTAAATGTTATCTCTAAATTCCCTATGTATGAGAATTGAAAACATTTTAAAGCATGAATGTTTCTTTTTTTAAACGCTTAACAAACTACTGTCCTTACTGCGATAAAAATATATTGGGAGGTCTCTTGACTCATCAGTAGTGAACCCTACCTAGCAATTACGTCAATTTAATCTACCAAACCGCTTCTCTTAGAGCTCTAATACTGTATTGGATCATTTTGCTTAATTATGCTACACTGAAGAATGGAATCTTAGAAATGGTTTGCAATAGTCAAGTAAACTATGGACTCTTCTTCACCGCTAGACAACAGACAATAAACAATGTTGTAGATCTATATCAATTTATAAATAACAGATATAATTATTATAGGATTAACTATTTTTGTAAATATATTTATGATTATCTTTCTAACTCCTGAAAACTTCAGGTTCCTAATATATATTATTGTTTTTTTTTTATTTTGATTACTTTTTCTTGTATAATATGTTTATAACTGTTTCTGTTTTAAAAAAATGTAAATTGAAGCAATCATCTCTAGCCGGGATATCGCGTTTTGTATGTTGAAATAAAAAGAAACTATAGCCATAAGCTTTTAGGACAGTAGAATTACATATAAATATTAAAAATAAAGAAGGCATCTCCTGACCACGAGCACATGTGCTTTTTAGATGGCAAAGCGCCATCTAGTGGAGCAAAAATAAACTAAACGTTCATTTAGCTTGCTCCGTGATATTTGGCCAACCTAATTTCTTGATAAATCAAGAAAAGCCGTCCACGAACGCGTTTCGTGCTGTTGGCGCTCCTCAGCGTGTATAAATATGTGAAAGACACATTCGTGCTTTATAATTATTTCATTTTTTATATACAGTATATAAATGGCGCGTTATCGCCTTAGAATTAAATCCCCTATATGTTAAACAAGGAATGTATTTAGTAACTATAATTAATACTGGTCAAGAAGTCAAAATTGACCAAATCAATATTCATTTTATCTCGTGAAATTTTGTACTCTGGTATTATAAGCATGATGCATTGTTTTAATGGATATTCAAAGAGAAAAATCTACCATAGATTAAACTGACGAAACCGCTGAGAGGGTTCATCACTAATGAACCAGGCCCTCCCATTAATTTTTTCATTGCAGTAAGGGCTGTAGAAAATGTTTATTTTTAAAAAGAATCTTACGCGTCTATAATAGTTTCGAAATATCATAACAGATGGCGCGATAATGTATCATAATATAATAGTTAACAATTCAACCTTTGGTACATTAATGATACTATCTATATTTGTCAAAATAAATATATATTATTGCAGACGTGAATAAAATCAAACGAAATAGGAAACATTGTTTAATATCAGTAAAATTAGATTTAAAAAAAATGATTTAAAAAATATCAAAAGAAATATTATAAAAACCATCAAGAATATTGTAAAACTTTTAAATTCCCTTTCTGAATATTCTTTTTAGTTAAAACTTTGTATTTTCTTTTTTATATTTCTCTTCTGGGAAGTTAATCTACCGATCCCAAAACTTATAAACCAAGTTTCAAAAGATTTTTGTTTGTTTGTGTTTCTAACATACATTTTTGCCAATTAGAACTCTTTGTATAACTATAAGTAAATGTTTGTTTAAACATTTTGTTAGATTAATATTTTATAGTGTAAATATCAGACGCTTCCTGGTATAAGTTTCATTAAAACATTTAAATTCACAAATCTATGGTTTTCGGGGATGAAACCCCTTCTATAGAAAAAACACGATACAATATATCGCCATTAAGCACAAGAGTTAAATATAATACAATATGGTAAAACAATAGAAAAAATAAAAGATAAGTGGGTCAGGTGTTGATATTAAAAATAAAGAAGGCATCTCCTGACCACGAGCACATGTGCTTTTTAGATGGCAGAGCGCCATCTAGTGGAGCAAAAATAAACTAAACGTTTATTTAGCTTGCTCCGTGATATTTGGCCAACCCTATTTCTTGATAAATCAAGAAAAGCCATCCACGAACGCGTTTCGCGCTGTTGGCGCTCGTCAGCGTGGAGAATTATTATTATATATTATATATTATACTTTCTAAAACCTCAAATATTTCTATATTTTAAAAAATATATATCTTATTTTTATTCATTGATAATTCTACTTTTGTTATCGTTTTTAGAATGACTTTCAGTTTTGTTGTAAATATGGGTAGTTAACCTATCTATCTTTTTGAATCACTAATATAGGATTAACTTTATAAATTCTATATAATGTGAAAATAACTAATGTGTAATATTTCCTCAAGTAATTGAAAATAAAAGCTACTTGATGGTAAATAATTATATATATATATTTTTAAAACGACTGCACCTTCAACTCTTTATCTTATCGATCCTTTGTCTTTTCAACCCTTTATCTGACAACAAACAAATTATTCATAACATATATATATATGGAAAATATTTTTTTTTAAATATCAGGGAACAGGTTAAATCAATGTTTAGTTGATTTCTGTTCCACTAGATGGTGCTCTGCAATCTAAAAAGTTCATGTGAGTGTGGTCAGGATATTGTTATTTTGTTTTTAAAACAATATATGTTATATTAAAATATTATTCTATATAAAATTATATTTCATAGATCCAAATACTCTGTTAAATCGACCGCCAGAGGTCATGCTTCCTCTATAAAATCTCGTTGTTGTTTTATCCCGTTGGCCGGCTCAAGACTTTTGTACATTATGTAAATAATATTTTGTTTTTCCTTTGTTCTACTCGCCTTAAGCCAGGCATTACTTTAATCAAATTATGTTTTATCATATATTCCTTTAGCGCAATTAAAACTATTTTTGATAACTAATTTTATTATAATCTCTTCCACGACTGCATACCAAAATCAAGCAAATTACCAATAATTCCTCTACAAGTAATTAATCTCAAAACAGCAGAGAAAAACTTTATTAAATATAATATATATAGTTTTTATATACTATAAATTTATAGTATATAAATATAAATATAGTTAAATACTATATATATAGTTTTTTAGTGTAATTTGATTATATTCTAACTTTTGTCTTATTCGTATTTATTTATTTATATCTTGATATATTAATTATATTTTTTCTTCAAAATAAATACCAAATCTCTCTCTATGATCCATTGTATATATTTAATACCATTGAGATAAGTTGGAACTATAAATATTTGTTATTAAATTTGAAACGTAAAAGGTTTGTTTAAAATGTATATTTAATAGATAAATAGAGATAAAATGGAAGAAAAAAACTTCCGACAATTACACGTCATATGCAACTCCGCCTTTGCTGGTCCCAAGCCCGGATGAAAAAGGAGGAGGGGGAGCAGTAACAAGTTCGCTAAAAAACCTGGGTTCAGCTGGTCCGGCTGATAGTACCCTGTAAGGGCTCCAGGGATACAGGATGAGCAGCGTTTGTACTCTATGTTAGGAGCGGCTGCACATGGTGTCTGTTCCTCATGTCAGAGGCGGCATTTCTTTTGGAGCTAAGTCGGCCTGCCACTGAGTAGTGCTCCCAGTCTTAATGACAAAGGCAGACGCATTTTACTTCAGCCAATCAGGATGGTTTAAGATAAGAAAGAAGAAGAAGAACACGTCATATGCTAGGTAAAAAATGAATAAGCGAAGAGAAAGGTTTATAAAAATACCAGAAACAGAAACATGAAAATAAATGTTCAAATAATAAAATATAAGATAAGGGGTATAAAGAAAAACATAGTTTTTCTTATCATCTCTCTTAAAGAAAGTTGATAACGTTCTATAAATATATTTTTATAATCTTTTTTCGAGAGAGAAGATTGGGAAATTTTTCTTTCTTCACCATAGCTTGTATTAAATATTGGAAAATAATTATCATGGTTCTGTTTTTGCTCTTTTCTATTAAATTCTCTCTTTGATTATTCGTTTTCCCTACCCAGCATATGACGTGTAACGGCCAAAGCCACATTTGAGATGTTTTTCTTTCGAATTTTATTTTATCTATAATTATATGTATTAAATATATATTGAAAACGAACCTCTTATGTTTTGAATTTTCTAACGAATATATATAGCTTAAAATTATCTTAATGATAATAAATATAATACAGAATTAGAGCTTTCTTATTCTGATATAATAATTAACCAATATTTATTATTAAATCTGTGACTAACAATTTATTATATTTTACGTAATTTTTCTTAAATAATTCTAATGTATATATAATATAAGTTTAATTTGCGTGCTTTCCAATGTTTAATTATGTTAATTTCACGATGATTTGTATATAATTTCAAATTTACAAGCTATTATCCTAATTGTGGATATGGCGTGTCTTTACAACTGTTATATAAATAAATAAATATTTAATTAAAAAGGCATATATTGAATCAAAATATCATTTATTTTACCAATATTTCAGTTGGCTGAACGCCAACCTTTATCAAGGTGTTATAACATTTTAAAGTATGTCAACAACAAACTCAGCTCCACATAACGTCAACAGAATTAAGTTTTAAAAAATATCTTGTTACATTCAATGGGGAGAAAAATTTTATATATATATTTATATTATGGACAAAATAAATTTTGTAAAATATAGGTGTGAATATTTTGAAAATTAACAATGACACCTATTTTATATTTAAAATTATTTGTACTATGTGTAAATAAATAAATGAAAATATATAAAATAAATAAATATATAATATAAACTCAAAATATCCTCTATTATTGTAACTTGCCTGTATCTAATAAAGTTGAAGAAACGGTGATGCCCCCATAGATAGACGTGAAAACCTGGCGCCACAGAACTTCACAACAGGACAACAGGGAAAAGGAAAGGTCTGACTTTTAGCCCCGGTAGGGGGAACTCTGGTGCTGTTAGAAGACAGTTGGGAGGTAGAGATCAAAAGAAGATGTACTGGACAGTCTTATAGCTGGAACCATGTCAACACACCTATGGATGTAGTCTTCTTATCACCTCTGGAGTGGTGTTTATTTACATATCCATTTACATAGGAAAATGCAGATAATCTACATGAAATATTTCATGACACTGCAAAAATGATTATTACAAAAAAAATCAATCAATATGTTAGAGAGAAGTTTTCTCTTTCTCTCTCTCGTATATTAACATGGTTCTATCTTTTTTCTCATTTTAATATCTTCAATTATTCCCCCTTCTTTTCCTTATGTTCCGCTTATATACATACATAACATATATTTTATTTTGATTCATTGACTGTTCTACATTTTTACCATAGATTTAGAACATAACACTTTGAATTTTTATTGTAAATATGTATAGTTAACATACCTATTTTTTTTAATTCACGAATATAGGATTCATTTTATAAATTCTATATTACTGTGGAAAATAATTTTATGTGTAATTTGCTTCAAGTAATTCAAAATAAAAACTACTTGACGGGTAAATAATTATCTTTCCTATTTTTCACGACTTCAATTCTCTATCTTTTTCAACAACGAAACAAAATATTAATAGCATATATATATATTTTTTTTTGAAAATAGAGCAATCCATAGATAAATCTTTAATTAAAAAGGCATATATTAATGAATAAATTAATAAATTGATAATAAATATTAATAAATAAAATAAATGATATTTTGAACCAATATATGCCATTTTATATATATATATCGTTTTATCAAATAGAGAGCAACAATGAATTTAGCAAATACGTATTTTCATCGACCATACCTATTGCCCTTCAGCTACTCCCTGGAAAAGAGAATTCCACAAACACAGGATATCGTTTGGTATATCCTCACCAAAAGATTACAGAAATTTAATCCATATGGAAGAGATCTCAGCCTCGGGACAAATACGGAATTCAAACTTCAGAAGTAGAGGTTCATTCCTTTTACAAGAGGGGAGCTCAAATTGAGTTAGAAATCAGCTTTCAATGGATCCCTGCCAGCTATTGGAAATGCAAATACATTTCACAATGGAAGGCTGGACTTGTAGTGAAGGGCTGGTATTATGAAGTGAAGAAATACCTCTTTTATATTAAAGTACAAAAAAATCGAATATTTTATCGAATAAAAATCAAAATAAAATTTTGAAAAATTGATTTTAAACGCTAAATTGATAAAAGTATTATAAAATAAATAAAGATTCCAGGTTTAAGTTTCTTGTGCAACTTTTTATTTTCAAGTTTTCGGACTTGTCAGTCCTTCAACAGGATTATCACGTTAACAACTTAATAATAAATACTATTTTTATATATAAATTATTATTTACATATTTTAAATATTTATGATATTAATAAACATATGATATTGAGAGAGAGAGAGAAAATATATTACCTTCTCTCTCTCTTTATTCAAAATATTATATTTTATTAATAAAATAAAGAATATTTATATTTTAAAGCGAAATTATATTATTTTATGAATTTCTATTCAATAGAAACAGCAAAATTTGATCTAACGTCTATAAAATTCTTTGTTTAATTTTTAAACTTTTGGTCAATAATGACTTTTATGGTTTTCTGTAAATCCATTTAGTTTGCGGCAACGGTCATTAGATGGCATATCATTTTTGACGTCAATTTTAATTTATCTTTATAAATGTCTTATGTGTTTGACCCTATTTAAAAAAAACTTATTCAGTCTTATACAGATTATTTAAGTAGAAATGTAGGATACATACGAGTACAGAAGTAATAGTAACAATAATCAGCAATGTTATTTACAATGTATCAAATAAGGGGGAAGAAGAAAGAAAGGGCTTGGTATAAACTTGTAGACAAGAAATTGTGATGAATTGTGAAGTGTAATGATGAACGGAAAAATATGTGTTCAGTTCCAGTTTATCATTACACTTCACAATTCGTCCTTTCATACTTCATCCCTAAGGATAGGAATAGTCGTTATTTCTCCTTAAAATAATTAAAATTACGATTTTTCGTTCAAGAGAAACATTTGCGGTAAAATTTGTTAAACGTCGTTCTACACATACATATTTAATTAAAAAGGCATATATTGGTTCAAAATATCATTTATTTTACCAATATTTCAGTTGACTGAACTAACCTTTATCAAGATATTATAACATACTAGCGAACCCGGCCACGCGTTGCTGTGGCTAAATTGTAATATGTTAAATTAACATTATACTAAACTATTCAGTACAGTAAAGTTAATATTCACTCATAAAGATAAAAATGTTTTAGCCGATCTAAAGCTCTACGGGATTGAGAATGGAACGTTACGTTAAAATTTGAAAGTGATTTATATATATATAGATAATATAGCCCTTCATTGTAAGCATTGATTATAATCACTGCATTAATAAATGTCAGTGAACTCGTTTATATGTATTGTTTTTTGTTTTCGAGATATTCTAATAGAACGTTCTCACATTTTCTGTAAAATATTTATATATGCACAAACACAGAATATAATCACTATGTCTTAATTTCGCTATAATTATTGTTATAAATATTATTCTAAAATAATTCGCCAGAAATCGTCCGGGTAGTATACTAAACAACTTCTCAAAGTTTCATGGCAAACATCTAAAATAAAATAATACTTTTAATACTTTGCTACAATATTAAAAAGAGGGGGGCTTAGGTGTTTAAAATGTAAAATGTGCTCTAAATAGTATTACATAGAGCCTTCATAATAAACATATTTAAAATAAACCAATCAAAATATAATAATGCTGTAAAAACAGACCTTGCTACAATAATATAAAAGAAATGAAAATAAAAAAAGACACCCACGCTGAGCCTCGAACCTAGGTTTGTTACAAATATTATTAAAAAATTGTTTATGTTAATTTTTATTTTAAAAAGCCTACATTTTAAATAAAATAATATTTTTAATAATTTGCTACAATAATATAAAAGAAATGAAAAAAAAAAAAAAAACACCCACGCTGAGCCTCGAACCTAGGTTGCGGGGGTACGAAGCTGTGTACCTAACCTATAGGCTAAGCTTGACGTTACAAATAAGCTCATGCGAGGCTATTTCAGGCCATACGTCTTCCGCGAGGGGGCGCTGATTGCGAGTGAATTTACGTTTTATTGTAAATAAAAATGCAACGAAAGGTTATTTCTAAAGAGTAATTAGCCAGAAACCATCCCGGTAGTATACTAAACATCTTTCCAAAGTTTCATCACGATTGGTTGAGCGATGTAGAAGATTATTACTAACGAACGGACGGACGGACGGACCAACAAACATCCATTTTTATATATATAGATTAATCTGTGTCAACAACAAACTCAGCGCCACATAACGTCAATAGAATTAAGTTTAAAAAATATTTTTGCTTATATATTCAATGGGGAAATATATATATATAAATTTATATATTTAAAAAATAGAGCAATCCATAAATAATATTTTAATTTAAAAGGCATATATTGGATAAAAATATCATTTATTTTACCAATATAGGCCTTTTTTTAATTAAATATTTATATATATAATGTTAAGAAACATAATGAGTAGAAGGAAGTTTATTTATTTATTATTTTAAAGATAAAAATAAATTCTGAATGTTTCTATGAATATTTAACGGTTTAGCAGAAGGAGTCAAGCATGTATATCGGTTTTTATACGTCATATACTGGTGCGAAAAACAACAACAACACAAAAAGAAACTTGGGGCTCCGAACCAGATATTCTTAAATTAAAAAAGGAAAAATATTTTTTCATTATTTTCAAATATTCATTTCCCCGCACACATATATATTGCAAATATATATCTCCCATTATTTATTTGAAATATTTTGAATAATACAGTTATATAGCCCTATCAAAAATCTCAATTATAAACAAGAATTATACTCTTCAACGTATAAAATTAGCTAAGCTAAAAATAGAGCTTATAAGTTAGAGAATATACAATATGGTTTATAAATAGATAATAATATAAAATATAGATTTCCGCTCAATCGCTTCAACAAAGTATATTCTAGAAAGGAACAAATATCTATCTGCTGCAATTTAATTAAGTTCGTTTGCTTTTAAAATAAAAATGAAATGAGATTTCTAAAAGAGAATATTAAAGATAATGAAGGTACAAGTTTCTTTATGTAATCATTAATAAAAATAAACTACATGTCTTAAACATAAGCAGAATAAATTGTAATTGACAACTTTTATCATTATTAACGAACTAACAGAAAAAAAGGTAAAGAACCCTTTTAAATAAATCATTATAAATTCCACAAGGAAAGATGGCTAGCAGCTATAAATAAGTTTAATATTCAGAATCAATAGACGCCATTGATCTTTCTATTCATACGACGAAAAAGAAGAGCAGTGAATAGAAAAAGAAAGTTGAACCCATTGGCTAAAACCCTAACAATGGCAAATGCAAAAGAAATCCCCATTTCCATTCTTTGCTTTCATCCCATACCAACTTAAAAAAGAATTTCTGTAGAAAATTATCTTTAAAATACTTCAAAAATAGCTAGTAGTTTTAAAATGGTTATTTTTACTGCGTCATTTTTATTTTTTCATCGACTATCGTCTGCAATAATTTTATTTAGGCGGGAAAATATTTATATTAGAAAAATTGGTTAGGGCAAATATAGAAAAAAATTCTGTATTAAATATCTTTCGATGGAATTTATTTTTTTTAAGAAGAAAAGCATTATATGAAAGAAGTTAATCTGCACAAAAATGTTACCTCCAACAAAAACAATAGAAAAAGGCTTAGAAGAAGAGAAGCAGAATTAATGAGATTTTATTTTTTTCTAATTCAATATTAGATTATGGCAGAAGCTTTTCCAATAACTTATTCTCTCCCTACTGCATCGACCTCTAAGAAAAATCGCCAGGGCTTCCAGAAAATTCTTCCAAACGAAAATTCTTACAGGGATTTTCACAAAAATAATCCTTTTATTCTAAGTCAAGTGTATAAAATAATGTGCTTTTTTATCATTCTAAAATACAAGCTGATATCATAGGGAATATTTTTATTTATAAATGATTAATGTGTTTATTCTAATTTTAATATATTCACTGAATTTAATAATTCTTTTATAATCTGGTCATAGAACGGATGTATATCATCATCCTTTATGGCCTTTATATTTTAAAAAGTCCGAAAAAAGTTGTTATTTTGGCATTTGATGTTTAAATAAAAGAATATATTATTTTATGTTCTAGTTGCTTTATTTTCGACTGATACTTAAATAATATTTAAATATTAAAATTTTTATCATAATGCCACGTAGAAAATTAGGAAAGACAAACTTCAGGATGACACAACAATTTTATTTAAGGCAAGAACAAACTATGAATGATAAACAAAAGATAAGCAATGAGGGAAATTTACAGAGTAGTAAAATATAAACATCAAAAATGATACTCTGTTCATAAAATAATAAATACTTTTCTACAATATAGTTATGCTTGTTAAATTGTTATCTTTTGATTAATCGTTGTTATTAAATCGTTTGGTATTTTATTACCGGGTTCTCTAAATGTTTAGTGTATCTTGTCTTTATCAATATAGCTAGATAAAAATATAGACAACAAAAATATTATCATCGTGCTAGGAAATGGCAAAAAAATCTTCTGTTGCCACTCTTTTTCCGAAAAAAAGAAAGAAAAAAGTTTCATCGAGTTATTATTATTTTTTTTTTTTTGTGGATGTGAAGTTTATCCTTGTCATTTCTGAAAAGGTGTGAGATGTGATATATTTTCTTTCTTTCTTTTTAACAACTATATAACTCTTTTTTTTTTTTTTTAGAAAATATTTATATAACATTAGAAGGAATGAGCGAATATCATTGCTAAAGGGAAACAAAAGTGGCAACAGAAGATTTTTCTCATTTCTTAGCACGATCATAATATTTATGTTGTCTATATTTTTTATCTAGCTATATTAATAAATACAAAAAAACTTTAAAATTTAGAAAACCTAGTAATAAAATACCAAACGATTCAATAAAAACGATTAATTAGAAGGATACAATTTAACAAGCCTAACTATTGTAAAACGACATTTGAAATACTATCCCGCATGTGTTTCTTTTCAACGAAAAATCAAAATTTATCTCAAGAAGAAATAACGATTATTTCTAACCTTTTGGATGAGGTATGAAAGAGTGAATTGTGAAGAGCAATGATAAACGGAAAAATAAAAGTATCCAGGGATGGGTATCGAACCCACAGTGTTCCGCTTACCGGGCAGATGCCATGTCCACTAGGCCTAACTATATTGTAGCAAAGTATATATATGAACAGAGATGAATAAAAGATAATTAGCCCAAGGAAATTTGACTTAACTGTATTATGTTAATCTGTTTTCACATGTCTATCTCATATTTCCTACTTCTTTGTATGTATATATATATGGATTTGTTTAATTTCTAAAATTTTAGTATCAAAGTTATACCCATCGAATAGCTGTTGACCCCGAATATTATCAAAACATATATTTTTGTAAAAAAATATACTTCGGCAAGTTAAAGTTTTATTTTATTAACGTTTCAACAAAAATATTTTGTTTTCGTCAGGAGAAATAAATAAAAATAAAGCATTTGGCAAGTCTTTAAAAGTTGTTCTGATATGATGTATTGTTAATTTTTAAATAAACTTTTAAATAACTATAAAAGAAAGGAATTACAGAAATCCATTGTATGAAGAGACCATAGGTAGACGTGACGTGTTTATTTATTTAAAGATCTGCTTTTAGCAGACATTTAAATAAAGAAATACGTCGCGTTTTGAATATCTGTTAAAACAATTCTACTTAATGTACGTATTAACAATATTTTCATACTGAATTAGCGATAAAATATATGTCGCATACCTCGACATATTTGCATAGTATTGTTTTGTTTTATATATTTTACATGTTGTTTCTTATGATAGGTGAATATATTTGCATGTCCGCGAGTAGCGCGATGTATATATATAGGTGAAGAGAATATAATAAAGTTAGAGTTTCTACTGATTAGAATCGTCTCATTGTTTCTTAAAACTCGTTCTTGTTAAGTGGAATATCACAAATGGGGCAGCCGACGACAGGACGAAGAAGTGAAGGATCCTCAGGATCGACAATGGAAAGTCTCCTCAGGGAAATGGTGGAGCAACAAAGCTTGATGATGAGCATTATTTGTGGAAATGGGAAAGAAGAATATCTCAGCGAAGAGGATTACTATGAACGAAAAGAATATCTCAAATATTTAGATGTTAAAGATGTAGACGAAGAAGAAGAGAAAGAAGAGGCAAATATTGAGTCTCTAAGGAGTCTTGAAAGATCTGAAATCAGGACGATGGTGAAGCAGCAATGTTTGATAATGGACTTACTTTTCGAAGTTGAAGAAAGTAAAAAATCTCAAGTTGAGAAAAATTCAGTTGTAGAAACTGAAGAAAGTGAAAAAGCCGAAGTTGAGAAAAAATCCGTTGAAGCAGATGAAAGTGAAAAGGCTGACGATGAAAAAAAGTCTGTTGTAGTTGAAGAAAGTGAAAAAGCTCAAATTGAGAAAAAGTCTGTTGTTGAAGAAAATGAAAAGGCCGAAGTTGAGAAAAATTCAGTTGTAGAAACGGAAGAAAGTGAAAAAGCCGAAGTTGAGAAAAAATCCGTTGAAGCAGATGAAAGTGAAAAGGCTGAAGTTGAAAAAAATTATGTTGAAGTTGAAGAAAGTGATAAAGCTCAAGTTGATAAAAAGTCAGTTATAGAAACTGAAAGTGCAGAGTCTCTTACGAAAGAGGATGTTATTGCTGATATTGATGCAGATAATGCAGGACTCTGTGATCTTGATGATGTTACTACCACTCAAGCTGAGGATATGGACAATAAAACAGGGAATACAGAAGAAATTTCTGATTGCGTTATGGATGATCCTAACACTCAAGCTGGGGAAGTTGACAAAGATTCAGAGAATACAGAAAAACTTTCTAATTGCATTATTGATGTCCCTGACACCCAGGCTGGAGAAAAAGAACCTACTAAGGAGTCTGGTACTGGCAAAAAAGAACCAAAGCCTAGTACCGGCGAAGAAGCACCTCCAAAGGAGTTGAGCCTCCCCACCACCTGGAATAACAGAAACACCATCACCGAAGACATGAAGTTATTGAAAAGAGCTTTGAGAGAGCTACCTTGTTACGATACTCTATTGGAAACTCTCAAAAAAGGAATTTATTCGTTTCAAACAAGCGGTGAAAAAAAGAAATATAAAATTAGGAATATGTGATGTTATTATCTGCCATGGAATAGGTGATTTCGATAACTGCAATCACGCAAGATGTCGTTTGTTAATATTAAAGAAATTAACACGCTGCCAAAAAGTTTGGATTTATGCTAAAGAATTCAGCCAGATGCAAGAAAGCATGCTTGATAAATACGACATTGAAATGATGGAAATTTCAGAGATAGAAAGTGGATATTTGCATAGAGGTAAAACAATCTTCTTTCTACCAGGATCTCCTGTAGATATATACGAGGAAGTTGTGAAAGCGAATTGGACAAAGAAAGGACTACGTGACATTGCCATGATTGGGGAGGATGTCTTATCCTTTACTTTAGAGGCCACGAGGTTTTATCGTTACCTGCAGCTACTTCGAACTCAGAAGTGGTATGTCAAAATAGGCAGACCAACTAGACCGAAGATGGAATTACTCGTAGATTGCCTGGAATTGTATTACATCCAACCCTATGACGAGCTCTTCTGGGGTAGAAAGTTAGTCCCAGTTGGAAAAGGCACATGGCCAAAATGTGCTATGAGGGATGTCACTGATAATGGCGGATCTTCTGTTTATAGAATTGAACAGATTTCTGAATATAGGAATCCAAATATTGATCATAGAAAAAATTGGTCTTATATTTCTCCTAGAACGAATAAAAAGGAAATAAATATTTTTGATGCTTTGGGAACCTTACAAGGTAGTGCTCAAGCCAATCTTCGTTATCCTAAATATGTTTGGATTGTTCGTGATTTGGGATCTAAGTGTTTTTCAAATATTATTGAAGATGGTGACAAGAATAATTTGGATTGGCATGATATGAATTTATCTCATTTTGTCTTTTTTCATCCTGAATATGGAGGAGAGAATTATGAAATCCCAACCAACAACTGCATTGCCAAGTTGACTGATTTTGAGATATCTCGACTTGTAGAGAATGATGATCCTAATCCGAATGTTTTTTACGAGAATGTTCCTCAGCTAATTTGGACCCATAATGAAATACGAGAATTTAACTCTGCTTGTGAAGTGCATACTGAATCCATTGAGGAGACATCAACGCAGATTACCGCCGAAGAAAGTCAAAGATCTCATTCGGAAACTGAAGACTTGGATGAGTTGGGAGTCCCATATCTCTGGCTAGTTGTCTTGAAGAAAGCTCCTCAGGCCAGCAAGTACATCCAACCCTATGACTGTTCTGGACCTGCAGACGATACCTCTAGGCCTGCAAATGATACCTCTAGACCTGCAGACGATACCTCTAGGTCTGCAAACGATACCTCTAGGTCCACAAACGATACCTCTAGACCTGCAGACGATACCTCTAGGCCTGCAGACCATACCTCTAAGCCTTCAGACGATACCTCTGGGCCTTCAGATCTTCAACGAAATAAGAGACCTTCAAAAGAGTCTCATCACAGGAGTGATGAGAGGTCATGGAGGGGGAGTCTGTCGCATACCTCGACATATTTGCATAGTATTGTTTTGTTTTATATATTTTACATGTTGTTTCTTATGATAGGTGAATATATTTGCATGTCCGCGAGTAGCGCGATGTATATATATAGGTGAAGAGAATATAATAAAGTTAGAGTTTCTACTGATTAGAATCGTCTCATTGTTTCTTAAAACTCGTTCTTGTTAAGTGGAATATCACAATATATATTCTTATCTAAAAAAGTACCACTTAATTTTAAAATGTGAAAAATTATAGGTTTTCACGATATCAGACGATTAAAAATATATTGACTGAATTCATCAACGCTCATATCAGGAAATAAGTCTACGAAGAAAAAATCGAAATTCATTTTTACTATTAATAAATATAAATATTAGTTTTTTTTACTTTTGTATTATTAATATCCTTATATTTTTTAAATTCTAAATCAATAAAGTAACAATATATTTCATACTGAATTGGCAAGAGGATAGTAATTTTTATCTAAAAATAATACCACTTAATTTTAAAATGTGAAAAATGATAGGTTTTGATGATTTCAGATGTTTAAAAAAGATCTTGACTGAATTTACCGAAGCCTATATTCGTAAAGAAAAAAATGCATTTTTGCTCTCAATAAATATTGTAGCAAGGTATTTATTATTTTATTAACAGATTATCATTTTTACTACTTATATTTTACTACTCTGTAAACTTCGTACACGCTTGTTCGGCGGTACATATACTAAAATTGGAACGATACTCTGTAAACTTCCCTCATTCCTTATCTTTTGTTTATCATTCATAGTTTGTTCTTGCCCTAAATAAAATGGCGGTGTTATCCTGAAGTTTTGTCTTTCCTAATTTTCCACGTGGCAATATGATAAAAATTTTAATACTGAAAGATTATTTAAGTATCAGTCGAAAATGAAGCAAATAGAAAACTAAATGTTACGCAGACTTTGACTTTAATCATCATAGATGCTGACGTCACTACGATGACGTAACTTCCAACTTCTACCTTCAACCTTGCTGTTATTGTTTACCGCTAACTTGTCTTAACAATATATGTAATGGAACAAGTCGTTCCTTAAATAAATATATATTTGTTTATATCTAAAGGGATGTCCTCGTAACTACAACATACGTGAGTACAAAAACAACCACAAATCCTCAAAAAGAATAACCATATTTTGCTAAGCCTATATCAATTTGGTAGCAGTGCGTTGTTTGGGCGCGCGAATTGGACTAACCGCCAATTGATCCATTTAAATCATAAAGAAATTAAATAATTGGACTAACCGCCAATTTAGAAAGAAAAAGTTAAATAAAAATGGATACATATAACTTAGCAAAAATCGAACAGTTAACAGAAAACAACTATACCACGTGGTCCATGAAAATGGAAGCAATTCTAGATTCAAAAGATCTCTTCGAGGACGTAATTGTTAATGACGAGCCAGACTTTACAAAAAATAAACTAGAATATGATATTTGGAAGAAAAAGAATCGGGAAGCATACAGCCTAATAATATTGTCACTTTCGGATGACTTAACAATCATCTTTCGAGGCGATAAAAGAGCCAAAAGAATTTGGTACGACATAAAGAAAAGGTTTGAAGGATCTCTAGAAAATAAAAGGATAGACCTAATGTTGGATCTAGCCAGACTAAAATTGAACCCAAATGAAAATGTCAACATGTATATTGTACGAGCACAGAAACTGGCACAAGAGATCACCCAGCTAGGAAATACTGTAACAGAAAGAGAACTTGTACGATACATTGTTGAAGGACTCACACCTAACTTTGACACGATCGCAGCAGCACTGTCAATAAACAGAGAAATCTCCTTACCAGACTTGAGACAAACTCTACTGGATTTCGAGAAGAAAAGACAGGACAGAAGCAAAAATCCTGAAAATGCTTTCAGATCATCAGGCAACCAATTCAAAGAAAAATCATGCTTCATTTGCAAAAGAAAAGGACATTTCAAGAAAGACTGTTGGTTCAACCCTGACAACAAAGGAAATCAAAAGAATACAACAAACAAAAATAACATGGCCAGTACAAGGAACTACCATAAAGGACCAAAACAAAACAAAGACACAGCCAGGTCAGCAATCCAAGAACGAACGGAGGAACCATCCCAACGAAGAGACTCCACTTCAGAATACGCACTACATGTAATCACAAGGGAGGAACGCCCGACAACTCAGGACGTGTGGATAAATGATTCTGCGTGCACAAGCCACATGACTTCCCATGGTGAATGGATCGAGCACAAGACGGAGGAGAGAAGAAGCATACAAGTGGCGGAAGAAGGGAGACACATTGAATCTACCTCATCAGGATTAATCCAAGCTACTGTACAAGGTAAGGACAAACTTAACAACGCTGTAACCCTGCATAATGTCCTCCATGTACCACACCTGAAAGGAAATCTAATGTCCATTCCAAGCGTAGTAAGAAGAGGGAACTCTGTTCTTTTGAACTCTGAAGGAGCATACATATACTCTTCTGATGACAAGCTAATAGGAACAGGCAACTTTGATGGTAACATGTACACATTGAACCTATCACGTTTATCTGAAGCAACTCATGTCCCAAACGAACATTGCTTGATTTCAAAGGACAATTCTAGGACTGCATGGCACAGAAGGTTAGGACATCCTAGTAACAACAAACTAGACCTGATTTTGAAGAACAATCTTCTAAAAGGCTTGAACTCTATAAATGGTACCCTTGATCAATGTGATGCTTGCTCATTGGGAAAAATGACCAAAGTACCCTATGTTCACACAGATGGCAATCAGGAAAGCTACCCCTTTGAAGCCATTTATGTCGATCTCTGTGGTCCAATGAGAATAAACTCCTTGGGCGGAAGTAAATATTTCTTGACCATCGTAGATGGATTTTCTAGGAGAATATTTGTAGAATTTCTCAAAGATAAACTCTCGGCAGCAGAAGTTTTGAAGAAGTTTATTGTAAAGAGAGAAAACGAGCTAAACTCAAAACTAAAACGACTTAGAACAGATAACGGAACAGAATTTATCAATAATAACCTTGAAACCTTCATAGAATCCAGAGGAATTAAACATGAAATAACTACACCGTACACCCCAAGAAGCAATGGGAGAGTTGAAAGAGCTAACAGAACACTATTAGACAAAGGCCAAACACTTCTGGCAGACTCCCAATTACCCCTACACTTCTGGGCAGAAGCTGTGAATACAGCTGCATATCTGTACAATCTAACTCCCACAACTAATGACCCAGACACTACCCCTATGGAAAAATGGAAAGGTAAAAAGCCATCCGTCTCTCACATCATGAGATTTGGTTCTGAAGTCTTCTATAAACTCGAGAATCATCAAAGACACAAACTAGAAGCTAAATCTAAGAGAGGAATATTTGTAGGCTATTCAAGATGCAGAAGAGCTTATCGAGTATTTGATATCACAGCGAGAGTCATTCTTGAAACCGCAGACATTCACTTCAGAGAGAACAATAATGTCATCTCGGAAGAAAAACAAAGTGATAATAATACGGACACTGACACATATTTCTTCATTCAGGAGGATGAACAACTGGACAATCATGTTCTATCAGATGTTGATATTGAAGAGCCAGCACCAGATACCATGATCAACAGACAGACAGAGTCAAGTGTATCAGACAGACCACAAAGAACTCGAACAATACCTAAAAGGTTTGATGACTACGTTCTGGCTACTACGAATGAAACCATTCCGAAAGACTATGAAGAAGCCATCACATGCGAAGACAAGAAATATTGGGAGAACGCAATGCTTGAGGAAATACAGAACATGTACTCGCATCAAGTATGGGAACTGGTACCTAGACCTGTAAACGCTAAAGTTGTCAAAAGTAAATGGGTGTTCAAAATATCTAAAGACCAAGAAAACAAAACTTACAAAGCTAGACTTGTTGCAATGGGATACAACCAAATCCCAGGAAGAGATTACAACGAAAGTTTCAGCCCTGTAATTAAAAATGCCACCCTCAGGACTATTTTGTCAATGGCAGCAACAAAAGATTCAGTCGTTAAACTATTTGATGTAAAAACAGCCTATCTAAATGGAAACATTGAAAACACGATATTCATGGAACAACCTGCTGGATTTGTTCAAGACAGAAACAAAGTTTGCAAACTCAACAAAAGTATTTACGGTCTACCCCAATCCGGAAGATCGTGGTACGAGAAATTCAGTCAAGTACTTCATGACTGTGGACTGGAAAAACTTAAATCTGATCCTTGCGTATTCAAATGGAAGAATGAAGGCAAATACTTCTATGTAGGGATATATGTTGATGACTTTATCACTGTTTCAGATTCTGAAGATACCTCAAACAGATTCATCAATAAATTGAGACATCACCTGGAAATAAAGGATGTAACATGTAAAGGCATGTTTTTGGGTATCAAGATCATACAAGACAAGGAGGGAATTTCGCTACAGCAAAGCCACTATGTACAACAAATATTGCAGAAATATGGAATGGAAAATTGTAAGGAAGTTCCAACACCAGGTTCAAAAGAAATCAATTTGGACAATCATATTGAAGATGACAATTGTGAACAGCACACTTACCAGGAAGCCCTTGGAATGCTAATGTTTCTAGCTGTTAACACCAGACCCGACATTGCTTACATCACTAGCAAACTTTCACAGTACTCCAGACAACCAAAACAGATGCACTGGACAGCAATCAAAAGAGTGATGAGATACATACGAGGAACAATTGACCTAGGAATGAAATTTGAAAGAGGGAAGACTGGAATCCTAAAGTCCTACACCGATGCCAGCTGGTCGACCACTCATGACGGAAAATCCTACGGCGGATATGTATTGAAGCTCGGCGAAGCAACTATAGACTGGAAAAGTAGTAAACAACCACTCGTCGCCCTCTCCACAATGGAAGCGGAAATGATAGCTGCTTGTGAAAGCTGCTGTCAAATCAAGTGGATAATAAACCTGCTACGAGAGCTGGAAGAATGGAATTTCATGGAAAAACCAACTGCGATCTATACAGACAGTCATTGATCAACTGGATCTCCAGCCCTAAACAAAGCAGTCGCTGTAGACATATCAACAGAAAGTACCACTTCTTAAGAGACTGTTATGAATCCAGAGACATCTGCCTTCTGTACAAGCCATCCCAGGACCTGGAGGCGGATATCTTCACAAAGGACCTATCCCGAGACCAGATGAAGAAACACCTGGAGAGCCTCAGCATCGTGGGAATAAAGACAAAGTAAGGAGGGAATTGTTACGCAGACTTTGACTTTAATCATCATAGATGCTGACGTCACTACGATGACGTAACTTCCAACTTCTACCTTCAACCTTGCTGTTATTGTTTACCGCTAACTTGTCTTAACAATATATGTAATGGAACAAGTCGTTCCTTAAATAAATATATATTTGTTTATATCTAAAGGGATGTCCTCGTAACTACAACATACGTGAGTACAAAAACAACCACAAATCCTCAAAAAGAATAACCATATTTTGCTAAGCCTATATCACTAAATAATATATTATCTTATTTTAAAACCAAATACCAAGATAACAATTTTTTTTCTAATTTTCAAAATATAAATGCCATAAAGGATGATGATATACATCCGTTCTATGACCATATTATAAAATAATTATTAAATTCAGTGAATATATTAAAATTATTTAAAATAAACACATTAAACCCTTATTAAAATAAATTTTTAAAATTCATTTATAAAGAAAAATATATTCCTTATTATATCAGTTTGTATTTTAGAATGATAAAAAGTTTATTTTGCTAAATTTCCTCGTGGAAATATAAAGATAGGTTTTATTTTATTATTATCTACATTTTCTTATTCTAAAATATATTTCTAAATATAGAATACATTAATAATCGTATTTTAAAAAGTTATTTAAAGTATTTCAGATTGAATTAAACCTCTTTTCACAAGAGAATATATAAAATTGTAAAATAAAAAATGGTATTTCCTTTATTCACTTTAGATTTTTGACATCTCAGAATTATTTTCCAGAGTTCCCACCCCAGGCATTGTGTTCGTCTGGCATGGATCCAACCATATTGTCC
Organism: Cordylochernes scorpioides; assembly: GCA_030710605.1. Lineage (NCBI taxonomy): Eukaryota > Metazoa > Arthropoda > Arachnida > Pseudoscorpiones > Chernetidae > Cordylochernes > Cordylochernes scorpioides. The sequence continues at coordinate 57,172,226 of CP092870.1, forward strand.
CGTTGGGGTCGATTCAAGAAAATTCCTTGATTCACAAATGGCGACCGTGTTGGGGGGCCCTAAATATAGGCATATAGAGCTTTTAAAATACAAATTTATTCTTTATATATGGATAGATTCTTTTCCCTGATTTATTTTATATTATATCACACACAAATTATAAAAATAATATGTACAAAAGTTATTTTCTTTTAAAATTATATTTTCTAGAACAAACTACTCTGTAAAGTCGACCACCAGATGTCGCGGCTTTCCCAATATAAACACATTGTTGTTTTCTTCGGCTTGCCTCTGCCGACCACGAGGCAAGATCAATGTCTTGCCCAACTGCCAAAGCTAGAGCTGCAAAGTTCTAGTCCTCTCTTCCTGCCTCCTGACCTCCGCGGACCCAATCCGGCCTAACCTGCATTTTCCCTGACGGTGATCCTGTCCCTAGCCTCTCCAGCCTGGTCATAGTTGTTTTATATATTCCGCTTTATGCGGCCATTGGGGCTCAAAAACATTTATTTTGGTTAGCAGCCCCGTAAATAAAGATATTCTCTCTCTTCGGCTTGCCTTAAAAGGCTTCATCTCATAGCATGTAGAAGGCGTAACAATTGCCACACGTTTTTTTCTTCGGCTTTTCTTTGGTTCAAAAATCATACACATAGGTTAGTAGCCCGTAAAACTATACTCTCTATCTTTTCTTCTGCCTAATTTATATATATATACAAAATATTTTTTATTAATATGCATTTTTAATTTTACCTTGAAGTGTCTACTTTTATTTTTACAAAAAGAAATTCTATTTTCACCTGTTGAATTATTCCTGTTTTATCTAATATTCTTATCTGCTCAACATATGTCTTTCTTTTATCTTCCCTGGCCTGGGGAATTTAACCTTTTTTGAACAACCTTGGTGGCGTGCAGCATCTTGGTACTTTGATATAGTGTGTTGTCTGATTGATACATTTATTTTTGGGCTCGATTCAATTCATCGCAATTATTGTATATATAAATGTTCTTTATACTAAAAGGCTTTTCAGACAATAACTCTGAAAGATACACTCATGGACAAAATTTAAGGAATTTGTACCTTTTAACATGTATATCAAGATACAGACAAATAACTCTGAAAGATACACACATGAACAAAAATTATAAAAGTTATACCATTTAGCATGTATATCGGTGTTTAGACAATAATTCTGAAAGATACACTCATGAACAAAACTTCAGGAAGTTGTAACTTTTAGCATGTATGTCGGGATTCAGTCAATAACTCAGAAAGATATTAAAGTGACCTTTATTGAAGAAACACGAGATAACCAAGTGTGTATACACTCATGGACAAAACTTAAGGAAGTTGTACCTTTTAGCATGTATATCGGGATTCAGACAATAACTCTGAAAGATATCACAGTCACCTTTATTGAAGACACACGAGATAACCAAATGGTAATAAAAAAACATACAACAGGCCACCTGAAATAAAATATTTATTTTCGTTGAAAAGAAACTCATGCGGTGTAGCTTCAAGTGTCGTTTTACAATTACAAGCCGCAGTGTATTATATTGTATTACAAGTTACTCTATGTATTATTTACGAACGGAAAAATACGTCCAGGGTAGCCTAGTGAACATGGCATCTGCCCGGTAAGCGGAACATTGTGGGTTCGATTCCCATCCCTGGACACTTTTATTTTTCCGTTCGTCATTACTCTTCATAATTCACCTTTTCGTACCTCATCCAAAAAGGATAGAAATAGTCGATATTTCACCTTGAAATAAAATATTTATTTTCGTTGAAAAGAAACTCATGCGGTGTAACTTCAAGTGTCGTTTTACAACAGGCCACATCAAAGAATTTCCATTTCCCTAAGTATTATCAAATACGATATTGCGACAAGATTACAAGCTATTAACTATAATAATTAAAATAGCATGTAAGCTACGTTAAATATTAACCAAAAGATTAGTTTCAATAATCCAAAACTCTGATGATAAATGATGATGAGTCATCATAATTAACTCCTCAGTAGCTACTAACAGCCTAATCAATAGAAAACTCATTTAGTCCATCAAATCAATATTTATGTCTCTCATAAAACTTTGAAGCTATCCTCGTACTGATGAGTACTAGTGAATGGTCATATGATCTACATTATTACTGGATGACCGATTTCGACAAATTACAAAAAAAAACAATTGTTTTAAATTTCCTAGACATGATTTGAACAATTAAAAGGTTTTCTGGGGCTGTGTTTCTTTTTATTTCGAAACTATCTCAAGCCGTCTCATATAGAGAAGAATATTATAATGCCTTCTTGATAAAGGTTGGCGTTCAGCCAACTGAAATATTGGTAAAATAAATGATATTTTGATCAAATATATGCCTTTTTATTTAAATATATTTTTATGGATTGCTCTATTTTCAAAAATATATATTTATATTAGATAATAAAAAGGCATATATTGGATTGAATAAATGATTTAATTGGCTATATATATATATATATATATATTGTTTTTTAAATAGAGCAATCATTGAATAAAACTTCAATTTAAGAGGCATATATTGGATCAAAATATAATTCATTTTACCAATATTTCAGTTGGCTGAACGCCAACCTTTATCAAGGTATTATAAAATATTATGGACAAATTAAATTTTGTAAAATATAGGTGTGAATATTTTGAATATTAACAATAACGACTATTTTATATTTACCATTATTTGTACTATGTACACAAAGCGCGTAAAATGTTTGCAAAGATGGTTATTTAAAAAAAATATTGTGAAATTTGAAATAGATTTTACCCCTATAGTAACATTTGACATGCTGTCACTGTTGAATGTCATATGTCTATCACAGACATTAAGTCTGTCCAGAGCGGAGTTAACTGGCCGAAATGTCTATTTATTGAAGAATTAGGCAACATGGTGATTATTTCAACTACAAGTTGTATATTCAGATATGTAGAAGTCAGTTCATTTATGCCTAACTGGCTTTGTCCTTATTGTTTGCGGAAGAGCTTTGCTCGATGCAAATATTTGAATGTAATTCTACTGTCCTATAAGCTTATGTCCATAGTTTTCTTGAAAACCATTTCTGAGATTCCACCCTTCAGTGCTGCGTATATAAGCAGAATCGTCCAATACAGTATTAGAGTTCTGAGAAGCGGTCTGGTGGATTAAATTGGCGAAACCGCTGGGAAGGTTCACCACTGATAAGCCAAGTCCTCCCAATATATTTTTTCATCAAGTAAGGGCAGTAGAAGTTTGTATTTTGTATAAAAGAAAAATTATTTCAAATATATTCAGATATGTAGAAGCTACCACATGTTGTCACTGTTGACTGTCATGTATCTATCACAGACATTAAGTCTGTCTAGAGCGGACCTAGAGGTCCTGAGGGAAATGAAAGCTGCAACACCTATTTCCCCTGACATTGATTGGAAGCTGGATAATGGAGACTTGAAACAGTGGAAAGGAATGCCATTTTCTTCGGTAGGAACGCCATCTTGATGGCATTTTTTCAAATCTTCTCAACAACAAAAGTTGTTCAGTATCGACTTTTCGAACAGAATTTTGCAGAAGATACTTTGTAATTTGGGCTTCCCAATAGTCTTTTTGCAACAAACCTATTTTTAAATATTGTAGCAAAGTATTTATTTTTTATTTACAGAGTATCATTTTTAATGGTTATATTTTTCTACTCTGTAAACTTCCCTCTTTGCTTATACATATATATATTTTTATCATTTATAGAGAGTTTTTGTCTTAAATTGCTGTGTCATCCTGAAGTTTGTCTTTCTTAATTTTTTCAAGTGACGATATAAACTTGAATTATGTAAATAATGTACATGGCTATAATTGAAATATTTGCTGATATTATATCTATTTATAGTTTAGATATTTACAGGAGATTAGAAGGGTTGGTGTATGAGTGATCTATACCATCAATATTCGACAGTCGCGATTCAAGTTCGAATTCCACATTGGGCACTTTATTTTTCTAAACCAGTAATTTTAATTAACAAAATAGTTTTTAGGCACATTTGTAAGTGCAAAAGTTGAACTACTTTCTATATGTGTAGATATGCGGTGTACTTACAGTAAAAGCAGTAGCTAACTACCATGAAATATCATGGAATAATCATGTGTACTCGGTTTATATTAATATTCCACCCACCCGCTAAGACAACCTACAAATACTTAAATAATAAATAATAAAGGTTAATATAAAGGTTAATGAAAGTTGAACTGGATCTCATCTAGCTAAACTATATTTATCATCCTAAAGTATAATATTTACTGTAAATGCCCCACATGTCTACACATGTAGACAGCAGTTTGACTTTTTCACTTACAAATGCATCCATACACCATTTAGTTACTTGCACCTAGTAGTGGGGTAAGACTTTTGCAACAATCTGAGGCCATTAAAGCAATATTTTCTTTAGATAAAATATGCTCAAAGCGGATTCGAACTCAGGTCGTGTTATCAGAAACCAACGGCTTACACTACTACACCACCCACCCACTAAGATAACCTACAAATCCCTATATATATAAAGGTCAGTGTATGTATGTATGTATGTAAACGCAAAAAACGGTCTTTAATTAGTCAAAAAAGTCAAGTACAATCAGTAAAGGGCTGCAGAAACACGAAGAGAAAGCATCAGGTAATCTCCGGAAAATCTTCTGCCATCATATTCGCGTAGAACTCTTTAGAGATGTCTTCTTGTTCCTCCCATTTGTCTATAATCCACTCAGCTTCTTTTATTTTTCTGTCGGAAATTGTCTTCATATCGGTGTTAGGTTCTTTCAGGCTTCTCTCACGGAGTTTTTCGGCGTAATCACCTACTGTGTGGACCAGGTTGTGATTTTTTTGTTTCAACTCTCTTATAGTTTTGATACGGTCTTCTGAGCATAAGATGAATTCGATGACGCCTATGTAAATGTCGTTTTCGGTGTCAAGAGACCGAATAGATGTTGTCGACCTATCTGTAATACTTTCTCCTTCTGTCTCCATGTCAGTAAACAGCGGGAGGGTTGTCCTCACTCCTGGGGGGGGGGGGTAGACTTCGTCCTTTTATCTTGTCTCTTTCTCTCTCGTTGGTCGAGATTGTCATCCTGAGACGCCTTGTGCGAGCTTCTTCGTCGATGGTATTTCGTCATATCCAGTAGACAAATTCCCAAGCACATTTAAGATTTGCCTCATCTTTCCAATTTTGACGTTGAGGGCTCTCCTCTGGTCACTTTTGAGGTCATTGTAATTTTTGGATTTAAAATCTTCCTGCTTCTCGAGGTAGCAGGAGATCTTGGTCTCCAGGTCAGGATGTAGCACTAACTGCTGTTGGACCTTAGCTGCCCTCGAGATACCAGCTTTCTTGTAGATCGTGGCATTGATTTTCTCTGTTTCCGGATTTTCTCCTTCTTCACATTCCATCAACTCTTTTTGGAGCTGGGTGGAGTCCATCGACCTTATGGAGCATATGCTAGATATGTTTCATCTTCATAATTTTCATTCTTTGCGGTGATGTTCATTGCGACAGTTTCTCTTGATGGGCCTGGTATAACGGGCAGGGCTGTGGGGTTGATTGCTTCTGAGTAAGTTCTTGAGATATTGCTTCTAATTTCTGGGTTGAAAGGGCATTTGGATTTAATATGTCCATGTCTCCTACATCCCAGGCAGGTGATATCCTCGCCCACAAAGATCTTAAAAGTCCTTTGCATGTAGACGATTGGGATGATGGCCGGCATGTCAGTCGATTCCTTTCTCTTCAACACGACCTCTCTTCTAAGAGATGAAAGGTGTTTGAAAAGGGGGTTCTCGGTGGGGAAAGGCAGGGGCCTGACGCTGAGGATCTCTCCAAATAGCGCTAGGGCTTTGGTGACCTCTTCATCTGGGATGAAGACAAGGATTCCTGAAAGAATATATTTCTTTGGGGGGTTGAATAGGGGCGTTGGGTAGATGGTGTTACCTCTAACTGCAAAGCCGTTGTTAATGAGCAGTTGGGCCTGTTCACCATTGGCAACCGACACAACGGCCTGGCCATTCATTTTTCCAACCGAGTGGATGTTTTCGTGTCCAATGATTTTGGCTATTGAGGATATGTGCTCCTCAGCACTGCAATCTGAGAGGGCGGTGAATTGGATGGTGGAGTTTATGTTTTTACTTCTTTTTTCGTACGTTTCTTTCCGTGATTCTTCAAATTTATTCCATTCTTGAGGCGTAAATTGTTTTCTTTGGGTATGCAAATTGCCTTGCTGTTTGTTTTTCTCTAGAGATGGTAATTCAGCGATTAATGGTTTTGATTTAAATGAGCTTTCTTCATGAGGGTGAGCAACCAATGAGACTTCAGCAGCAGATGACGTGTTTGATGACGCAACGACCAACTTGGCCGTTGCCATGGTAATGATGCAAAGCTACGACTTGTAGCTTTGCTAAATTATGAAAAATAGGAAAATATGAAATTTGATGAGATTCTCCGAGAGATAAGTTGAAATGATGCCTGAATTAAGGCGAACAAGATGATATGAATTTAATTAATTAAAAATTGATTTTAAGGAATGAAAAAGGCGAAATACACGGAGCTCGTGCGACGAGTGGCCGCACGGTCGGTGTATGTATGTATGTACGTATGTATGTGGGTATCTATGTCGGCTATACACGTCCACAATACGTAACTAATCTGACTGAAATTTTAACAGTATATAGACTTGAATCTGGAAAAACTTATAGTGAAAACCTCAGGTCTCTATCTCGAATATTCTTCGAGTTATTTGCAAATTGCGTTGCAAATATGCCCTTTCGCTCGCAAGCAGCGCCTCTAGTGGTGAAGATGGGAAGCAATATCAGCTGACCTAATGTACATGTAAAACGTGTTTCAACAGGACATAGAGAAAAATCTGGAAGAGATATTTTTCGCATTATTAGGCAAGAAAAATTGAAATAAAAAGGTTCTGGGCATTAAAAAATGTTTTTTAGTCAGAAAATGATTATGACAATATTGCTGTATTATGTTTGATTATCAGATACAAAATTATATCGGGAAAAATTCCAAAAAGCAGAGACCACGGGTGAAACCAGTTCAAAACAAAAGCCAGATCATCTTTCTATAAAAATATCGCTTCTCAGACACAAAGTTTGGAGCGGGAGGTTTCACAAGAGTGACATCCACGGCGCCAATTTATAATTGTAACGAATAGTATTTGAAAATCAAAATAATATAATTTTCAAATATCATTGTGAAAATTTACATTTTTATTTTTATATTTTAAAAACACACAAAGTTTGGAGCGGGACGTTTCACAAAAGTGACATCCACGGTGCCAATTTATAATTGTAACGAATAGTATTTGAATAAAAAACATTTAATCGGGTAAAACCCGGGCGTTGCCCGGGTCATTCGGCTAGTACTTAAATAAAAGGTTAATGCAGAGAGCGTAACTAGATATCATCTATATCGACTTTTCTATTACCCTAAGGTATGTGTGTATAATATTTTCTGTAAATGCATCACATGTAGAGAGCAGTTTGACTTTTGCACTTACAAATACATCCAAAGATCCATTCAGTTACTTGTACTTAGTAGTGGGGTTATACCTTTGCAAGAATCGGAGGCTATTCAAACTATATTTTCTTCATATAAAAAGTGTCCAAATCGGGATTCGAACTTAGGTCATTGCTGTCGTAAACCAACGGTTTACACCACTACACCAGCCACCCACAATGCAACCTACAAATACTTATATATAAAGGTTAATACAGAAAGTTAAGCTGGATCTCATCTAGCTAAACTATTTTATCATCCTAAAGTATAATATTCACTGTAAATGTACCACATGTAGAGAGCAGTTTGACTTTTGCACTTACAAATACATCCAAAGATCCATTCAGTTACTTGTACTTAGTAGTGGGGTTAGACTTTTGCAAGAATCAGAGGCTATTAAAGAAATATTTTCTTTAGAAAAAAAGGTGTCCAAAGCGGGATTCGAACTTAGGTCGTTGCCCTCGGAAACCAACGGCTTACACCACTTAACCAGCCACCCACTAAGACAACCTACATATACTTAAATATAAAGGTCAATACAGAAAGCGTAGTTGAATCTCATTTAGCTCTACTTTATTATCTTAAGATATAATAGAGATATCACAAAATATATATATAAAACTTAAAATAAAAAACTAATTAAATCTAATTCTAGCCTAAATATAATTTAATTTGTAAAATAATGTATAACGCTAATATAATTAAACAATATTAAGTTAAATAAAAAGGATAATTAAATGTTATAAAGAAATACGGTACCGTTATAAGAAAGAGAATTTTCGATGCAGCTATACATTAGACAAATTCCATTATATCCAGATGGGAGTATGGAACTAACTAAATAAAACTTGGAGAAAATAGAATAGTTTAGAATAAAAATAATAGAATATATCTGGATAGAGAATTATTTTGTGGCTTCGTAGGAAAATTGCATTTTATTATATAGAGAGATTTTTATTCTGGTTATTTTCGTATATGGACTTCATTTATGAACATTTGAAATTGTTTTTGTTGGGCTTTGAGAACCTTCAGATGAAATGGAGTAATTTAGTGAACAGACTCTTTTGGTTGTTTTAGATGTTCTAGATTCATTCGGGAAGCTTTTAGATAGTTTGAAACTATATGGGTTGATTGAAATATACATTCATAGACAAAACTTAAGGAAGTGGAAATTCTTTGATGTTGCCTGTTTTTTTTTTTTTAGACAGAGGCAAT